>CM070033.1:56571435-56583308 GCA_036250615.1 Ptychadena robeensis | reverse complement strand
AAAAATCGCTAGTCGTCCATCTGTCGGCCGAAAAAATCTTGACGTGTAAACCCACCTTAACAGAGCAGCTCCTAAAATGCCATTATAAAAAGCATCAAACAGGTATTTAATCCTGCTGGTACCTATGGAGTCCCATGAACATAGAAGTGCAGCATCCTTTTAATGATTGAAGTTATACATAAACATTCTATTCACGCCACCCCTAACCAATGCCCACAAGCAAAAACAGTTGCAGTGGTCCCAGAACTACATCAACACTCATTTTCTTGTTCACTAATGAGTTCCATGCACCACTGGATGGTCCAGATAAATTGAGTGGTGGATGGATGGTAGGGGTCTTCCATGTCCCAACAAAATAATCTTTATGTATGACAATGCACACTGTTATGCTGTAAGGAATACCTCTGTATTAATGACTTGTATGGGTAGAAAAAAGCTTATGGTGTGGCCCCATCTTCCCCAGACCTCAATCCTAAGGGAAAATCTCAAGCATCCAATTTATGAGGTAGAGCATCAGGATCTGAACCCAGGATGCTTTGGTGTCTGGCTGCAGTTCTGTCTGCTGAGCCACCTGAATATTTGCTTTTGCACAAGACTATCATGAGACCTAGGTCTTGTTGAATCATGAACTCCTGGCCCCTGCCTAGTGCATCCTCCTTGCCAGATTATTGTGCTCCGTGCCGATATTTCGCTCTGCTGCTTTTGTTTATCTGTTCCTTTGTTATTACAGTTGTGTTGAAAATTATTCAACCCCCACTGAAATTAAGTGTTTTGTCCATTTTGACATTGATTTTGATCATTTCAGTCATCTTGTTTACAATGAAATTAAAGAGACGCTTGTAAGTCAGACAAATATAACATAACATTAATAATGAAATAACCACAAATGTCTTTTCTGTGCTCACATCATTATCAGTTTTATTCAACCCCGGAGTGACATTCATTTTTAGTACTTAGTACAACATCCTTTTCCAGTTAAAACAGCTTCTAAACGTGAAGCATAGCTTGACACAAGTGTCTTGCAGCGATCTACGGGTATCTTAGCCCATTCTTCATGGGCAAAAGCCTCCAGTTCAGTCACATTTTTAGGCTTGCGCGCTGTAACTGCTTTCTTCAAGTCTTCAAAAGCTGTTTTAACTGGAAAAGGGTGTTGTACTAAGTACTAAGAATGAATGTCACTTGGGGGTTGAATAAAACTGATAATGATGTGAGCACAGAAAAGACATGTATGTTATATTTGTCTGACTTACAAGTGCCTCTTTGATTTAATTGTAAACAAGATGACTGAAATTATCAAAATCAATGTCAAAATGGCCAAACACTCAATTTCAGTGGGGGTTGAATAATTTTGAACACAACTGTATCGTCCATGTATGGACCCTTGGCTACTGATAACTGGACTTTGCTTTATCTTGCTCCCTTTGTTACCTGATACCACTGGCTTTTTGACCTATGCTTGTTACTCCACTATGCATCTGATTACTCCCTTAGATTACACTGTTGATCCAGCCAGGACCTGTTTTGCTGTTTCATCAACTGGACTCTGAAGGTGGAATGTTTTTTAGAAAGAGCACACTAAATGTCCAGGCTAGATAATCAACAAACACTAACCCTGTACCTAATGTATTCTTTAATATATTGATTAAAGCACAGTCTGTATGGGCTCTGGGTGTGACTGATGTGATTAAAGAAAATCTTAAAATGAACCTTTAGGTGGTTGCCTACAATTGTGCTCTCCCTTACATGCATCACAGCAATAAAATTAGAGGTCATACACAGAGAACTATCTTGGGTAGCAGCTTCACAAACAATTAAATCCTGATCTCCCTCTGGGAGAGTTGTAGGAATTAAAGCATTTTCTACCTTTTATGTGGGATCTAAAAGGATAGAAACCCAATAGTCATTATTGTCATTATGGCCTTTGTTGAGGAACAGAAGCATAAATTAACACATTTTCTTGAAAGTATCTGCAGAAGATACACAAGGATATATTTGTCCTTCATAGCATCACTCTCCCATGGAAACCATGAGGGGTTCTTACTCATCAAATCAAATAGAAATGTAACAAAGCATCACTGCCCGGGTGAGAATTATTCTCATATATAACATGGTACTGTTGGCAAAGCCTCTGGCTACTACATTTTGGCCAAGCATATTATGGCTAGACATGACTACCCAAAGTATCCAGACACCTTCCTAGACAACAGGTAAGTGTCTTATCAGATATAAAAATGTCTAGTTCATGTATAGGGTTGAAAACCTTGTGGCTAAAGACAGCTTTTACTTGATGTGGCCCTTGCCCTCCAGACATAAAAATACAGCAAACACGTCAGAGACGGGGGTCTACCCATAGAGAATTTGTATCATGTTTGCTGTATTTTTTGGTATTCATAAATAAAGAAGTTGGCTTTTACGTCTGGTGTGCGGAACCTCTATTTTTGGATTGCTGCCTTGGAGACAGGTGTAAGTTGCTCCAGCACCTGCAATTCTAACATTTGAATCATTGTCTGAGAGGGAGTCCGTGTGGAGAGTTGGTTTGAGCAGGGAGTGCAGGTCTAAACTTTATTTGTTGGTAAAGTAGCTGTATTCATACAATTCATACATGTTATGCTTTATATGCTACTGCAAGGCAGGAATGGCCTTTTTAGAACTACAAATGATGCTGGATTTCTGTCACTTCAGTGTGCCACCAGCCTCAAAATTGTTTAAGACAGTAGTTCTATAAGATTTGACAAGCTGGCAGACACTCGTAAAGAGAATGTCAAAATTTTTTACCTCTATTCCAGCAGCTCGGGAAGATACAGTATACTTGCCTCGCAAAAAATGCTAAGCAAGATAACATTGTGAATGAGAGAGACCTTTTACCAATTTATTAATTTTATTAATTTCAAAAATCTTCTTGACTTTCCTCATTATGGCTCCATTATGGCAGGATTTTCCTGCTTCCAGGTATAATTTAAGCATGGTGTCCACTGGAGTCATCAAACACCAATTAATGTGATGCTTTGGCGAATCAGCTAGCAGTAACAAAGAAAAATTCTATGCAAGTTATGTGTCACTAGAATTGTGGCTCACATAGTAATTTAATGTAATAACACTTCATGGTTCAGGGTCATAATATGTGGAGCTCTAACTGACCAAAATACCAGGAAACTTAGGAAATCTAAGTTTATTTGGAGGAGAGATGACTGGGCAAAGAACTAGTTTCCTTCAATATTGTATATTTTCACTCTAAAATGATTTATTGAAATCATTTTAAATCTAAGTCGAACATTAAATCAAAATCATTCAAGTATCTCATGGAATTATTTGCCAGTTCAATTGATATTTAATCAGATGCTACTATAGAGCATGCGCACAGGGCTTTGATAAGGAATCGATAAGACTGACCAGTAATATGATTGATCAATGTTAAGGTAGCCATACACAGGTCGACTTTTGCACTCAATATTCAATTTGATCATCTTGTATGATTTGAATATCGACTGTCAGACTAACATTGATAGATAGATCAATTTCTTTACTTAGATCTGTGCGCATGCTCCATAGAACAATCAAATATAAATTGATCGAAAATACCTAGAAACCCATCAGATACTTGTACTATCTGACTTTTACCGACATGTCCGATCACTCGAACAGTGTATGGCTACCTTTAGACTGACAGCACAAAAAAGTGTAATCCATATATTGTTTATACTTTAATTACCTTTTCTTTGTGTTCAATTAATATTCAGCATTTCTTACTGTGTGCTTAACAATTTACCAATTCTCAGGGCTATCACTGCTTTGTATAAATGACATGAGAATCCATATTGCTAAAGCTGGGCATAGACGTTTTTTAAATATAGCCGATCTCCCAACAGATCGACATCATCACATGCAGCCAGTTGTGCCGAGAATTGGTGAGGCACCCTTTGTGTGCTGGCAGTTACTTTGGTAACCACAGTGGCGTGCCCACAGTGGTTGATCGGCGGCAAAATTGGCAGCAAATCTATGTCTATGCCCAGCCTAACAAATATAATTTCCCACGACCACTTAGGCGATCTCCTGCTGTGCAACACGATTTTAATTGCGGAGCAATTATTGCAAATTCACTATTTGTGTAGTGATCGCAGGCGATTTTTAGGATGCAATTTTTAGTTGATGTGTGGGACATTAAAATCATGTTCAACCACGTGATTGCTCCTGATTGTGCCAGTAGAGAATGAATGGACGCTATAAAAAAATCGCGTACACATGTTTTTGTATTATGTCATAGACATGAATGGACGGGATAACGCGTTATCACTATAGTGGGGACAAGCCCTAAGAGCAAAATGTTTCAATTAGCCATTTTTCCATTTCTTCTTCTTCACTCTTTCCAAATTGGCAGGGTTCACTGGTTTAAAAAAATCAGCTCCACCCTCACTGGCTCCTTCTCCTCACATTTGCTTCATCTACATTCAGTTTAATGGGACCATGATACCTGATTTTCCTGATTGAGAAAGCACATGTATGTAGGTATTCACAGTCTTTGCCATGAAGCTCAAAATTTAGCTCAGAATCATTCTGTTTCATCTGATCATCCTTAGGATGTTTCTGAAGCTAAATTGGAGTCCACCTCTGGTAAATTCTGCTGATTGGACATGATTTGGTAAGGCACAAAACTGTCTATATAAGGTCCCACAGTTGACAGTTCATGTCAGAGCACAAACCAAACATAAAGGTAAAGGAATTGTCTGTAGACCCCTCAGACAGGATCGTCCCAGGGAAAAAATCTGGGGAAGATCCCAATAAACACAGTGACCTCACAGTGGAAAAAGTTCAAAACCACCAGAACTCTACATAAAGTCAGCCATCTAAGCTGAGCGATCTGGGGAGAAGGGCCTTAGTCAGGGAGGTTACCAAAAACCTGACAGTCACTCTGTAAGAGCTCCACAGGTCCTCTGTTGTGAGGAGAGCCTTCTAGAACCCAGGTGCCCAACCTGCAGCCCTTTGGATGTTCCTTGGCGGCACCCCTTGGTTTGCCACTTGTGGCCCCAGAAACCTAACTGTTAATGCATATGAACTCACCTGTCCTTGCCCATGATCTTCTTCGGGAGGGAAGAGGAGGAGAGGGACTCGCTCTGGCTGAGCACATAAAAGCCAATCAGCAACCCAGACAGGGTCTGAGCAAGTTCCTCACCTCACCAAGAATATCACATTCTAAGAAGATGTGTGCCTATGCTCCCACTATTCCACCAACGAACGGGGGATTATTGTATGTGGCACACAACCTCAGAATAGAGGCATATAACCTTTGATGATATATATAACACAAAATATGCATTACCGCACTACAGTGTTCCCTAATGCTTGAAGTATCATTAAAACAAGTTTTGTTTTTTGTTTTTTTTATGAAAAATAATGTCTTGTAGCAATGCCTGCTGTCCGTTTTTTCATTATGAAATGCTTATAAAAGTCAGTATAGATTGAAAATGTTATGTGCGGCCCTTAAGTCATGCCAAGGGCCGCACTTGTGGCCCTCCATATCGTTTCAATATCTCTTTATTATTTTTCCCCAATAACAATTACATTAAAAAATAACCACTTTCATACATTTACAGTGTTGTATTCCATTTCAGACTTCATAACAAAAGTCTTGTCATTGTTTATGTTTATATCCCACCTTCACTGCTTACACCATTTGTTTTATGTAGGTATCCCATTGTTCCCATATCTCATCAAATAGCTTTATTTTATCTCGCAAACATGCTGTTAGGTACTCCATAGTTCTGACCTCCGTTACTCTGGCAAGTAGATCACCTATTGTGGGGGGATTACTTGATCTCCAACTTTTTTAGACATCTTGTTGCGGTAAGAATATGTTGGAGCATTTTGTTTTGTTTTTTATTGATGTTAACAATCTGAGCCCCCAAAAGATGCGTCTTAATGTCCAATATAAGTTCCTTCTCCACTAGCCCCCCCTCCCCCATTTACCCTTCTCCACAGGATATCCAGCTTCGGGCAGCTCCAGAAGATGTGCTCAGAGTCCCCCTATTCCTCTTGCATCTCCAACATTGATTGGAGGCCTGAGGGTATATCCTGTGGAGCCTGTCAGGGGTATAATACCAGTGGAGGAGCAACTTATAGAGGTTTTCTCTATGAAACACACATATTGAGGATTTCCCCACATTCCTCCATATTTCCAGCCATTCCTGTTTTGTTATTTCTGTACCTACTGCCCTTTCCCATTTGCTCATATATGGGGGTTTATTTTCTTTATCTATTTTTAGCATTTTGTATATTGATGATATATATCCCTTATTCAGTTGCCCTTGACTTAGGGCCTTTTCGAAGGGGGTGAGGTCTAGAAACTTCTTCCCCCGTTGGTCTGAAAGTATTGGCGAATCTGCAAGTAAGTAAATATTTCTTTTCCTGGGAGATTTTTCTGTAGCTTTAATATCTCAATTTCTCCCTGTTGATCTAACATATCCCCTAGTTGATCTATTCCTGCCTCACCCCAGAGGTCCCGCCTCAGTTTAGTCCATCCCACTGGAATAAAGGAGTTACCTATTACTGGTTCCAACCTTGACATTTCATTCGTTAGAAGGTATTTCTTTCAATTTTTTTCCCATATTTTCTTTATATGTTTAATTGAGCCAATCATCTTGGGGGTTATTATTCTTGCTCCTTTGCCCCATATCAAGGCCTTCATATCTCCTACTTCCATCATGGCCCTCCATATCAACTCAGTTGCCCACCACTGTTCTAGAAGGACAACCATCTCTGTCCATGAGAAACATATCTGTCTCTTGAGTCAAAGATTGAACCAACAGTGAAGCATGCCAGGAACTAGTCAGGATAAAGGGAAAGATGAATAAAGCAAGGAACATCCGGAAGAAAACCCTGCTCCAGAGCGCTCTTAAACTCAGAATGGGGCGACAGTTCATCATTTAGCAGGACAATGACCCTAAGCCCACAATCAAGATATCAAAGGAGTGACAACTCTGTTAATGTTCTTGAGTGCCTTCCAGAAAGATTTTAATGGCTGTGCACCAACTCTTTCTATTCAACCTGATGGAGCTTGAGAGGTTCTGCAAAGAGGAATAGCTGAAACTGGCAAAGGATAGGTGTGCCAAGCTTGTGGCATCATATTTAAAAAGACTTGAGACATTAGTTGCTCCCAAAAGTGCATCGACAAAGTATTGAGCAAAGACTATGAATACTTATGTTCATGTGATTTTTGAGTTTTTAATAGCTTTGCCAAAATCTCAAGTAAACTTTTTTCACGTCATTATAGGAGGTTTTGTGTAGAATGCTGAGAAAAAATGCATTAAGTCCATTTTGGAATAAGGTTGCAACATATTGTGGAAAAAGTGATGCGCTGTGAATACATTCTGGATGCACTGTATGGCAAGTATGCTTCCCAATAACCCTTTGGAGTCTTTTACCCGAAAAATTGGACTGTAAACCACGGTCGATGTCCATTGCTTTGCATGGGGACCGCATGTCTCCATGTAAAGCATCGTCTCCAGCTCCTCTGATGTAGACCAATTGATGCAGTGTGTGGCATATTGTCTGATATCTTACAGACTGACCCCCCACCCCTTCAACCTTTGGAACAATATGGACAGCACAGCACGTTTCTACTGGATATTATAATGAGCATGTGCAGTCAACTTCTTTGCTCGACCATGGTAAGGATTGCTCTAAATGGAGCCTGTCCTGTAATACTACTGTATGGTCTTGGCTACCTTGCTTCAGCTCAGTTTCATGTTGTTGGCAATCTTCTGGCCTTGGCCACTTTTATGTAGAGCAACATTTTTTTTTTTAGATTCCCAGAGAGCTCTTTATCATAACGTACCATGCTGAACATCCAGTGACCAAAGTTCAGTGAAAGTTGGAGAGAAATTCCAAATGTAGTTGAACACACCAGTGCTACATTCACACCTGAACACTAATGAGTCACATGACACACAAGGAGAAATAATAGAGCTGTTGGGCTTACTTTATACATTGTACTCACTTTTGTTGCCAGGCACTTAGATATTAATGGTTGCATGTAATGTTTTTTTTGAGGGGACAGCAAATTTACACTTAAACGAATCTAAACGTGTATGGACACCTGTACTCATTGTATTGTATGTATAGGGTAGCAGTGGTGTTCCCGCTCAGTTGTTTGCTCCCGAATTAGATAATTCAACATTAGTGATGAGCGGCATAGGCAACATTCGTATTCGCGGCATTTTATGGAAAAAATTCGGAAAATAATCGCATTGGGCAATATTCGGTGTTCTTCTTTATTTCGAATTTCGCAATGTTATGTTTAACATGGCGCAAATTTTTATGCAAATTTTTAAAAGTGACGATTTTGGCAATATTCGCATCACCCAAATATTTAATTAAAAAACTGTTGATGGTGTTGCTAAGCTCTTTTTGCAGCCTTCCCATTCGTCCACTTGCATTGAGAGGCGTGTGTAATGGATAAAAAATACAGAATATCCGGAATTGCAAATATTCGGCAATATATTCACCATCTTCGCGAATTTTTGAATTGCCGATATTCGCGATTAATATTCGGAATCCGAATATTCGCGATCATCACTACTCAACATGTGAGGTGTAAAGTCTTGAGAGACAAACTAAGAAACTCTGAGTTTTTCATACAGCAGAGGCTGATTTCACAGGATGTTACACGCTCAGTAGATCTCAGCAGGGTTAACAGATATTCAGTATTTCTGTTCTTATCAAAGAGATATAATAAAATGCTCTCAATGGTATATTTAGAAGACCAAAAGCAAGCAAATACGAGATGTTATTGTTTAGGTTTACAAACACTTGAATGTTTTGTCATACATTATCAGCATGAACATGTTTTGCGCTTGTTCCATTAGAAACATTGTTTGAACTGTGAAGAAATATATCCAATTATCATGTGAAACTAAAATCGGAATTTATTTTAATAATAGGATTTACATTAAAATTAGGAGTTTAAAATCAGATACCTCGGAGAAGAAGTTTTCATCTTTAATCATTAAGCCACTGGTGTAAATTGAGGCCCCATAGTAATTCTTTTCCCGAAGGAGATTGAAGAATTAAACATTCTGGGGATTAAACATTTGTGTGCAAGTGAACATTGTTAAGTGTTTTTGTGACCAATGTCACCGTTAATCCAATATTTCAATATCACATATTACTACAAGCAGTACGATTTACAGCTACACAGCAATTAGCTGATCTAAGTTTACATCTTACAACTAATTAGTAGCTTAGATTCTGTCTTTAAAATAAAAAGATCACGTGGCAACAAGCATTTTATTCTATAGGTTCAACCCTTCCACATATACAGTACAGGCCAAAAGTATGGACACACCTTCTCATTCAATGTGTTTTCTTTATTTCATGACCATTTACATTGGTAGGTTCTCACTGAAGGCATCAAAACTATGAATGAACACATGTGGAGTTATGTACTTAGCATGAAAATATGTTTTATATTCTAGTTTATAGAGAAGGTGTGTCCTTTGGCCTGTTACTACAAGTAGTACAAAATTTCAAGAAACAGTCGGTCGGTCAAAAAATCGGGTGCCGATCCTAAGCTTTAAGAGCCTATATCGGCAGCCAAATCGATCTAAGCCATTATGGACATGCCCGTAATTCTTAGATCGGTCTAATACTTTAGACAGGGACACAGTGTCCCCATCTAAAGTATGGGTATGTATCCTCAGCTCCGAGATCCATGGGGGCTGAGGAATCAGCCTGTGTGCCTGCTTCTGATGGGCAAAGGGGGAAGGGCAGTTGCAAGCAGCTCCCTTCCCTCTCCCTTCGTGCTAGGCTGACTGTTCTCATAGCCGTCATGCAGTCTGCCGGGTCTCCCTAGCTGATGGCATGAGCAGCTAGAGGGACCCGGGCACACAAATGGTGCCCGGGCCGATTGTGACCCAATGTTTCGGCATATTGACCGTGCATGATGACGTCTTCAAGCACGGTCCATTGGCTAAAACATTGTGTCACAATTTAGAGAGAATTTTCCACTGATTTCCTGGATCGAATGATCATGCTTTATTCTAGGAAATGAAGGTTAATTTTTTTATAGTTTTTTAAAATTTGTACACAGTTTACAAAATTAATCAACACTTATCAGACATTAGAACATTAACTTTTATCCATCAATGCATGGGTAACATTCCAAGAATGGGACAAACTATAATGAAAAATACTTTTTTTTATAGTATATTACCTCCCTAGCGGTTGAGACGAACCCAGCTCGTTCGGTCTGGACATGCAAAAAGTGCACTGAACGAACTGGGTTTGTCGCCACTGAGAGGTTCCCTGCAGTGCTGGCTTACCTGATCCAGCGTCCACGGAGGCTTCAGTCCACTGCGGCAGGCTTCCGGGAGGGGAGAAGATCCCTCTCCACCCCCACCCCGTGTCACGTCATTACGTCCATGACACGGGGTGAGGGGAGGAAGAGGGATCCACGGCAACCTTTTTTACTATTCAGAAACTATGGTCAGATTGTGAAATCTCAGAGTTTGCTCTGCGATCAGAGCAGAGTCCTCTCCTCCCTGGCCGGAGTGTCACATACTACTTCCTGGACTCCGGGGAGGACTCTTCTTCCATCTCAGCAAGTTTTCACAATCCAATCGCTCTGATCACAGTTTCTAAATAGAGAACTGTGGTCAGATTGATTCAAGTATGGAACCTTACTGTTTCTTCTGAGATCGGAAAAGAGTCCCCCCCCCCTCTGGAGTCCAGGAAGTAGTGATGTGACACACCGGCCAGGGAGAAGAGGAGGACTCTGCTCCGATCTCAAAGCAAACAGTACATTTTCACAATCCAACCAGTCTGAACACAAAACTGTGTTCAGAGGGGTTAAAGTTTTAAAACGTACTGCTTCTTCGTAGTCTGTGGGTCCCTCCTTCCCCCTCCCGGTCTCACAGACATACTTACATAACACTGGGGGCTGGAGGAATTCGCAGACTGTGCGATTTTTTAAATCAGACTGAATATAGCTTTCTGCTTAGAAAGCTGTATTCAGTTTGAATAGAAGTTTAAACCACACTGTAATAAAGGCTCCCCCCAGCCCCCCCCCCCCCTGTCATTTAACTATCTCACCCCCATGGTCCTGATGACATTACACTGGGGGTGGAGGCGCCAAATTCAAAAGAGACTTGAACTGCATACAGTACAACTGATACTGTATCCAATACAATTAAAAGTAAAAAATTGCAATTGAATTCAACTTTTATTATAAACAAATATAAATACATAATGGTTTGAAATTTCTCATATTTAAGAAGTATTTTAGAGATTTCATCATCAATTGATAAATTTCATTAAACTTTTTTAACTACATAAAATTTATTTTTTTACATAATTGTTTGTTTTACACATTATTATAGTCTGGATGTCATCACCAAACTTGCTGGAGATATACAAAAAAGAAGGTTACTCTAGCACAGGGGTCCTCAAACTTTATAACCAAGGGGCCAGTTCATGGTCCCTAAGATTGTTGGGGGCTGTTGGGGGGCCGGATTACTAGTGTAAAATGTGGACTAGGACAGGTATAATGAATGACAGGGAGCGGTACTGCAGGTCAGTGTGCTCAGCCCCAGTTCTCATATGTAAGAGGTTACTTAACTTCCCTGGCCGTGTGCCTGAAAGAAGTTGCAAAAGCAGGTATACCCAAACTAGGCTTAAATCCCTGTAATCAAACTACCCAGATCCGGCATCCATGGGTATTGCTATGTGCATTGCTTTGTGTATTTATATGTGTACTTTTATGTGTACTGCCATGTGTATTGCCATGTGTTTGGCTATATGCATTGGTATGTGTATTGATATGTGATTGGTGATCCCTGCACAACCAAAATACCTTTCACACACTAACCCCTAATGATCATTCC
>CM070033.1:56550308-56571130 GCA_036250615.1 Ptychadena robeensis | reverse complement strand
AAGCATCTCACCTGCCTCTTTCTCTGCACAGGAACACAGGGGGGTGTGGACACAAAGGCTCAGATGCTCCATTGCTGAACCTATTAGCTTCTTCCTACCTGACACCCCTCCCCTGCCGATGTGCCTTACAGACTCGCAGCTTCCAGTCTGCTAAGAAAAGCTGTGGACAAAGTGCTGGGCAACTTTCTCTGGTCAGAAAGCCTTGGAGGGCCTGATCCGGCCCACGGGCCGTAGTTTGAGGTCCCCTGCACTAGCATGTACAGTTTTTGCATGAATTAAAATGTAAGTGGATAATTCAGCTCAAATATTTCAACTTCACTTTGAACTATTTTAATCTCCTTATGCCCGAAGCCAGTTCATGCAAAATGACGCTGCAATTAGCTATACGCACAAACTGGTTTCGGCCAAACAGACATGAGCAGCGGGAGTGATTTTTAGCCGCCTGCTGCATCCAGTCATGTCCCCGCCGTCTTCTTCCGTGTCCAGCGTAACGTCATGGAGGCGGTCCACATTTTGCTTTTGAGATGGATTGGATACATTCCTTGATCAGATCCAATTCAAAATAGGTTCCTGCAAGCAGAAACACACAACGGGAATGATCTGCAGCCTGATCTTCGCCAGTAACTCCAGCACTTTTGCTCATGCAAAATGACGTCATGGAGGCTGTAGTTTCAAAATGTAAAGGTACATAAAAAAATTTCTTAGAATTTTTTTTTTTTGTTGAAATGTGTCTTCTTTAGGGCTTGTTTCCATTGAGGCGTTCCCGTGTGGGCTGAACGCATGGCATAGTTGTTGCGCGTTTTCGCAACGCAATTTTTTTGATGCGGATGCGGCTGGGACGCGGATGCGTTTCAAAACGCTGCGGCTAGCGTTCAGAAACGCGCCCTAAACCGCACCCGAATGCGCACAGCCGCACCAGTGGAAACTATATTGAAGTTTCCAATGGATGTGGTTGTTTGTGCTTGCGGCCGCGCGGGACTGCATCAATGGAAACAAGCCCTTACATTTGAATTGGATGCATTTTTTATCCAATCCAATTCAAAAGAAAAAAAACACATTGAAAATAAATACAAAGTAAAGAATTTTAAAATTAAAAACAATTTCGGGATTGCTGCTGAGTAAAGCTGGCCATAGACGATACAATCCATGGCCAATTTTGTAAAGGATTAATCACTGTACAATCAATCATTCCCAAATCGAACGTGCCCATCTGGAGCAACCACTTGTTGTCGCACAAAACATTGATTGTTTGTTTTTTCTCTGGTCGATCGCCAGTACTTTCAATTGAGACCAGGGTCCCCATGCAAAGTATCGGTGGGCGAATCGCAATGGTGTATTTCGATTCACAGAGCGATCAACCGTGGCGTGTTGATGTCAACGATGATGAACGTTAGATGAACGCCCATGGATTGTAGTGTCTATGGTCGATTTAACACTGTGAAAATTGCTCTTTGCTATTTTTTACCGTATTCTGCCGGACTGGCCTCTGCCTGAATTACAACTATGATAGGACACTTGCCCTGACTTCTGCCTGAAAAATTACTATGCCTGCCCTGACTTCTGCCTAACAGGATCAACCAGGATGGTGCTTCTTCTACGTGGCGAGCCACCTGTACCTCCAACACCTAAAAAGCTAACACCCACAAGTGTGTGGTGGGCTTCTCCAATAGGAAACCTGCAGCTACAATCCTGAGTGTGACGTTAGACTCTGTACATTCCCCTGTTTTAAAATATACCACACAAGGGAAAAGCTTTTTAAAAAAATAATTTCTGCATACATTATTACAGTATTTCTACTATTTCTTAAGTATTTTCACGATTTGTTAATTCTATGTTTTAAATTTTATTTCATTTAGGATGTCTACAAGGCTCTTGTTTTGACAAATGGTAAGTTACAGGCCTACAACATGCAAAACACTGTATCACTTTTGATACAGAAATCTGGACCTTGAACCAGAAAGAGCTAAAGCAAAACTTATATTCCTTCAACCAAAAAATTTTAGGAATGATACCATGTTTGGGGGCTTTGTGATTAACTGCATGTTTACATTTTGACCAGCAGTCCATCACACCAGAGGATATTATCAAAAGAGGACACGGGGCACAGAAACCTTTAATCAGGTGAGTATTTTACATTAAATCAGGTGACTTTTCAATGCAGAAAACTGTATTCAATGTAATTTGGATTAAAGAACACCGCTGCCTGGTGTGACATCATCATGTATATGTCTGCCGGGGGAACAGCTTCCTTAGAGAGGCGATCGGAGCTGCTGCAGACTCTGGAGAAGGTAAGATGGTGCTGCGGGGCTCCGATCAGCAGTGGACTTACCCTCCTTGACTTTCAAAATGAGCAACTGTACTTTAACTTAATCCATATTTGTTTTTGGTCATGTTGCCACAACCCAACTTTTGAACTCCCAGTAATTTTGGTAAATGTTCTGGGATTTTGGAATTCAAAGAAACAATTGATAGTTGACTTTTTACTTTGAAAGTGTTCTCACCTATGACATATACTACCCCTCTGTGCGTTTTGGTGAAACTTTCATGGGCTTTAAGGGCATGTTTTCACAGCGCTGTGTGATCGGTCGGGACCCCTACGTTAAGCACAGAGTTTGGCGTTTGGCACAGTGTTCCTGACGGAGCACATACATACTACGTGATCGGTAGTTGCTCTGTTCAGACAGAGCTTCCGCAGAGCAGGTAAATTGTATGGGATCCATCGGGACCCCCACCAAGCACTGCGCCTAACGTAGGGGGTCCTGACAGATCAAACGCTGTGGAGACATAGCCTTAAACTCAAAAACTCAGGGAGTAGCAGGGAAATATTTAAAAATACCCAGAGGAGAAACTACATATTAGATAACTAAAGCTTCTAATATCAAACAATCAACCTTACTGTGAACAGAGCTTTGCAATGAACTGCATTCTATCCACCAACTAACCTCTACATCTGACATTGGGGCATTGTTTTGTAGTTCACAGAATGTAGCTGGTAGCTGGTGTTTAAACAGAAATGTACAAGAACAATGGGATTTCACTTTAGTCAGCAGTTGTAGCTTCTATATTTCTAACCTGACAGCTTCACTTTATGCATTCAACAAAAGTAAAATATTACTTTTACAATGTTAGAAATACATCAAACAAAGTTATCTGACATTGCTAATGCCTATACTATTCACATAAAGAGATATCTTTTGTCTACAGTGTATTTTTTCTCCTTTCCACTATTTATTTACTATATTTATAGGACATACTCTTACACAGTATGTAGGCCATTGTGCCTCCTGTACGTTGCCATTTCCTATTTAATATTTCATGGTAAAATCATTTAAAAATAAAAGTGTTGTAAACACTATGTGTTGTAAAAGTGTTGTAAAAGGTCTTTACAATTACCTTCTTAAATGTAAAAAGTAGCGAACACAAACAATTAATTTCCTTTAGGCTGAAAGTTGTCACAGGTCCTAGATTACACACACCAAATAATTGAATTCAATTTATGTTAATATAAGTAGGAAATAAAACTCAGGAAATGTTTTATTCCCTGATAACTAAACAGGATCTTGCGCTTTACATTTCACAATGTCAGAAGAATGGAAATGGTGATATATGAAATGCTTGACAAAGTTTTTCCTAACTGTGTAGTATGATTTGTAACCTCATTCATACAGTTGTTTCCCCACACAAACTATGTACAGGATTTTGGCAGCTACACTACTACTGTATATCACAGTAAAAATACTTTATGTCTAATTAATAACATTTTATTTCTATTGTTAATAGTCCTTAAGGTTCAAACTATTTGAATTAAGGTCAATCTAATTTTAATAAGTATAGCATGCAGTACATGGACAAGAGTATCAGAATACCTGGCCATTACACCTACAGGAACCTTCATGATATCCCATTATTAATCCATAGGCTTCAGTACAGAGTTGGTTTCCCCTTTTTAACTATAATAGCTTCCTCTCTTTAGTTTTAAACTAGCTGACTTTGTGAGGTAATTGCAAAGCCCCTGAACATGTCATCATGACCAACATTGCTGGAGATGTAGTGAACGGTTGATTTGTATAAAAAAAAGTATTGCTATAGCATATGTAGTTTTAGCATAACGTATTTCTTGGACCATAAGTGGGGTAAAAATTTGGGTGCATCTTATGGTCCAAAGGTGTGGTAAAGTAACTGTTTTTTGGGGGTCTCATGAGTCATCCACTCAGCCTCTTAATTGGTCGGCAGGACTTCATCATGGCAGGAGGGACACACATAGTCAGGACAGTACTGTCACAGATCTCCACAGGGCAAGGGGATCTGTGTCCGCATTGCCTGCATCTAGATATTAATACCTTCCTTGCCTCAGAGGGTTAACTCTCCTGCAGCCAAACTCCCTCTGCTGGACACCGGTGATGCTCCATAACTTGTCAGCTGCTCCTCCTTCCTGTAGTATTTAAGAGCGTCTTAGCCACCAGGAAGGTGTCTGCACAATAGGTCTCATGTGTTAACCTCCAGCCTCCTTGCTTATTGACTTCCTGGTTCCAGACTCTCTGCTTGTCCAACGGATTATCCCTATCTCTCGATCCTCGGCACTTCGTTCAAGTACCTCCTCTATCTTCCCGGCTCCTGACCCTCGGCTTGTCTTACGTACTTCACTTATCTCTACACTCCTGGCACAACATTTGGTATATCATCAGCAGCCAACTTGCACGGGTGCATCCAGGAACCGCAACCTGGGGTTCGTCTGCAGCACAGCCCATCAGCCCTTGCGGCCTGCTTTGGTGAACACCAGACAGTCCCTTAGACTCTGCGCCCCGGATTGCACCTTTGCCAACTGTGCAAGTTGGTCCAGTGGGTAAACACCCTTGAATATCCGGTGTCACACTTGCTCTGGTGTCACCCGCTGTGACAAAGACATTCTTACAATATTGTTACATTGTGCATCTGCTAAGTCTTGCTGGCAGCTGTTAAGGGGAGAGATCCACGCAGCTTCTCCCTTCGCCCCCCCCCCCTCTTCCCTGATGTGTGAAGAATGGCAGGGACGTTACCTGTATCCTGATGGCAAGTGTTCACTAGTGACATCTAGTGGCTGAAATATTGCACTGGATTATTTCCCCAATTGAGATTAATGCTAACTACATGTGCTAGAACACTATTTTGGTAATTTCAACAACCCTTTTTTCCATCTCCAACAACTGGGATGATAATTTCTTGTTTAGTGGCTTCGCAGTTAACTCCCAAGTAAATTGTCGAAATTTTGTGACCATCTCTAACAAATTTTGTTTTTGTACATTTCCATATTTTACTAATTAAAGTCCACATCTAAAATCCACATACTCAACACTAACTAAAATCTGCAACAATCTAATCAAAATGGAAATATAAAAATTAAAAAAACTTTTCTTTTCCATAAAATCTATTATGAAAAATATACAAGAAAATAAAAAATAATTATCATATAAAACAGCACAAGGGAGTGCTCTGTGATGGTGTAAGTGGCCATTTTTCTGGAACTTTGACAGGTAACAAAGCATTAGAGAAGTAAAAAGTTTTTTTGGCTACCAGTCCATATTAGATGTTCCACCAGCTAAAGAAAAAAAGCACTCTTTAAAGTGTGGTTTTATCCAAAAAAAGATGGGGAATCCCTGAGGACAGCTTGTTGGTTAGCTGGTCATTTGTCCATTTTGTTACTGTAACACTATAAGGAATGAAGCTTTCTGTTATGCCTTTAGACTAATAAAGGAGGCCTGAGGTTACCATATACCTAACACTGAATATGAGGACATTTTTTTGGCTGTGTAGCTTAATGGTTTGACATAGCTTTCAAAAATAATTGTCTGGTTCTGATGACACAGAAAATGGTGCATAGGTAAAACTAAGGCTAAGATAACACTAACACTTGCATTACATGCAGGGATTCTAGAGCAGTGCACAAACCTGGCATTGAGCAATGGGCTATGACTTGGCTGTCTACACTGCCCTGCATAGCCTCCGATACGTCGGTACGAAACTCCGGCACATTAATGCCCGCGCGAAGGAGTGACATAAACATAAACAGAGGCTTGTTGTTAGTCATGTGTCACTTTGGCACGTACATTGACTGTTAGCGCTGCCAATAATGTGGCCCTAACGGAGTGAACAAGGGGGGCTTGCACATTTAAGCGACTTTAGTGCATCCAATCGCATAGTGTAGCCCTACCCTTACTCTAAAATAATTAGGAACATTTATATGACATGCTACTGTCAGGATCCGGGTCCGTCCGGACAGGTTAGGCAGGCGACCCCCTCCTCAGCCTACCCTGTACCTGTGGCTGGCGTTCCTTGCGGTCACTCGTGGTATTCGGGGGGCATTCTCCTTGCCCCATGCGGTTCCGCCGAGGTCCTTGCGCGTGCGCGCCCCCGTGCGCGTTGCCGCGCATGCGCGTTTAGGCCGCGGCAGCGAGCCCTCTCCAGAGTGTTAAAAGGGCTGGCTTGGGGGCGTGTTTCCTTAGTGTCCGTCCTGCCTACATGGGCGGACCTCAGGCACACTTCCTATAAAACCAGCCAGCCCTTGCACTCATTGCTGTATGATTACAGTTCAGTTGTAGATGCTTTATGGTAAAACAAAACCGCAATAGTGGACTGACTTCACTGGTACTTGAACCCTGCTTGGTAAACCGACGATCCCCTGACTCTGGCTTCCCTACCCCTGCGTGTTTTGACCTTCTCTATTTGCCTGCCCGCCTGCCGCGACCACAAACCCGCTTGCTTACCGACTACTCTGATTGCTGCCGCCTGCCCTCGACCACCCGCTTGTATAATATAACACCATTCTAACCTCTTGAACCTTTGGACTTTCAGCCTTCAGACTTTCCCCTGAACGGACACCTCTGTTACCCGCCCACAAAAAAACCTCCTGGTGGTGGTCATTAGGGAAGCAGAGACACGGCCACCTGAGTGCGGGAAAAGTCAACAGGTCCCTCAAGTGGATTTCCTGCCTAACTCCCATTAGGGGGCTGGGGAAGACCTCAGGGCTTAGACTCCCTGTCCTAGTAACCCCCACTGCGCTTCAACCAATAGGTCTGTGGCATAATCAGAATCCTACAAGCCATGACATCCCAGGGGAGATTTTTCTTAGATTTGTGTCAACAATTCAGATCTCACCATTATTTTCGGTTCAGGAGATGAGAAGAGCACAAGTCACGTACCCGTCTCCCAGCAGCTGCGCTGTCCTACCGCCGGAACCAATACTCCGCTAACCTTCTCTTTTTCAGGTGACCGTGTGAATTTGACCGTTTCAGAATGCATGTTTGTTATATCTCTCTGTTACTGCACCTACCATAATGAGTCGATCAAAGTCGAGACGGTATGTCCCTCCTCCTAGGCGAGCCCATCGCTGGACATTCAAGCTGCTGAAACCGGATCCAGGCGGTAACCACCGTTGCTGCTGTTTGAGAGACTGTCCAGGCTTACAAGGATCCTCGCAAGCTGAATCAGCTGACGCTGCATCCGAGGCTACGCCAGGGCGACGTCCGTGGAGGACTACTCTCGGCACTTCCACAACACTCCCTAACTCGATGGAACGACTCTGCCTCCCATCATTTCCGGCTGGGTCTGTCTGACCCTTTAATGACTAGCTGGCCAGGATTGGAGTGCCCGGTTCCCCTACTGGGGCTCATGACTCTCATCAAACTTGGACCGCCGCCTCAGGGAACATGTGCCGAGAGGGACTGGTACTTTCTCTTCTTCCCCTCAGGCCTTCTATCGCCCCTCTGGTCCCTGGCCCACAATACAATCCAAAGGCTCGGGACTGTGCCTGACCATGCAACTCCGGGGGCGCTTAGACCGTCTTGTCCGCCGAGGAGAGAGAGAGAAGATTTGTTTCAAATCTGTGCTTGTATGCGGCACTTTGCTGGACACCTGCTCCGAGCCTGCCGTTCCGCCCCTCGGTTAAGCCTGTCCTCACAAACTGGGGTTCCTCATCCCCCGAGGCTCCCTGACTCCTCTCATCTTTGTATCCCTTTATCTTTTCAGGGCCCCGAGGGAAACGTTAAGTCATGCTAATTGTGGACTCGTGGCCATGTGACTGCTTCATGGACACCACGTCGCGCAGTCCCTACATCGGCCCCTTCCAAAAGAAAGAGACACCTTATCCCCATCCGTCTGGCTGATGGGTCCCTGATCCCCTCGGTCCGTTCTGGAGACCCCATTTCTCTTGACCAGCACCCCAACGGGCCACAAAACCGAGAACACCGATCTCCTTGATCACCACACCTTTGTTCCCGTCGTCCTCGGTCTTTCCGTGGCTCGTACCGCCACAACCAACCCCGCCCATCAAACGTGGACAGAGGTGACGTGTATTTCCATTTCAGACTGTAGGCGTTCTTGCCTCACCCAGACAACCCTCCGTTCCTGGGGCTTTCGCGGATGAACGCAACTGGACCCGGTCTCGTTGTTTCCCCCACCGTACCAAACCAGTACTGGATGTTTTCAGCAAACGTGGGCCGAGAGGACTGACCCGCCTCCTCACTCACCGCCCTGACGACTGCCCCATTGATTTGCTCCCCGGGGGCGAAAATCCCTTTGGTCTATGTTTATCCCTTGTCTAGCCGGAGTCAGTTTGCCTTAAAGACTATAAGACTACATCGCCGCTCTTTGAAGAAGGTTTTATTCGTCCTTCCACCTCGCCGTCGGGAGCGGGCATTTCTTTGTCCAGAATAAGGATAAGTCCCTCCGGCCAATAATTGACTATCGGCAACTAAACATGATCAACCGTGAAGAACAGGTACCGCCACCCCCTTCCGCTTATCTCAGACCTGACCCAACGCTTTACGCGCCCAGATGTTTCTCAAAAGTTGGACCTAAGGGGGGCGTACAACCTGGTAGGAGCCTTCCAGGTGACGAGTGGAAGACTGCTTTTCGAACGAAACTTGGCACTTCGAACCTGGTGATGCCATTCGGGCTCGTAACGCCCCCCGCCACTTTCCAAGCTTTTAATAAATGACTTTTCAGGATTTCCTCGATAGGTTCGTCATCGTATTCCTGGAGGACATCCGAATCCTCGTATTCTCGGGACCTCACTTGAAGCACATGCATCACTGAGAAGGTCCTCACAGGTTCGCGTGGCATTCCCTGTATTGCCAAGCGGAAAAGGGTGGTTCGAGACAAGATCGCATCCATTCCTCGGGTTATGATTTCCACAACCGGAATCACCATGACCCACATACGAGTCTCCTCAGTAACCGAGGTGGCAGAAACCTATGGATCGGAAGGGGTCCGCGTTTCCTTGTTTGCGAATTCTATCGCCGTTTCATCAAGGGGTTCTCCCGGTAGTCTACCACTCACCCACTTACGAGCACCAAAACCCGGTTCTCCTGGACTCCAGACGCCAGGCGGCTTCGAGGAACTCAAGCAGTGTTTCACTTCGCCCCATTCTCCCTCTCGCACACCCTGCCTGACCCTTCTCTAACTCTAAACAAAAACGCGTTCGTCTCGAAATATCGCGCTGTTCGAGGTCGCCAGCGTGGCCTATTCTGTCCCAAAGATCCGGGGAGAAAAACTGTTGCACCCAGTCCTGTTCTTTCTCACGAAAACCACGCCCCCGCCGAGAGGAATGACAGTGTGGGAACCGTGAAGCCCTCGCACTGAAAGCCTCGCTTGAGGAATGGAGGTACCTGCTGGAGGATCTCAACATCCGCTCCGAATATAACACTGACCAAAGAACCTCCAGTATCTTCTCCGCCAGCAAAGACTGAACCCCCCGTCAAGCCAGATGGGCCTTTGTTTTTTGCCCCGTTCTATTTTCATTTAACGTACACCCCGGGCATCAAGAACAGACCAAGGCCGATGCGCCTCTCGCGTATGTACCCGGATCGGGGCCTCCGGTTTTCCCCGTGCCCGACGACCATACTCCGGACAAACATTTCTTGCCCTGGGCCCTGACATTCTGGAGCACACAATCCGGTGATTGCCGCCCCCTGACCCACTGGCCTCCTCCCGGGGGTTGGAAGACCTTGGGGGTCTGTTGTGGAAAGAGTGGCCGGCTCTACGTCCCAGAACCCTCGCCAGAAGGTTCCTGAAGTTTGTGCCATCGACTCCCCCGGCTCGCACAGGGCCCTTTCGGTGAAACGAACAATGACCTCCTCCACAGACAGTTCTGGTGGCCACGACTAGGTAAGGAATCTACTTCTTAACGTTTTGCCTGCCCGGTGTGTGCCCGGCGAAAACGCCCCCACACTCGCCTTTTGGGCTACTCTCCCCCCTACCGGTGCCGCGAACGACACCTGGTCACATCTAGCGATGGACTTCATTAATTACGGACCTCCGTCCCGCGGAAGTGTTCACGGTCACCTCACCGTGGTGAGATCGTTTTCACATTCAACCACGATGGCACATTTGTGGCTCTAACCCTACCCGCTCTCCCTACCGCGGCCGAGACAGCAAGGGTTTTTCCTTTTCTGCGGGAGGTGTGACGACTCCATGGTCCCTCCCGGAGGACTTGGCACTGACACTGGTAGTACCCAATTCACCTCCCGGTTCGGAGGGAGTTGGTCCGCCTGTTGGGGTCACTCCTCCCGCACCTCTGGGTACCCCCCCCACTCGAGTCCAATGCGAGAGGCCAAAACCAGTCCCTGAGCAATACTCCGTTTTTCTTCTTCTTCTCCGCGGCACCCATGATGATTGGTCCATTTCTCCTCCCCCGTGGCCGCGTTCGCATATAATACTCCAACGCATTCTAGTTCGGTGGAGGGAAGACCCCTTTTTTTCCTTAATGGGGGTTCCATCCCGTTCTCTGCCCTCTAGGATTCCCGGACGCTCAGTTGCCTTGCCAGCGGCTGAGCGCCTGTCTGCGCTGCAACCAGGCTTGGGGGTGGGCCCGTGATCGGCTCCTGGAAGTGCAGGAGGCGTCCAAAAGCAGAGTGCGGATCGTACCCGACGTGCTCCTTCCTTCCCTCCAGTCGGGTGATAAGGTCTGGCTTTCATCGGCTTCGCATCCCGGTTGCGCTGCCCCTCCGGAATCTGGCCCCCGTCGTTTTCTAGGGCCGATGTGGTGGACCGGTGGTGAACCCCGTGGCGGTGAGGCTCCTTCTTCCCTCCTCTCTTCTTCTTCGCCATCGCACCCCGTTTTTCACGTGTCTGTCTGAAACCCTGTGTCGCGTATCCCGTTCCCTGGTCTGGTCCTCCTCCCCCCCTCCTCCTGTCCTCCACGATGGGGAGGAGGAGTTTGAGGTGGAGGCTGTTCTGATTCTTCGTCCTCGTGGCAGGGGTTCCAGTACCGGGTGACGTGGGAGGGGTTACGGGTTGGGGAGGCCTCCTTGTTTTCTGCAGGGGATGTCCATGCACCTCGTTTGATCGGCTGACTTCCATTCTCGTTTCCCGACAAGCCCTGTCCGGCTGCCGTCCGGAGTCCGGCTTGAGGGGGGGCTATGTTCGGATCCTGGTCTTCCGGAACAAGGTTGGCATGCGACCCCCTCCGCAAGCCTCCCCTGACCCTAGTACCTGTGGGCTGGCCGTTCCTGCGGTCACTCGGGTATGCGGGGGGCATCTCTGGTCCACCAATTGCGGATCCGCCGGAGGGTTCCGTGCGCGTGCGCGCACCCCTAGCGCGTTTCCTCGCATTTCCGTATGTCGCTCGCGCTCTCTCTCGCCTCTTTTAAAAGGGCTGGCTGGGGGCGTGTTCCTGAAGTGTCCCGTCCTGCCTACAATGGGCTGACCTCAGGGCACACTTCTTATATAAACAGCCGCCCTTGCACTCAGTGGCTTATGATTACAGTTCAGTGTAATGCTTTTGGTAAACCCTTGTGGACTGACTTCCTGGTACTTGACCCTGCGTGGTAACGCCGATCCCTGACTTCTGGCTTCCCGACCCCTGCGTGTTTTTTGGACCTCCGATTTGGCCTCCGCCTGCCTCGACCACCCTCTTGTTTACCGACTACTCTGATTGCTGCGCCTGCCTCGCCACCCGCTTGTATAAACGACCATTCTAACTCTCGAACCCCTTTGGACTTTCAGCTTGCAGACTTCCCCCTGAAAGGGACACCTCCTTTGTACCCCGCCCCCCCCCACAGCCTCCTGGGGGGGTCATCTAGGGAAGCAAGGACCGGGCCACCTGGATTGCGGGAAAAGTCACAGGGTCCCCTCAAGGGATTCCTCCTAACTCACAGTAGTGGGGCTCTGGGGGGAAGACCCTCGGTGGCTTAGACTCCCTGCTTCCTAGTACCCGGCCCCCCCGCGCCAACCCGTCCTGTGGCATATCAGCTACTCCCATTATATTGAAGTGAAACATTACCATAAATATGGCTGACTTGGAACCATACCATATTAAATCTGCGCTGCAGAACAAGTGCATTTAGGAAGACAAACTCAACAAATTTGCCTATGGCAGTTTTCCCAAAATGTAGACTGAAAATAAACGTTATTACCAAATGAGACAGAACATGTTTTGAATATGATTTTTACGAAAACATATCACAACCATATACTATAGGCAGTAAGTGTGAAAACAAAACCCCCGTAAGCTGATAGTGAAAGTAGACGTGGGGCTAAGTAATTTGCAAAACCAAACGATTATATATTTAAGCTTTACATGTTTTGTTGGATGCTTGCTACCTCCCTAAGCGTCTTGTGTGAGGTCCAGATTCCATACCAAAAGGCAACAATAGACTTAGACCCATAGAGAAAAAGTGAGGAAAAGACGAAGAAAAAGTATTGTGACAGCAATGAAAAGACTCATCCCTGACTATGTTGGCATCCCGCGTCCAACTCTCTCTGTTCTTCTCCTTCTCTGCACCTGAACTCGACTGTCGACCTCGTTCCCTCCCAGGGAAAAGACACCTAAGAAGCGGCATAGCTCCCAACAATTCGAGACAACAAGAGGCGCCGGTCACCGGCAGGGCAACCGGCACCATGGCGACCCCAAAAATTCCAGCAAGTCGCGGACGCACCCGCAAGATCAGCAAAGGAACAATCCCATTCAGGACTACGGCGGGCCTAGAGCGGTGAATGACCGTCCAACGAAATGATAGGTTTAACTTATTTCGAGGGAGATGGATAGCCTCAGCTCACCAGCTCATTCCAGGCACCAAGACCCCTCCAACCTACAGGCGGTGCTCGTGGAGGAGACGCTCGTGCGGGCAGAACAAATACACGACGCCAAAGACTAACGCAGAGTGATAATGCCCCAGTAGCTGAATGCAGGGCATCATCCGAGGCAGGGCGATGGATACAAATAGAAGATGCTGGGCGAGGGGGAATCGGAATTTTGTTAGTTATGTTAGTTTTTATGTTATGTTTTATGTTAGGCCTGTACTTTCCCAAATCTGTCGTACAAGGGTCGATAGAACAGCACAAGGGAGTGCTTCTGTGATGGTGTAGTGGCCATTTTTCTGGAACTTTGACAGTTAACAAAGCATTAGAGAAGTACAAACGTTTTTTTGGCTACCAGTCCATATTAGATGTTCCACCACCAGCTAAAGAAAAGAACACTCTTTTAAGTGTGGGTTTTATCCAAAAAAGATTGGTTAATCCCTGAGGAACAGCTGTTGGTTGCCTGGTCATTTGTCCATTTTTGTTACTGTAACACTATAAGGAATGAAGCTTTCTGTTTCTCCTTTAGACTAATAGAGGACCTGAGGTTACCATAACCTAACACTGAATAATGAGGACATTTTTTTGGCTGTGTAGCTTAATGGTTTGACATAGCTTTCAAAAATAAATTGTCCCTGGTCTGATGACACATAAAATGTGGGCATTAGGTAAAACTAGGCTAGATAAAACTAACCTTGCATTCCATTGCAGGATTCTAGAGCATGCACAACCTGGCATTGAGCAATGGGCTATATACTTGGCTGTCTACCAAAACAGCCCTGCCATAGCCTCCGATAACTCGTTCACGACTCCCGACTCCGGCACATTAATGCCCGTGCGAAGGAGTGGACATAACAAAACAAGGCTTGTTGTTAGTCATGTGTGACTTTGGCACATCCATTGACTGTTATGGACGCCGCCATATCAGGTATGACTACGTGCCTATTGATTTATAGTGGACCTGTAAATGGGTTGCGCTATGTACGCTGTCCAATAATGTGGCCCTAACGGAGTGAAACGGGGGGCTTGCGCATTTAAGTGACTGTTAGTGCATCCAATCGCATAGTGTAAGCCCTGCCCTTACTCCTAAAGCAATTCGAACATTTATATGACAGCTACTCCCAGTATATTGAAGGAAACATTACAATAAATAATGGCTGACATGAACATAACATATATAAAACTGAGCTGCAGGAAACCAGTGCATTTAGGAAGACAAACTCACAAATTTTGCTATGGCAGTTTTCCAAATTAGACTGAAAGTAACGTTGTCAACAAATGAGACCGACATGTTTTGATATGTTTTACGAAACAATTCACACCATAATTACTATAGGCAGTAAGTGTAGAAACAAAAACACCTGTAAAGCTGATATGAAAGGATAACGTGGCTAAGTATTTGCAAACCAAAACGATTATTATTTAAGCTTTACATTTTTTGGGGTGATGCTTGCTACCTCCCTAGCGCTCTTGTGAGGTCCATATTTCCATTCCAAAAGTGCACATAGACTCTAACCCATAGACTGATTTTTTGTTAGTTTATGTTAGTTTTTATGTTATTTTTTATGTTAGGGCCTGGAACTTCGCCAACTCTGTCCGACAAGGGTCTAATGACATCCTGAATATAATAAATGTTTGGAGAACCACAATTATGTAAAAAAAATGTTAAAAAAATAATAAGAGGTATCATTTGAATGATAAAATCTCTAAAATACTTCTGTTGTATGAAAGATTTCAAAACAGTATGTATTTATAATTGTTTATTATAAAAAAAATGTATATACATGTTTTTTGGTATTTTTTTTTACTTTGAATTGTATTGGATACAGTTATCCCTGTATCCAGTACAATTCTCTTTGGGGCACATTGCAAAGGGTTCATTGCAAAGGGGCACATCTGGGGCACCAGAGCCTTTAGTTTGGTGAGATTTTTACTTTGAACCACACTGAAAACTGTTTTTCTTCCGGATGGCCCCATCTCATCCAGTGCAGTACTGACAGGACAGCGCTGGACGAGATGGCACTGCCGGGAACGGCAGGGGGGTTAAAAGTGTAATTTATCCATTCTTTTAGGTATGCAACTTCATTAAATTACAACTTCATAATCCAGCATGTAGACTTTTCAGGGACTTCCTGTAAAGGTGGCAACCCTGTTCCTACTTTTTTTTGCAGTAATATAATTTCACAGGAGCTTCTTAAAGACACTGCTACTGAAACTCAGGTAGGCATGGAGGCCTAATTGAAATACATTTTTATTTCTGATTTATAAATTAGAGATTATGCCTTTAATCGAAATATTATACATAATAATAATAATAATATAGAGTGGACAAATATTGTGAAACAGAACATTTCAGAAATTTTAATAACAATTTATACAAAACATTTTTTGACATATATTACACATTATTGTTTTAAATATGTTTATGTGCCTATATAATTAATTTGAAATATGACAAAAGCATTTTCAACAAAAATTTTCATATTTTGAAGAATGATAAAAGAATGATAAGATTATACAACATAATTTTTTAAGGCTTTTTTTAAGGCTTAAGTAAAAATACAGAATCGTTTCCTACAGTTACTAAAAAAAACCCACAATATATGTGTACGTATTCTAGTAGATACCACTAACCTGCAAAGAAGAACAATAGAGCAACAGTGACCTCTAGTGTCAAATTTCTGATCAGACACCAAAATATACAATATGAAATATGATATTTTATCATACAATAAAACATAACTAATGGAAAATAGAAGGGGGATACTAGAATACTGGGACATTTTAAATTTTGTAGAACATTTTAGAAGGACATAAGATAGTCTAGTTTTCCTGTTGTGTTAGTTTTTCTGATATCAGAGGCAAATATTTTTATACCTTTATTATTGCACCACAGTTTCCTTAAAAAATGGATATCTGACTCATTGTATTTGATTGGTTTTAATATTTTGGGTGTGTCACAAGAACCCCAATTTTTTATGTATGCTATGAGTCCTGTATATTAAATAAAGACTCTTCTATCTAAATGATTGATGAGTGTAAAGTGTCTGAAAAGTTTAGTGTGTTATTTCCATATCAGATATGGTGAACCCTCCTGATCTGGAAAGATCTCCTTTTTGTTCTTCATATATTTTTGGGTGTGGTACTAGTGCAGTTTCTTCCCACATGCCTTTAATCCACAGTTTCTTCGGTGACCACCCCACCTTTATTGTCTTTGTTTTTCTAATCACACCACTGGCACCTCTAGTCTAAAGACTAAACCTAGCCATAGATGTCTCAATTTCCCTGCGATTGATCATTTAAGCCAGTGGTTCCCAAACTGGGGGGTGCGAAGGTATTCCAGGGGGGGCGCTGGCCCTCATTCTAAACCTGTGTTTAAATAGGGAGGGGGGCTCGATAGTGTTCCTAAATAGAAAAGGGGGGCCTTGCAGGGAAAGTTTGGGAACCACTGGTTTAAGTGATCGTGGCCTCGATTCCAATTAGGAGATCAATCACACGGTGCACCATATTGCGTTATCGAATAATCGACAATCCCTCACAATGATCTATGATTAGGGCAGTGTGTGATTGACCGTTTTCCACCTTTTAGAGCAGAAGTAATGTGGGTTGGATGCCAAGGGGTCGATCGATAGGAACAATCGCATGTCTTCATTAATGTTCCGTGATTCCCCAGTGATCGACTTTACTTTACAGACAGGTCCGATACTCGCTCGATCGATTCTAAATGCGCTTCCGTGACTTTGCAATTGATCGCACACCTTAGATTTCTAACTAAGATTTCTGTGGAATCGATCCTGCTAGGAGAAAAAAATTAGATGTCTATGGCCAGCTTAATGCATGTCTACAATGCTAGCAGTACTTTTTATTCCTTCATATTTGTACTATTGTGTTAACCCTTATTGTACTATCTGAATGGTGTCCAATATTTTGGAGACAAACACATACCTGTCAAGTTTTTCCTTAATAAATAAGGGGAAACGTACAAGAAGTTACATCACGGAGTATCACTTCTGACATTGGCAAACGGTCTCTGGGTCCAATTCCCTTGAAAAACCTATGCATTACTGTTGAAAAGTAGGTTCAAATCTATGCATGTGAATACATGTTAAAGTTAATTTTCCCTTATTTGTGAAGCACTGTACTAGCACATTTATGTACATTGATGCATTTATATGTGTCATGATGGGTCAATGTGCAATATCGTTTACATCTTCACTCTTCTTAATTTATGCATTTAGATATGAGATGGTCAAATAGTTTTTTTTGAAAATTCAATTATTTCAACATTGTGAGTTAAGTTGATTGCAAAGCCCCAGAGCATGGTATCATGGTCTTCACCAAAAGTTGCAGGAGATTATAGCATGTTCAGGGGCTGAAAAAGTCACTAGTCAAAAACATCCAAACATCCCTACTTGAGAAACCTTTTGTTGCATTAATCCAGTTTAGTCAATGATGTCCCTAAGGATTCCTTGTGGAATAATTCCCAGAGTACAGGGAATCTGTAGTCATTTACAGAATTGATTGCAAACTTTATATAAGGGATTTTTTTAACAGCATGTTCACCTTTTGAAGAATCCTATTCCCAATTTCCGAATGTTACATATAAAATATATTTTTTCTTGCTTAAATATAAAAAAAAAGAATTTGTAAGGGTTTTTCTCAATTGCAAAACAATACCATATATAGCAAGTCAATTCTAATTGTCTACATAGAAGAATGTTGCTTGAACGTATATTTTTCTTTCAATTTTTTTTTGCCTTCCTATCTTTTACCTATGGTATTATATGATTGTTACAACAGGTATAAATTGTGCTGTGAATTACTGAACCAAAATATGCTACATACTTCTTTTATTTTAGTTGTGTGTGACCTCTTGTGGCTTTTTATAGGTACTACAATATTATTTTATATTTGACACTATTAACAATAACATATTGTAAATTTTTCATCCAAACATGTACTTTTTGATGTATGAATAGTTTTCATTTTACAAATACCTGTTTCTTTGCTCAACATACATAACAATTACTATAACCATATACTTTAGATTATGGACTAAAACATTTAAAAAGCACCAAAATCTGTGTTTAGCACAATGGAGCCATCTAAAAAAATGATAAATCTAAACAATGGAAAAATTATTATTCCTCATTTTAGTACAGTGCACAAAGTCATGAAATTAAAGTGTAGCGTAAGGGCTTGTGGCCACTGCTTCCGCAGCAGGGAGGACACTTCCACTCATTATCTGAGCTCTATAGTTAAAATAATTACATGTTAAAATGGACTTATGAACTGCTTTTCTTCTTTATATGATTGGCACTAGAAGGGCTAATAATAGACCAGAATAAAAACCAAAAAACGTACCTGTAAGGTGAAAATTAAAAATGTCCCTCGCAGCCCCTCCTATCCCTTCCTCTGTCACGTTTCTGATGAAACACCACACCACAGTGGACTGGAAGAGCCGACATCTCTGTGAGCAGTGACAGCCAGGAAAGATCAGGGCTCTGATACATTACTGGGTTAGAAACAATGTCACCTGCATTAGATATAAGAATAAACAAACTTTTCTTTCTTTTTAAAAAGTGATTGAAAAGACATTCAACCAAAATGTGTCAAAATTGGGGTTTTACCAGTTTATTAGGATTGCTTTATTAATTTATTATATGCATAAAAATACATGAAATAAATATATATTTAGCAAAATGGTTCTCAGGTTTATATAGATACTTAAAATAATAACATAATGACATTACTGGAATAATTTTCCAGAAGCCAGTCTTAGATTACAAATAAAAACCTATTTGAAAGCATTTAGCCTGAGCTGGACTTGGGGTGACTTGGAGTGGCTGAAAAATAAACAGGCTTAGATTGTCTGGTGTAATAACACCTGGTAAACATGTGTTATTACACCAGACAATCTAATGGGGTTTTCTTAGAAAAAAAAAGTCGACTAGATGACTTTGTGAGTAAATTGCAAAGTCCCTGAACGTGTTGTCACCACCACAATTTCTATAAATGTAACACTTGTAATCAAGTTAACATTTTTTTTCTTTTTGACTAAACTTCATTTATGTAAAAACTTCACGTACTAGGACAATCCTTATTATGTTCAGGATGTGCACTAGACCCTTATCTGACATATTTTGGTAAGTTATAGGCCATTCAACATACAGCATGCCCCATTCCAAGAAAATACTTCCAAGACGCCCTGTGCACCACAGTGAACACAATCCCTTAAGAACAAGGACAGAGGCGCACAACCTAGTACAACAAAGTAAGGTACTGTAAATGGTTAAATAATATGGAATGGAATAAAATGAAACAAAACAACAGGTAAGATACTCACATTAACCCTCCTGCCATTCCTGATGGCTCCATTTCGTCCAGCACTGACTTGTCAGTTGTGCAATGGACGAGATGGAGCTGTCAGGTCAGAAGATCAGACCCCCGGCAGCGCAGATTTACTATTCTGTGCTGCTACAGGGCTCCAATCTGAAGGAGAAGCTGGAGGAGGAGAACGGACCCCTCTCTCCCCCCCGAGTGACCTGATGGGGGGGGGGGGGGACATTAAAATGGTAATCACACAAGAACAGTTCCCAGTGTGATTTACAGATGTGCCTTTCTCCCCTGTGTGTTCAATACACCAAGGGGCATTGTATTGGGCATTGTATCCAATACAACTCAAAGTAAAAAGAAAAAAAACACGTAACACATTTCCAATTGAATAAAAATGTTATTATGAATGTAAAAAAACATAAATATGAATACATTCTGTGTTTAAATATTTCATACAAATAAGTATTATAGAGAATTTATCATTCAAATAATACCTTTTATTATATATATATATATATATATATATATATATTTTGTAATTTTGTTTGCATAATTGTGTGTTTCAAACATTATTATAGTCAGGATGTCTACTAGACCCTTGTGCGTACATATTTTGGGAAGTTACAGGCCTACAACATAAAAACAAGTCCATTTAAGTCTATGGTGCGCTTTTGGTACAGAAATCTGGACCTCAGCAGTGTGCTAGGGAGGTTAAGGGAGGTTTACAAGGATTGATCTCTCAGGGTCATGTGTTTTCCAGGATGACTTCACTTCCTGGTTAGGGATGAGATCACTTCCTGCTTACAGATGTTGGAGGGCTCAACTGTAACAATGGGACACGTTTCGAGCGTAGGCTCTTTTTAAATCATACCCCTATGAAAAAGAGCCTCCGCTCGAATAAACCTATGTGTGGCCAAGTTTACTCTTTGTGATTTAAGACAGAGAATTTCATAATAGCTTTGTGCTTTTAAACCTTAGAGAACTTTATGATTACTTTAAATGTGAGACTCATTTTTGTATCTATTGTATCTGTTGAGAGGTTCTATGATCTACAGTCATGGCTGAAATTGTTGGCACCCCAGAAATGTTTCCAGAAAATTAAGTATTTCTCATAGAAAAGTATTGCAGTAACGCATGTTTGGCTATACACATGTTTATTGTAAAGAAAAAAAGAAAAAAAGAAAAAAAGAGAGAGGAGTTGAGATTTTTCTCTGGGACTTTTAAGGCACAGGTTTAAACAGATATATATATAAAAAGGTGTTTTTATTAAAATAACAGGGCATCGTTATACATTACATGATCTTTGTCAATAAACCACATTCTAGTAATACAAAATCGGTGTTTGTTGCCAGATAGCATCTCAACGCGTTTCACAAAATCTGCTTCCTCAGGAGAATTTAGCTGGCAAGTTCTTTGATATTATCTAATCAAAA
>CM070033.1:56535182-56550208 GCA_036250615.1 Ptychadena robeensis | reverse complement strand
TCCTTCACCCTCCGCATTCCTCCCTTACACCTCAACGGTAAAGCCCAAACAAAAAATCACATGTCCTAGGTCTGTAATGTGGCTAAGTGAGGTCTGAAGATGTGATGTTGAGAACAAGTGTGTGAAACTAAATTAACAGAGTGTAGAGTGCAGTATACAGTGTGTGTGTGTATGCGCTGCCAAATGTCTGTGTGAATGAAAGTTCCAAAGTGATACCAGGGATGCCCTGGACTCCCTGCTGTAGTGCTCGTTGTGACCCTCCAGTGAAGAGAAAGATCCCCTGAAACCTAACCACCTATATGAAAGTTGCTCACCTTAACCTGGCGTGTTCCACGTGTGTGTATATTTGGAGTACCCGGTATCCTGACATCCGGCTGCTGGGATCAAGCCGTGCATGTCCGCCCCATTTAACCTCCGTCGTCGCCATGGGAGCAGGTAACCACGCCCACCCCACCTGGGGTAGCCCGGTCCCCCACCCCCATGGCGGCGCGCGGACACAGTGACAGCCGCACTCCTCCCAGGGCAGGGGGAGAACAAAGCTTCCCCACCTCTCCCGTGGGTAGTATCCCGATAGTATAAGGTCCAGGGGCCACGCCCCCCGCTGTCAGCAGGGAGGGAGCGACCCCCCCATGGACCAGGGCAAATCGGCTGAAGTCTGGTCAAAGAGACCGACTCCATGTCCGCGAATCTCACACTCACCTACAGCACAGGGGGGTGGGGGAGCCCCGCGCCCAGCCACCCCCGCCAGCATCGCCCCACGGGGAGCAGCAGACACACCATAGCAACGATAATACCATACACAATACAATCAATTTTCCGTAGCATATAAGGCTTTACATTTTATAAACAATAATTAATTTGCAATCTGTTGTTAATATGAATGGGTTGCCCCGGGGTGGTTAAGCATAACCAATCCCCCCACCGTTTGTGTTACTAACATCCCACGGTGGTCCATCCTTAAGATGTGTGTGAGCAACTATATAGAATGTTCATCATCCATGATACTGATAATTCTGACATTATTTACAATCCCCAAATATCTGCCAATATGATCCTTGTCCAGGTTTCAATAGAGTTTAAGCTAGTATTCCAAAAAGGTCCAATAAAGCATGATCTTTATCCATAACTATCAGGTATTAAACAGTCTCAAACATAGGTAGTAACCTTGTATTTTTTGTATAGTCTTTGATTTTTCTTGGTCAGGGGTCTATGTCAAACCAAATTATCGATCCTAATACGGGGAAATGATAGAGTTGAAAAAAGGAAAAAAGGTGTCTTCCACCCGACAATATGTAATATCAAAACAATAATTAGTATCATTTCCCCTAGGTTTTAAGAATATATGTCCATGTGCCAACATCCCAAATGTTATTTGTAAAGAAAAAAAGAAAAAAAGAGAGAGGAGTGGAGATTTTTCTCCGGGATTTTAAGGCACGGGTTTAAACAGATGATCATGTTGTGATCCTACACTTCTACAAGTTCATAGATGTATCTATTTGGAAAAAGATGGTTTCATAAAAGAAATACATTTTATTATGGATACATCAATGCAATAGCAATGATTGTATCTTTTATAGATCAAATGCAATGATTGTATCTTTTATAGATCAAAATATTGGTCATAATGTTGGATATTAGTCCTTACAGTCCTATTTTTTTAATTTATATCGCTCGGTTCTTAAATATGTATATTACTGTGGGCTTAGGAGACTTAGGAGGGGGGTGGCCTGTTGTGCTCAGCCCCTGTGCCCTCAGCTGCTCTTTGGGCGGTAGTGGACAGACCACATCAAAGATCGGTTGCCACTAAGCAACCTGTGAGTATATAGATTCCATCTACTGTATTATATGTCTATAAATTTTAATTGTTTGTGAATAGGCTTCTACATGGATTCTTTTTTGATTAGATAATATCAAAGAACTTGCCAGCTAAATTCTCCTGAGGAAGAAGATTTTGTGAAACGCGTCGAGATGCTATCTGGCAACAAACACCGATTTTGTATTACTAGAATGTGGTTTATTGACAAAGATCATGTAATGTATAACGATGCCCTGTTATTTTAATAAAAACACCTTTTTATATATATATCTGTTTAAACCCGTGCCTTAAAAGTCCCGGAGAAAAATCTCCACTCCTCTCTCTTTTTTTCTTTACAAATAACATTTGGGATGTTGGCACATGGACATATATTCTTAAAACCTAGGGCAAATGATACTAATTATTGTTTTGATATACACATGTTTATTCCCTTTGTGTGAATTGGAACAAAACCAAATAAGGAGGGAAAAAAGCAAATTGGACATAATGTCATACAAAACTCCAAAAATGGGCTGGGCAAAATTATTGGCACCCTTTCAAAATTGAAAGGATAAATAAGATAAATAATAGAATAGTAATTTCAAGCATGTGGTGCTCCTTTAAATTTACCTGGGGTGAGCAGAAGGTATGGGCAATATAAAAATCACACCTGAAAGCAGATAAAAAGGAGAGAAGTTCACTTTGGATTGCCACAGTGCCACAGTAAGCATGGACAACAGAAAGAGGAGAAGAGCCATCCCATGGCTACCCTAGTGTTTATCTAAATGGTTGTGTTGTGCTCTGTAACGACTTATTGAACAAAAAAAGAAAGAGAAGAGAACTGTCTGAGAACTCGAGAACCAAAATTGTGGAAAAATACCAACAATCTCAAGGTTGCAAGTCCATATCCAGAAATCTAGATTTGGCTTTGTCCACAGTACGCCACATTATCTTGAAGTTTGCAACCCATGGCACTGTAGCTAATCTACCTGGCCATGGACAGAAGATAAAAAATAATGAAATGTGTGAACGCAAAGAAATGCAAGCTGTCCTGCAGGCTCAGGGAGCTCCAGTGTCAGTGCGAACGATTCGTTGACATTTTAATAGATGAAACGTTATGGCAGGAGACCCAGGAGGACCCCACTAACACAGCGACATAAAAAAGCAAGACTATAGTTTGCCAATATGTACTTGAGTAAGCCAAAATCCTTCTGGGATTTTCTGCTGCCTCTGGCACTGGGTGCCTTGAATGTGTGCAGGGCATCATGAAATCTGAGGTTTATCAAAGGATTTGGGGTTGCACTGTAGAGGGAATTGAGACGTGTATGGCGGGCTTAAGTCTCCAGTAAACACCCCTCTACCCCTCTAACTGAATTTAATAATTTTTTTATGATAAATTCATAGATTTGTTGTCCATGAATAGCATTATGTGCTGCTACAGGTTTTTTTTAATCAACCTCCTTTTTTCAGTTTCCCTACTTTAATTAGTTTAATATCTGAATGACGTTACTGGAACTGACTTAAGCCCGCCATACACATCTCAATTCCCTTGTGCGATGGAACGCAGCAGGGTAAAGCAAGAATTGCCGAACAATCCCAAAGTGATCATTTGGGGAATTGATGCATACCACCTGGTGGAATCTATTCCTGGCGTCAATCCCCATCCAAAGAATCGTCAATCGAACAGGGAAATACCAAAGTGTCGGATCACTGTTCCATCAACATTTTCTTAAAGTGGTATAGATTGCTGCAGGCGCAATGATCAATTGCTTCAAAAATAATTGAGCCATGTATGGCCGGCTATAGAGATTCAAAAAGCATATAATTACCATATTTTTCAGACTATAAGATGGACCTTACCATAGGATGCACCCAGTTTTTAGAGCAGGAAATCAGAAAAAAAATATTTCATGTGTTTAAATGAATGTGAATAATGTCATGCAGTACCCCTTTTCAGCCACAAAATATGTGTCACTAGAAAACACACTTTGGCATCTCTTCTTTCTTACACACAGGAAAGGGAGGGCCTCTACACACCTATTTGCCGGTCTCATCTCCACTGCGTGTGTGAGGAAGCTGCCAGCGAGTGTGGCTTTCCCCACACACACTCTGCATTGACTATATTTGCGGAGCTCTGCTTATATAGCCAATACAGTTCAGCTCTCCACCAGCTCTACCTCTGCACACAGCTGATCTCCTATCTGCCGGGAGAGCTGGCGGGGAGCCAAGTTGCCATCACCAGCGGCCAAATGGTCGTGGGTGGTGGCACATTGGGACCATAAGATGCAGACACTTTTTCCCTCAATTTTGGGGGTGAAAAAGTGGGTCTTATAGTCCGATACTTGCATGGGGTTTTTGCACAAGTGTACTCACCTGGCATTTAGTTGGGGTATATATGTCATTTTGTTTTACATGTTTCTTACTGTATGTTGCCTCCAAACGTTGCTTTTTAAAATAAATCTTCCTTTGTTTTTAAACTGAGGGTTTGCATGAGTTATGTTTAAATATCTGTTGTATATGATGAGCCTCTGTGGAATAACCTCTGTAGAATAACCTCTGTGGGCAGCACGGTTGCTCTGGTGGTTAGCACTCTGACCATGCAGCACAAATGTGGGTGCGTGGGTTTCCTCCAGGTACTCTGGTTTCCTCCCACACTCCAAAGATATGCAGTAGGTTAGTTGGCTCCCCCCCCCCCCAAAAAAAAAGATTCTCCTATGTATGTTACATGTGACCTATGACTATGGTAGAGACATTAGGTTGTGAGCTCCTCTGAGAGACAGTTAGTTATATGACTATATATATATATGCTCTGTAAAGAGCTGCGTAATATGTTGCTATATAAGTACAAGATAATAAGAACCTGTAGCACTCCAGTTTGATTGAAGTCTTATAAATGGGTAAAGTGTGTGCTGGTAGATTTGGTTTCTGTGGGTATAAAACAGGGCTACAGAAAATAGTGGACATTATTAGCAGTTTGAAGACACATTTAGACTTGTTTAAATGGTTACATAATGTTGGACATATGTCATGATGGACCCTTGTTCTTTTTTAAATGTATTAGTATTCATTTTCCATGAAACCAATATGTCAAATACCTATTCATCTTGCAATTAAAATTGCTAACCATGCTAGCCATCTGTTGTATGAACTTTGACTGACAACTGCTGACATTTGCTGATCAACGTAACGACATTTTTAAATAGAATATTCAATATTTTTCTCTTCTTTTATACAGATGCAAAATGAAAAAAAAAAAGAAACGTTCACACAGTCTCCCAATTGTATAGAGAAAGTTGAATAATATAAGTTGTTTTACTCTTAATGCACTTCTCTTTTTTTCTTCTGCATTGAAACTAATTGTAAAAAATATTATAAAAGGCCCTTAAAAAAAGAAATTGTAAATTGTGAACCAAGACAAAACCAACACAAATAAGCACAAAAAAAAAAAAGAAAACATAATCCATATTTATTTTGTCCATATAGAAACATTTTATATGTGATAACTAAATTGCATGCATAGTTAGACTTTCAATATACCAGGAAAATAATAGAGTAAATCAATTGTCACCATTACAATTGTGTGCTTTATAGAAAACTAGATATTAAATCTATAAAAAAATTCTGCAAATTAAATTGGTTTAAATGGTTAGCTAAAATTCAAGTGCATAAGAAAAAAAAGTTCAAAAACAAAGTGAAACTAGGATTTAAAAAGGAGTGGGCTATCTAATATTGTTTAGGCAGCAACTATGGTTAACCTTTGGGTTGGACCTTTTTATCATCCATAGTGCATAGCACAACAAAGCCATCTTTAAACAGAAGGTATTTACATTGCCCAATCCATCACAAATCCCAAACGTTTAGGTAAAACCCCTTGTTTCAGGACAGTGGGCGGAGCCATGCAAATGATTCCTTTACGCCTCATCAGCCAAATGCACATACAGAGCCGCAGTGCAAATATAGCCATATGGTACAGAGCCATTTATTCCAAACTGCATAAAGCTGTTTCAGGCTCATTGGCCATCATCAGTGCAGTGCATGTAAACCATGACTCTATGGAGTATGGCTTGGGAGCCGAACAAAGAGGAACAACCTGAAAACAGCTCTGACTTGTTGTAGACCATGTCTGCCCTAAAATCCCATTTCCTCTGTACTCTCTAGTTTCTGAAATGGACTTCCCATTGAGGACACAATTGTTCTGTTGTTTGTCTAAAAAGTGCAACCTTTTCTCCAGTGATCCATACAGTCTATGGCACCTGGGCTCACACTGGTTCCTTGTGTTCAGTAATTGCAGGATCCAAATTCGCGGAAGGAAGAACAACTCCACTAGAAGGATAGTACTGGGAAAGCACGATGGAACCAGTAGCTTACAGTAGTTGTTTTTTCCATGAAAGCTGCATGCTATTAGTCTCTCTGGTTCTTTCTGCATGTTGGCTCAGACTGGAGGGCAGATGACTTGACTGCAGATGACACGCTAATTCTGCCTCATTTAGCCAGTATATTTTGAGCTGAGGTATCATGGGAGATGGGGAGTTCATATAGAGGGAGGCATCTGAGGGATTGTGGGGAAGAATCAAAACCTTTCGCTCTGTAACAAGCTAGTTTGTCTCTTAAGGTGCCTTTCTGCAAACTCCAGGCGGGCTGTCTTGTGCCTTTTACTAAGAAGTAACTTATGTCTGGCCTGATTGGGGGATTTCTGCAGAGATGGTTTTCCTTCTAGAAGGTTCTCCTCCTTTCACCGAGGATCTCTGGAGCTCTGACAGAGTGACCATCGGATTCTTTGTCATCTCCCTGACTAAGGCCCTTCTCCACCTTAGTCAAGCCCAGACTTGAATCCAATGAATCATTTCTGGAGAGATCTTAAAATGGCTGTGCCCGACACTTCCCATCCAACCTGATGGAGTTTGAGAGGTGCTGCAAAGAGGATAGGGTTCAGTGGGTCAAGTATTTGCCCTAGCTTGTGCCATCGAATATAAAAACACTTGAGACTGTAATTGCTGCTAAAGGTGCATCAACAAAGGTTTGTGCAAAGGCTGTGAATACTTATGTACATGTGATTTCTAATATTTTTAAAAACTCAATCTCAATTAACAAATTGTAACATAACAAATTGTGGAAAAAGTGATGCACTGTGAATACTTTCTGGATGCACTGTATACCTGCACTCTTTCACCCCACCTCCCACAATGCTCTCAGATGGGAGTTAATATGTGAGACGTAAGTTACAGTATTGTGAAATAATGTTTTAAGCTGTATCTATAATTCCCAATGACTGAGTTACTGCTATAGTCCTACCACAGGTGTTAATTAACTAATTAAGTATTGTAGATAATTAAAAAATGTCACTGAACCGTACTATTAAAAAATCGCATATTAGCAATATCTATAATATTCAGTGAATGAATGTACTTCTTGACTTTTGCCAGGCTGCTTCGGCTGCTCAAATTGCACAAAAAATATGCATACAGTGGACCCTTGACTTACAAATATAATTCGTTCCGAAGGGTTGTTTGTAAGTAAAGTTGGTTGTAAGTCAAGACCATTTTTCCATAGGGAATAATGGAAATGACAATGACCTGTTCCTGAACTCCCAAATTACCATTTACCTAACCCTTTCATAATAAAAAAGATGTAAAATATGTGTAACATACAAGAAATACCAATAATACTTTTTTTATTTATAGCAATCAAGTTATAACATTTTCCTAGCCTACCAGAAACAACAATTTAAGACCCCTTTCTCTACTTAACCTCCCTAGCGCACTTCTGAGGTCCAGATTTCTGTACCAAAAGTGCACCATAGACTTAAATGGAATATTTTTTATTTATGTTGTAGGCATGTTACTTTCTAAAATATGTCCGTACACGGGTCTAGTAGACATCCTGACTATAATAGTGTTTGAAACAAACAATTATGTTAAAAAAATACATTTAAAATATATATAATAAAAGGTATCATCTGAATGATAAAATCTCTAGATTAGATTTCAAAACATCTCTAGGATAGATTTCAAAACAGTATGTATTCATATTTATGTATTTTTTTATATTCATAATACAATTTTTATTCAATTGGAAATGTGTTATGTGTTTTTGTTTTTACTTTAAATTGTATTGGATACAGTTATCACTGTATCCAAAACAATGCCCTTTGGCACCCTCTGAAAGGGTTTACTTCAAAGAGCACATCTGGACTTGACACTGGGGGTGATTTTTCAGATGTGCTCTTTGAAGTTAACCCACTTTACATTTGAATGTTCCGCCCCCCTCGATGTGATATCATCACGTCAGGCTATTTTGTTTATTTATTGTTTACTGGACTGTTGGAGTGCAGATTTCACCCTTTTGCAGTGACTCGCCATTCTTGGGGTGTCTAGATGGACAACAAATACAAATGTAATCTGTGAAAATATACATTTGATTATGTAAAAAATATACATAAGATGCTTCTGTGTTCCTCTACAAATGCAGAGTAGCACATCTCGACAGGGAAGCTCATCTCATCAGATGTGCTAGTCATTCATGGAAGAGCGCAAATCGTCAGAAATGATCAGAAATCTGGTCATATGTCGAAATAAAAATTTTGGTTGTATTTCGAGCCGGTTGTATCTCAAGGGTTCACTGTATATATTTCTTTGCAGTGCACCAATATTCACTGAAATGCAATGCTCTGGAGTGTGCTGTTGGTGGTGTCTTTGGTGCTATTTCCTTTGGAATACTTTCTACAGCATATTACTAGTGTGATGTAATAGAGCACTTTGTGGTACACCATTCAAAACAAAGGACACAATAGCACCACCATACACTATATACATTTTCAATAATTTTTTTTATTCAGGTTGGTAGCATTTGATTCCCGAATGATTGATCGCCTCAAATTCGCACAGTGATCAGTTGTACAGGAATCAAGCGAAAAAATTCAATATGTGTATGGGTACATTAAGTAGTAGGTGCAAGTTTTACCATGGCATCATATCATTCCTCAACTCCTCCCCTCTTTAACTTAGTTTACAGTACATTTCCTTCCACAACCGCCCCCCCCCCTTCTCTTAACCTCAGTTTACAGTACTTGCATCCTCTAATCCAGGGATGGGCAAACTTTTTGACTCGTGGGCCACAATGGGTTCTTAAATTTGACAGAGGGGCTCGAACAAAACGCATCAAAAAAACATACACTTCGTCTAGGGTGTGTTTAACCTCCCTAGCGATATGCCTGAACCCAGTTCGGGCAAAGGGAAGCACCAACTATCGATACGCCCGAACTGGGTTCGGGCACATCGTGGGAGCTCACCTGCTCCGCCGCCGCCATCTTCTCCCTCCGGCTTCTTCCATCTTCTCCCTCCGGCATCTCTCCCTCGGCTTCTTCCGGGTCCCGGAGTGACGTGTGACGTCACGGAGGCGGGACCTGGCCCCCGGTCTTTTTTTAAATCTTTTTTTTTTTACTTTTGAGCTGGATTATAGAAATGTCTTTCTGTAATCCAGCTCAAAGTGGATCCCGCTATCAGAAACGCTGATAGTGATCCTGATAGTGGGATCTGTGTCCGGCTGCACACGAGCCGTTCCGGAAATAGCCGAGGTCTCCGGCTATCTCCGTGAACGGCTCTCCTCTGCCGATGACGTCATCCGGCGGGAGATTTAAAGGTACAGAAACTTTTTTTTTTCTTAGATTTTTTTTTTCATTTTTTTACATTTGTTTTTATTTTGATTGGATTGGATAAATATTTTATAAATGTTTTATCCAATCCAAATCAAAAGAAAAGAAAACAAGTGTAACCTTCAAAAAAAAAAAAAACATTTTTTTTTTCCCAAAAAAACATTTTTTTTCTGTACCTCTAAAGCCGATTTTGCGAATGATCACCATGCGCATTCGGGGTAAGCGCTTGGTGATCAATTGCAAAATGAACGCGCCCACCTGGAGCAAGTACTGGCGCAGTCTGATCGTGAATCAAACTGCGCCCGTGCCGGAATCAGGCGCAACCGCTGGCTCTCTGTGTGCCTGCAGCATTTCTACAAAGCTGCAGGCACACAGAGCCTTTCCGCCCCTATCGGCGTCACCGCTGACGCCGATGGGGCGGAAAGGCAAAACACTGTATCACTTTTGGTACAGAAATCTGCACCTCAGTGAACCGCCAGGGAGGTTAATGCATTTTCATTGTATGCATTAAACACACTGGGCTATGCAGCAAGCCGCCTTAAAAAGCAATGCAACACAAAATGATGCTGAAGCTTCAATGTGTACTGTTCCATTGATTATCAATAAAGTGCGATTAAAGCATCAAAACACCTGATTTTGCTGCATGTCAATCGCAGGAGTTTGACGCTAGTGTACACTTGTGCAGTCATACAGTAGTATCACAGAGGATCCACAATCTTACCTGCCTGTTGCTGTTTTTGCCACCCCTATGTCATCTGGCTCGTTTGGTCACCCTGGCTCCCTTGTGCCTTTACTTCAATGGCGTCTGCACATCGCTATGGGACAATGTGACCGGGTGACCCTAAGTATTGATTTAGGGGCCTTTACACTATAGCCCCTTAATTGATTTAGGGGGCTTTACACTTTTGGCTGGTAAGGGGCATGCCAGTGGTAATGCTACCACATCCCTTACTGGTTAAAAACTTGCATTTTGCAGTGAGCCGCGCTTGCATGCGAAATTCTTGCAAAAATGTAGATTGCAGGGAGTTTGTGGTAACAAGCGACATTGTGCATTAATGCAAACATGGGGGATCTTTGATCTTGACCTGACGCCGGTTCTCCCAGATGTATTTTGTGACCTGCTGTCGCCTGAACACCGCAGACCTGATTGACAAGCTACCAAGACAGTTCATCGCTTTGTCCCACCCCTCCTCTAATCTCTCTGATGACTAGAGGATGGAAATTGCTCACCTTGGAAACTGTCCTAATCATTTGGGAAAAAAATATCACATGTCTGAGAATGTGAATCTCACTGAGGAAGAGAATAATTTAAAAGGCAGATGTTGCGGCATTGCATATATTTTATGGATTGTTTTGTCTGTTATGTTAAATAGGGTTGAGCGTTTTCAGTCTGCATGGTTTATTGTTTTCTAACTTGATGGACATCTGTCTTTGTAAATCCTGATTTTGTAGCAGTGTAACGGAAAACCTGTGATTTTTCAACATGTCAGCAAACTGCCAATTGTTAAACTGTTCATTTAAAAAAACAAAAAACAAAAGCTACTGTGGCCTTGTGACTCTTTCACTACTCACTAAACTGCCAGACCATTTGCCAAACTGCCAAGGTTGGAGATTGCCAGGCAGAGTGCAATTTGTTATACTTGTCAGCACAGATAGCCATTTCTTTTTTCTTTCATTTCCGTTTTTGCACACACAAATGCATACATACCATACTGTGCTCCTAATATACTATACATTTATGTCAAATATGGAAACATAAAACCCAAAAAATCTTTAGGAAATTTTTTTTCTGTATTATCTGTTCTGTTGGTGTCAAGTTAATTGTGGTTTCTTTTAATATACCTAGAAATAATGTTTTATGTGTTCTCCAGCTTTGATGAAAAGGCATTCACTGAAAAGTTTAAATGTATTTAAACTCAAAAACACTTAATATACTTACTTACATGAAGTGGATAGCATCATTGTTCCAATTTCTGGCTTTTCTAGTCTGTACATTAGAACCAATTGTGTGGTGTTGTACCCAAGGATTCTCCTCTATGTGAGCTTCCTTGTGCACACGGTTTGGGGCTGCAGAGACAAGTATAGTGGCTTCAGAAAATATTTTAAATACTTTTCTAATAACTGCGGCTCTTCATCCACCTTATGCAAAACACATGCAAACCTGCTTCAAGGTTTTTCAAAAAGCACCTAAATGACTCCAAGAATGGGAGAGGAATAAAATTCTCTGGTGTGATTAAATCAGGTTGAACTAGCATCATGGTCTGATTTCTGTTTCTCTGAAAGGGTTTAATCAGTTGTGAGCTTGGCTATAAAAGGTAGGCCATAAAACAGTTATCTTAATACTTCAGCCCTAACTTGAATGTCAGGGCTTTGTTACTCGCCAAGCTACTGTATTCAGTGAAATGTGGTGCCTCAGATGTTTCTGAGCAGGATTAAGTCTTGCACACAGAAAGTGTGCTTAAAAAAGTCACCTTTTGTATGCCACAATATAAAATTAAAATAACAAAAACATTTTTTTTTTTAATTTTTATTAAAATATTTGAAATATTATTAAAGCAATATTTTCAAAAAGGGGTTACATGTCCAAAAACATTAAACTGTAACCTTGCAGAATTAAGGTCACTGTGCTTCAACCATCTACAGAAGACGGGTTTAATGCCTTCTGTATGAGTATCTATAAATTTGCTGACTATATTGTACTCACAGATCTTCACAGACTCAGGGGATCTGTGTCTGTTACTTTGCCTCAGAGGACTTAAGTGTTCAGCAGAAGATGTCCCTCTGCTGGCTGCTAGTAAGTAACTTTCCTGCCTTGCCAAGTGGTTCTCCTTCCAGCCTATTCTAAAGGTAGGCATACATTTGTTCTTCAGCCTCTAGACACCACCCCCCCCCCCCCCCCCCCCCGTTTTCTATGTCACTTTCTGCACCCAGGGAACGCATTGCACTCTGGGCTGCAGGAAAAGTGTACTGTGACGTCACTTCCATTGGTAGGTGCGTCGTGGACAGAAACCGGGATTTGGAACCAGGCTGTAGGGAATCAGGCATTATGGAGTGAGGGGCGGACCATCACTGCAACCCAGTTTGTGGGTCTTTACTCCGGCTGCCACATGCCATTGAGGCGGCTCTACCCCACACTGGAAGTGATGACTCCCATCCCTCCCATCCGCCATACTGCCCATGTGTTAAAGTGCCCTCTTCTCTGTGTGCTGACATCCGATTCCAGCTCTGCTGCCTTCCTCCAGAGAGATCACTCCAGGGGGGGCAGGGAGCCAGGAACCCGTCAAGATCAGCCTCCCCTGTGTCACTGCTCATACCCTCCCAGCACATCGAGATAAGCCTCCCAGTGTCACTGTTCATTCAGCGATGGACACAAAGGTGGAGGCTGATCTCACTGTCAGTGACACTGGGAGAGGGGAGGCTCACACATACTGGTGCGCTCACCTGTTCAGATCGCGCGGGATCCTCCCGCAGGTCGAATCGCACTGTAATCCGACATGTTGGTAAATTCCCAGCCAATCCCATTACTTTGGATGAGGATGGCAGTCCGGCCCACAAAGGGTGCCCACTGATCCTCCTGCAGCGTGATGACGCTCATCTATCGAGGGAGAATCTGACCGTGTATGCCTACTTTAAAAAGGCAAGAAGGTCGTCATGTCTTCGTTCCCAGATTCCTGTGCTTGTTGTTCTTGTTCTGATTTCCTGGCTTCTAAGCCTCTGCTTGTTCCACAGACTGACTTCATCCCTTGGTACCTCGACTTGGTGTTTGTCAGCTGCTGTCTGTATGGGGGCTTCTGAGGGCTGCAACCTGGGAATCGTCTGCAGCTCAATCCTTTCCCCTTTTGTGCTGTTCTGGTGAACCCCAGGCAGTTCCTTTGACTCTGCACCTCAGATTGCGTTGTGTGGGCAGTTAGCCCAGTGGGTCCACTCCCTTGCATCATATGTGTCACCTGCCATGTCACCCCTGGTTTGGTGTCACCAGCTGTGACAATTGTTATGCCTATGAATTTACATACAGGTGTGAATGTTTAATGTGGTTGTAAAGTGCTAAAATATATATTGCGATAGACTCAATACAGAAAGGATGTTTACATTAAATGTAAGTTCTACTTAGTGGCACTATAATGTTATACAAAAATCCAAACAGAGATCATTCTAAAGATCATATAATGAGAACCATGTTTCACATTGGAGGATTAGATAAAATAGCTCACATAAAGCCCTTAACCTATAAACATTAAAGATGGACTATATTTTATCAAACCTTATTGCTGCTGATTTCGAATAAATTGTATGACACTGAGTTCTATTGACTCAATCTTTATAGCAAACACTGAAATAGATTTTTGTATTTCATAAAACACACAGATGTCCATCAAAAGTAGCCTTGACACTTGCAGTGTTGTTTTCTTTTGAGCTTCTTTTATTTAATGGTCATCTAGTTCTCTTATTCATTCAAGGCATGTCTCTTTTTAAGAGCTTTGTAGACAAATAAAATCACATTATAAATGAGAGCAGAGGAACTCAGCAAGGCATCACCCAAGAAACACTTACAAAAGAGGTAGAAAGGGAAAAAAGCAAGATAAACATTCTTCAACAACATCCATTCACATTTTCCATTTCACTTCTAAATAAATCTCTGTATAAAGAATTACTTAGAAAATGTAACAATATCTTAAAGATGGGATGACCTTATGCCCACAAATGCCTCTTTAGAAATATGCTGAACTCTTGGCCAGATAAACAATATTCATTTTTGAAGAGGTTATAGAAGATGCGATCTTTTCAGCCAAAGTAGCACTCTTCCGATGTTTCCTGACAATATCTTGGATCCATTTATCTGATATGCCGTTACAAGATATTGTAAAGAGAGTTCAGCCTTTTGGTATACACTATTACACTGTACAAAACATAAAGGTTGTGCATTCACATCAATGAAAGTTGTTCTAACCCACTACTGCATCTTGCACTCGAGACCGCAGATGATAGTTTTGTTTTTGCATCTGAAGACAAGAAAATAGAAATAAAACTGAAACAAATCATCCAACTGCCTTGACATTTAAAAGAGATTGCAGCAGATTTATACGACTTGTTGGTAAAGAAAGACAAAGTAGGTATAAAATCTATAGGCGTCATCACTCAGAATGTATCAAGTGAATGCAGGAGGGATTTGAATGGGTTTGATCCATTTAGATTTTTTTATACATTATACAAAATAATAGCTGAAAAAGGATGCACTGAGCAGTGTTTCTAGAACTTGAATATTTCAAAGTAATAAATACCTTTTCACCCAATTGACAATAATGTTTTGATTAAAGTATTCCAGAAATCAGTATTTGGTGCAAAAACCACAATTTACGAAAACTCTTTGAGGTGTTTTGGCATGTTCTCAATCAATTTGTCATATGCTGTTGGGTAAATTCATACTCTTTCTGCAAATGAAGAAACAGCTCAGCTTTCAAACCTTCAGGTCTTCAGGTGACCAGTAGTGATGGCCCGAACTGTTCGCCAGAGAACTATTCATGGCGAACATCGCATGTTCGCGTCCGCCCATGTTCGCGAACATATGGCGAGTTCGGTTCG
>CM070033.1:56510266-56535082 GCA_036250615.1 Ptychadena robeensis | reverse complement strand
GCCATCACTAGTGACCAGGTGTTGTACAAGGTGAAAACCTACAGTCAAATTCCAGTGGTCTGTATCAGGTCTCTATCCGACTCTTCTTTGCTTCCCACTAAAGGACATATTCCTGGCTTTGGGTGATTTCAGTCCTGCCTTTAGAAAACATAAACTTTGGCCTAGTCTCAGTTTGCCACTGTGTTTGAAGGTTGGTGTTAGTCTATAGAGCTTGAGTAGCAATGAGTTTGTTGTCCTCTCTGTGGTGATTCGCTTTTACCATCTGCCAAGTTGTAGCTTTGTTGTCCCTAGTTGCTTGATTTTGTTCTTGTATACTTATGTCTTCAAAGCTTTAAAGATAGAAGCAACCTTGACGCTTACTAAATCATTGTACCAATAAAGCCAGGATTTCACCTTTCTTTTATTTGTTTCCGAGATATATATATATATATATATATATATATATATATATATACATATATACTATATGTGGTAAGGATATTTTTCTTTGGTTATGGCATTATGGGCATTTGTTTCTACACATATACATACTACAATGAAAATAGTTCAATGATATAAAAATTTGACTATAATTTTCATTTTTATTTTTCATATGTTAAAAAGTAAATACATTTCTGTAAGAAGTAAACAAATTTCCTATTTTGATATGTAACCTTTCATTTTATGTATAGTAAGCTTGTGATCAGTGAGTAATTACTTGCTTCACATGAATCAGATTGCCGGCTTTACATATTTATGTAATAAACTAGAAAAGGTCAGTATTAAAATTAATAGAAGATTGTGCTATATGTCTCCTATGAGAATTTGTTTTATCTATATATGCAAAACAAAAAGGTTAAAATATGCATATACAGTAGAATAAATATCCCTTTGGCTAAATTGCATGAGTCAGCCTTCCTTATTGTTAAACCAATTTTTGTGAATTTTCAACAACTGCTATGTTGAATAAAACAATTGTGGCCAGGACAACAGTTTCAAAGTTATAGGATTACTCATATTTATATCTGAATGCTCTACATAATTCGAATGTGGGATATTTGTGTTGTGTATAATTGATTTTTAATAATAAATGTTTTTTAAATTACATTCAAATTACATGTGAATAAAGTGTAAAAGATAACATTAGACATTGCAAATGTAAAAATAACAATAAAGTTATCATTACCTCCATTCACATATGGGATTTGCATATACAAATAGGACAAAATGTACCGAATATCTCAACATCATCTTGCACTATGCATCCCAAACATATCACTAACTGTAAAACATTGTTCACTACCATAATGTTTAAGTCCATACATATCCATATGATTCCCAGATGTTCATGGTCATTGATATACAAAAGTCAAATAATACATAAAGGCTCTTCCCCCAATACTATGCTTATGACAGATAAAGTTCAAGTCCATAAAAAAAGTAATAATTGCCACTTGTGATACAGAATCTGGATAATTGAAAATATAAGAAGCCAGGGACAGGCTAGTAGCAACAAAAATGAAGAGGATGGACTAGGTGATACTTTTTTTGAGCCTAGAGGGAGGCTCTATTTTTATTGGTCAAACTCTCATGATTTGGTGGCCCCAATGACTCCACTGTATCTATGTTGGTGGAATGTTTCCTCCCCTGGAGAGATTTGTTGTCTGTTCGTGAAATTAGTGGTACTGCATGAATTAATGGATTTAGAAGGATTTTATACACTGCTCCAAAAAATAAAAGGAACACTCAAAGAATACAATGAAACTCCAAGTCAATCACACTGTGAAATCAAACTATCCCCTTAGGCTAGGTCTCCACTATCTGTTAAAACGCCACCTGGTTGCAGCGCCTCATCAAGCAAAAGAAGTGCAGGCATGTTTTCCACTTGCTGCAAAGAATGAATCAACTGCCTCACTGCAATGCAGGTTATATGTTCTAAATATAACTTATTGATTATCTATAGATTTAGATGTGTAAATAAAAGTATTAAAACCAAAAGATCATCTTCACATCCAAGTAACATTGTTACACTTTATCAATGTAATCTCTTGTGATCTATGTAGATTCCACTTTAAGTTTAAGTTTCGATTCAGAACCTCAGTAGAAGGTTGAAACTTATTAAGCCTAGCAGTTATGGTAATGAGGGTCAGTTTTATGTTCAAAATACAGAAAGGTTTTGGTTGTAGCTGAATGAAGTCTACTTTTTTTTAATTTTAACATTCCATCATACATCAGACTCTAATAAATTCAATCTAACTGAACATAAAAAAAATATACATTTTAATGCGTGGTATACAGTGTTTTGGTGCAGAATTATTATCTTTGACAGAACCTCAGCACAAGTCCTGTAAAGACAGCCTGACATGGTGACAAGGACTATGGTAATGATATTCCACTAATCAAGATTCAAATTGTCTGACACTGCTTGCAAATATTCCAAATAAATAGCATTCACTTTATTACTGTCACATCCCCTGTATCTGTTTATCATTTTCCATTATGACTTATACTGAAATGTTTTCTCCACCTACTCATTGTGCGCCAAGTGGAGCTTATATGATTATATTAAATATATACGCAATTCTTTTACTGAAAAAGAGAAAAAGTTTTTTAAATAACACCTACAGCCCCATTAGAGCTGGAATTATTTTGATTCCCATAATTCATTATATTTCTCACATTATATGGGTGTACTAAAGTGATTCTAGCATTATTCCCATTAAATCATCTCAAAGGAGATTGTTAAGGAAACCCCAAGCAAACGTCTAGGACTGACTTTGGTTTAATCATGTACAGGCCTTACAAAGCGACAAAAGTATTTCTACAATCAGGTCAGCAAATTTTTTCTACCCAGTAGTCATCCTTGTACTTGCATCTTATTAAAAAATCCAATATTTTCCAATGGGGCATATGAAAGTGATAGTGTATCTATATGCACCCCACTGCTAATTATCACTGTAGTGTGTAACAATTAACATGTGAATAAGTAGAGACTATTGTTGTTAAAGGATCATCCCCTTTTCTTAATAGATAACAGTAGGGCACTCTTATTAACTAACATGAAGGAACAATCATTAAATCACTGTAAAGTTTAATTACTTGCTCAATTACTGTGAAGAGGGGGGATATTGTTCATATGCAGACTTGCTAATATGACTCACTGCTACCTTCTTTTTACTTTCTTTAGTGCTCTTACAGTATCTAGGAAATAAATTAGAATTTCAATAAAAAAAGCTTAGCCAGTAGCAGTCTAGAGCATGGATGCCCATGCATTCAATCTTCCTCTACCAGTCAATCGCAAAGGCACTGGGAGAAGAATGCATAGCTTGTTCATTTTTATTTATTTTTGCTCATCTTTAATAACACAAGCTTATATTAACACTGAATACTGAGCCTATGATAAACTATATATTACTTATTACTATATATATTTTAGTAGAGGATTTTCTCACATTATTTCTCACATTATATGCATGTACTAAAGGGATTTTGCCACACTTCACATTAAATCACCTCAAAGGAGATTGGTAAAGAAACCCCATGCAATGTCTAGGATTGACTTTGGTTTAATCATGTGCAGGCTTTACAAAGCGACAAGATTATAACTACAATCAGTTCAGCAAATGTTTTCGACCCAATAGTCACCCTTGTAATTGCACCAAATTGAAAATCCAATATTTTCCAATGGGGCATATGAAAAGGCTGGTATATCTATATGCACCCCACTGCTAATTATTAGTGATGAGCGAACACCAAAGTGTTTGGGTGTTTGGTCCGAACACATTGCGATGTTGGTGTGCTCTACCGAGCACCCCAGTGTAATGTAAGTCAAGAGGAGAAAATCAGGCACCCCCTGCTCTAAAGAGGGGAGGGTGCCTGGTCCATTAGAAAAGGTCATGGACTCCCATGTCGCTGCTGGGAACCAGTTTGTCTAAGTTGTACACCACTTTTACAGCCTGACAAAAACACGCTAAACCCCCCCAAAGAAATATATTTTACAGAAAAAATGTTGCTCTAAAACATTATATGCGAGTGGATGCTGTTCAGATGCCACTCTAAAACATTAAATGCTTCAGGTGTGCAGATGCACTAAAACATTAGATGCGAGTGCATGCTGTTCAGCAGACCCCATCATTTCAGAACTTTTTCCACCTTTAATGTGACATATAAACTGTACCACTCAATTGAAAAACAAACTGAAATCCTTTAGGTGGAGGGAAGAAAAATAAAATAAAAACTAAAATATTGTGGTTGCATAACTGGGAATGTAGGTTCAGAATTAAGCAATCACATTCAAAATCATGTTAAATAGAATTGAGCATACACCTCCCATCATTTAAAGTACCTCTGATTGCCTTTGCAGCGCCACTATTAGATCTGGCCCTCTCTCCCAGCAAGCTGGAATGTTCACTTTTCTTCTCCCTTGGCGAACAGTACAAGTGTTCGACCCACCCTATTCGCCTGGGTTTATTATACTTCCGCCGGCTGGATCAGGCGCAGAAAGATCTGGCCAGAGGGAGAAGTTTCTTACTAGAGACCCCAGTCAGCTATGCTACTGGCTTCAACCCTCACTTATCCCCCTTTGCCAGCCAACAGCAGTCAGCCACCAGTCACTAGCTGAAAGCAGTGTAGCATCAACAGGCCGTTTTAAAGCTGATCTGCTTAGGGGACAAACAGCACACCGCCGCAGAGCTGTGGCAGGGTGTAAAGGACCAGACCGAGCTTATCAAAACATACTCCAACTGTATCCTATTTATACTACCTACCCCAACTTCATCAAAACCTACCCCAACTTTAACCTGCTTTATAAAAACCTACCCCAACTTACCCTAATTTATGTTGCTCACAATTAAGGAGGATGCTCTGAACATGGCCGACGAGATTATGTGGGAGAAGATGAAACAGGGTGATAGCCAGTTCACCCACAATTTGTCTTCTTAGCGCAACTTGGACCATGAAGAGGAGGAGGAGATTGAGAGTCATCTGGATGTCATCATGGATGTCTTGCCTGTTGGTACTTTGGCTGACTTCATGTTAGGCTGCCTTCCCGCGACCCTCGCATTATATGTATTTTAGATGACACGGATTACTGGATGTTCACCCTTTTCAGCTCCCGCTACAAAGAGAACAAGTAAAATGGTGCAATACCAGGAGGCACTTGTGGAGACATTGCTCCAAAACTTTCTGCCTGACATCGTGGCCAGCAGAGTCTGTACTTCCTTAACCAACCTAGGAACGGAGACAAGGGAAACACACAACAGTTCCAACAAAGGAAGGGCAACACTATCTAAGGCATGGGATACTTTCATGATCAACCACCAACAACCTCGCCGCGAAGTGCGGCCTAATGGTACAAGGAGGGACAAGAGTTGAAAGATAGTGAAGGAATACATAGCAGACCGTGTCAGCATCCTAAATGATCCCTTAGTGCCGTATGTCCAAGCTGGATGTCCAAGCTGGACACGTGGCAAGAACTTGCGCTCTACGCCTTGGAGGTGCTGGCCTGCCCTGCCGTCTGCGTTTTGTCTGAGTGTGTATTTAGTGCTGCTAGTGGCATTATAACAGATAAGTGTATCCGCTTGTGCTCTGGCAATGCTGACAGGTTGACTCAGGTGAAAATGAACAAGGCTTGGATTGCTCCTGATTTCTCAACTTCACCACAGGAGAGCTGAGCTGATGATCAACATGAAGGCAATTTCTGGGTGGGGGCTTAACTCCACCACCACATTACTAGAGTCTGGTGACTGCCCTCATTAACTAGCACATCACTTAGATCCTAGACTTTAATTTCCCCGGCATGGTCGATGTCCAGCCACTGCAACCAGAAGTTGGCTTGTCAACTCTGGGAGCCACCCCACCATAGAGACAGAGTGCAGCCTCTAAAGCCTCATGCAACCCACAATTAAAGATCTCAAGACAGGTGTACACCATCCGTGCAAAAGTGACCCTTGGGAACTTCCAACAGTTTGTGCCTAATGGCAAGACAACCCGATTTACATAGAAACCTGGTGATGGACTGGTTCACCTTGATCCTACACTTATTAATGACGTCAGGCTCCAAATCAGGATGGCAATTCTGATGCGGCACTATCTCCTACCAAATACAGATGATGAAAAGAAGGGTGGAATCCCCGTTAGTAATAGTAAATTGCCAACATCCCAGTAAGACAATAGAAAGTGAAAAGTTGCACCCAGTGTGACCAAGGGAAATCGCCCTGGTCACCTGATGGAGGCACTTTTAAGGCAGAGTAGAAAGTTTACATACAGAGGTTAGGTCCAAAAAAGTTTTTTTATGCATGAACATTCAAGTTACATACGAATATAAAACATAGGGTTGTTGGAAAGGTTTGCTTAAGTTAACAAAAATTTCATATCTTGATGCCTTTCGCGAGGTTATCTTGCTTTTTCAGAAGAAAAGCATACATAGACGACCTTGAATCATCAGTAGCTGGTAATGCAAGAGAAATAAATATATAAGTGTATAAGTCCATGAGGATATAAAGTCTGTGGTAATATCAGGTAACAAAATATCTCCAGGTCAGAAATATATCAACCGGAAATACCTGCTGGGGCGCTGTCCTTGGATCCCCGGGGGGTTTTCCAGCCAGGTGTCCACTATTCAGGGAACGGGGGGCACAATCAGGGTGGGCCAATTGTTACAAGGTAAGCTAGTTTAAGGAAAGAAGAAATACAAATTTTGCAGGGCATTGAAGGGAGAAGGAAGAGGAGGGAAAGGGGGAAAGCGATAGAGACCCACCACAATCACCAAACTACTTAATGTGCTAATGAAAAGTAAGAGAGGAAAAAAAATAAATAAAAGGGGAAGGCGGAGAAGATGTGTTGGGTGATTTAAGTGAGATAGAGTGGAGCTCTGTGTGTATAGGGGGGGAAATTATGTAAAGGGGAATGTGAGGGCGTGAGTTCTATATAGGAAGTGTAGTGCCATGCAGGATGTGATAATATCCTATTCTTAATGTGTGTGTGTAGAAAATAGGGATGTGTGTGAAACATAGGGAACTAAGTGTGGTATAGTGAGATTCATTAGTGCAGCCTAAAAACACAAGATACGAGAGGGAAGCCTTCAACCATCACCTTACATATACACATTAGGGGAGGACACAGCACAGATACTCGTAGCCCACACCCAACACTTGGTCACTCACTTACATGTTTAGTTGGATACATTCGGTTGTTTGGTCTTATGCGGGCATCCACTTTGATTTCAGGCTATCACACCTCAGATGACCTTGTGGGATGGCCGAGCACCCTTGCCCCTATCATTGTCCCCCGCTATTCCTGCTTCCCGTGTCGGGCGGTGTGTGTGTGGGGGGGGGGGGGGTTGCCCCAGCTGTGACCATCGTTGTCCTATCTCACCTGGGGTTCATCAAGAATATTACATGATCAGCTGCTGTAAGTACATGTATATGCACATATTGAAGTATAGAAGTATAGAATTATCATGTTTGGTAATGAGTGATCTCTAGCTATATTACAACTATTACAGACAAATTGATGGCGGGATCTCCTGAGGAAGCTAAATTAGAAACGTGTCGAGAAGACGTCAAAATATGAAAAAATGTGTTATTGTGTTTATGTGGATCATGTAACTGTAATGTTATCTTATTTTAATGTAACAGCAAGTTGTATATATTTAATGTGTACTACAGCTGGAATCATGTACAAATATGTAAATCATATAGGGGAAGTTGCAAAACTGCACAAATATTTCTCAACTATGTATGTAAAGTGTCAATTAAAACTTTGCTATTTTTCATAAAATTGTGATAATCTATATGTGCCCTTAAAGTCCCGGAGTTCAACCTCCACTTTTGAGATGGGTAGTGGAGGATAGGCTCAATGCCACTTCCCTCTCGTATCTTGTGTTTTTAGAATCCTAGTGTGGGGATGTTGGCACACGTCAGTATAGAAGGGGGAACCAATATGTTGTTCTTCATTAGTGCAGCTATTAATGTGAGGGGTCTGTGACTATCTAAGTGAGGAGGACCCAAAGTGTGATGAAGTTCAAAGGGTGTGGGTGAAAACTTAAGTGGGGGATATCTTGATACGTCTGTGCAAGTGAGGTGAAAAACATTATGTGTGTGAGTGATTGAAAGTGTGTGAGTGTAGTGCAAGTGAACCTAGAGATCGAATATCTACAAGTTAGTGACTATGTGTACTAGACAGGAAGACAAAAAAAGTGGAGCCAAAAAGGAGAAAAAAAAGAGGAAAAAAGTCTTCAAAACATGATAAAATAAAAAAAAATAATCCACAAGGGTAACAACACCTCGTATTCAACAGTAAAAAAAAAATAGAAGGGAGAGACTCAGACAAATTTGTACAATGCTCATGCTACCAAGTGAATCTAACAACCGTAGTGCATGCCAGCCATGCTCTTGTGCAGCCACTAGTACCAAACACCATCACTAGTAAACCCCAACACAGGTGATTACCTGGTATGAGTATCCAGGTAAGGATCAGTCAGCAAGACAATAAACTCGAAAAGATAGATTGCCAAAGACCAAGAGGTGCTTGGTCTAAAGCCCCAGGTCAATATAGGTAAGTCCGAGTATAAACATATGAAAGTCAGTACCTGCTAGAAGATCCTACTTGAGTGTTTGGTGATGTTCTACAGGATCAATAGCTGTTATTATTCGTCCAAAGAGGGCCGCCTTTATGTGGGTGCTGAAAGCTCCCACTTATATAACCCCCACGGCCCGACCGCCGTGCGCGCCGGCCCCCGCCGCCATCACGCAACCGGGCGCGCGCCGGTGGGCAGGCTTGCGCCCTAGCTCTCTCCCTCCTCCCCAATCCTCCAGGGCCGACGGAGGGGAATCCTGGAGGGGCAGTCAGGGGGAGTCCTCCCGCGTCACCATCCGACTCCTGTCAGATGGCTTGCGAAGAGGAGACACCCGAGGCCCCGCCCCCCAGTCAAGCCGACCGAGGCCGGTAAACCCTGCTCCCAGCCAGCTTGCACTCCATCCTACCCGGGAGGGAAGGGGGGAGCAAAAGCACACAGCCAGAGGAGAGAGGTCAGCCCCCCAGGGAGACGCAGGCAGGGGAAGGGGAAGAGAGGGCAGAAAACAGACTATATACAGATGATACTGGGTGCACATTCCCATATTCGCTGAGTGCAGGTGCCTAGGTCGTTGCACGTGGTAAATGAGTCTTTAACAGAGCTGAAAACTTAGACATGAGTTGGCTCCACCGAAGGCCCCATAAACCAATGAACTTCTACTTTGTCTGCTTTCAGCCCAGTAGATGTAAGAATGTCCAAGCACCCACACCCTACAAATGTCAGAACCTGTGAAGTAAAGCAAATCTGAGCAAGAACTACAAGACCAAAAACATACCTACGAAGACAACAGATCGTTATTGAATGAAATGGGAACGTACATATGAGCGAAAGCGGGCCGATTCCCATCTGCCTATGCGTTGTATAGCCTCTGGCCCCAACCCCCATCTCGAGGCCTCAGTCACAGCCCCTATTTGGAAGGAGTGCGTACCATACCCCCTCCTGTCAAGGCCCAGACACACTAGTGCTCAATGGAACAGCACAGTGAATTGGTAAGGAGCATGCATTGGAGGAGCATGCATTCATAATTAGGCCCACATATGGAAGGCAAAATACCCAAAAGACTTTGCAACAGACAAAAGTTACTGGCCGCCTAGCATCCAATACCTGTCTATCCTTCCGATAACCCTTTACAGCTTGTAAAATTATAAAGTCTTTAGTGAAATCATGCCATGAGCGGAGTTTGAACAGAAAAGTTATATATGTGCCCAACTTAGCCAGTGAAAGACCTTGATCAAATAACTGACACAAAAAAATAGAAAAGGAGATGCCGTTGTATAAGACCTGACGCATCTGTGAAAAGTTGTAATTCTGTATTCACCTCTGTGTCAGACAGCCACATGGTCCGGCCATTGTATATGTCCAAAAAACCCCTCCAAGCCATCAAATCCTGTTTGACACAAGCAGTCATATGGAGAAAAAAAAATCAGACCCATGGGCATTATCCTGCAGGCAAAGTTCAGTTTGCCTAACAGCGATTATGCCTCACGAACCGTAATTTTAGAGTTCCCACAAAAATAACCTAACGCCTCTCTTAAGTCAGCTAACTTGTCTGCTGGCAGCCTGTATTCCATCTTGGTGGAATCGATTACAATGCCTAAAAATCTAAGGCATTCTGAAGGGCCTTCGTTTTTTCATGAATCAGTGGCACATCCAATTCCGAAAAAAACCTCAAGCATTATACGGAGAAGGGTGGCACCCACACAAAGGAAATCATTCAAATAGTGTGTTATGGAAACCAGACCCTAAGTCCTGCCTCTGCTGGCAGGAACTCGACATGGCCCTGTTGTGGGAGCTGGGTTGGAGGGAGGAGCTGGAGGTACCAGCATAAAAGTGTGCCGAGAACGAAGCTGAGCAGTGCTGGGGGGTCCTTGGCTGTGGGGGTCCGATGTGAGCCGCTCCGCCTCCCCGCAGGGCCAGGCGTCAGGACTGGGATCTGTGAGCAGGGAAGTGAAGAGGCATCCACCCCCTCCCCTCCCGACTGAGGACCAAGCTGGGCTCCTTCGGCAGCAAGAGGAAGGGGGGACTGAGTCTCTCCGACGACCTGCGGATTAAGCATGTGGGGCAAACAGAGGAGGAGGGCAGGGAAGGAGGGGGCTGATGGGGGGAAGGCTGGGAGGAAGAGAGCTGGGAGCGCACCCAGTCATCTCCCTGTGTGGCCGCAGTGACGCAAAGCTGCTGGATGAGCAGCTTGAGGGGGAATCCATGGCGAAGATCTATCACCCTTCGTCAGTTGATTGCAGCATCCACAGAGGGTATCACTTCCGGCGAGCTGGTACATATGGCCTTTCCTCACCCCTCCCCTTCCTCCCTTGAGTGATGTTTGTAAAGGTTTTGAATGTGTTTGAGCTGCAATACCAGTTTCAGCCACTGGGGCCACAGCCTCTAGTGAGCACGTTGGCTTCCTCTCACTGTCACACATAGCGGAGGGAGAGAGGGAGCAGCCCATGTCTGACCGGCTGAAACTTCTCCGCAGCGTTGATGTGCAATGATGAAAATATAGGTCTGCATAGCCAGCTTTTCACTGCATTTACATACTGGCAGACGACTTATGTGCACCCCTGTCTATAGGTAAATGAAATTGTACTTTGTTTCCACACTGTACTATAGGAAGACACAGATTTTAATCTGATATACAGATATACAGTGATCTCTATTTAAACCTCACTTTTAAAAAAGCTGAAGAAACTATTAACTTTATTGGTTTTCAAATTCAAGTCAGTTTAAATAAAATACATTTTCACAAGGATGTCTGAAGTAAATGCAAGTTTGCTGAGCTTTTAAATACATAAAATCATCCACACTGCCTCATGAGCTCAGAAAAATTCAAAGGAATTTCCATAAAACATGAAGCGAACATCAAATAGTTACATAACTTTCACAACTCCCTAGGTTTAAAGTGGAATCAATGTTCTTAGATTCCATCCGTAACACTTCCTGCACATGCATCTAATGGATTATCTCTTCACATATATTGACACTACATGACTGTCATTACTTTGATATAGATGAACAGGGAACTTGAGAGTTCATATTACTATTTTATCTAGGAAATAAATTCTTGATTTGCAGTAAAACATATATACATGATCTTTTTTTAGTTTCAGAACATGGTTGAAACCTGTACATATTTTATTTGTTTGTGCCCCAGCAGATTTCTTTACTTTGTCAGAGATGGTCACAGAATTTTGACCAGCTGATTTGTGATTACAAATCCCAAACATGGTATCACTATATGTTTTAACTGGAGAATATGGGATTAATCCCAATAAAAATAAAGAAGCATGTATAGGGCGCCCAGTGTTTGTTTTTCAAATTTATTTGCATCAACGCGTTTCGTGGCTAATCATGCCACTTCTTCAGGATGAATATATTTTCATGTTTTTTCCAAGTTGTCTCCACTGGGAACTTGAAGATTTTTTCTCGGCTGTCTGATGGACGATCCGACATTCAATGACTTTATTTTTATTGGGATTAACCTCCAGTTAAAATGTACCACACACTGAAGTCCGAGACCTGTATTCACAATTTACTGTGCCTCCCTCCGGTTCGATAGAGGCAACTTGGAGCGACCATAAGTTATTCTACATAGACAAAGTTCTTACCTCAACAATCAAGACAGAATACACTCTTTTCTCTAAAAAAGACTCTTCCCTCTCCGCATAACTTTTGCGTGAGAAAATATATTTTTTATGTCGACTTTTTTTTACCCAAAAGATAGAAGACAAAACTGATTAAATGGTATCACTATAATTGTTTAAAATGAAGGGAATGTTAAGTTTCACTCTAGTACATGTAGTTTTTCCATAAATTAATTTCAAATTCAAATAGAGCAATACATGTTTTGATGTTCCTACTAAAATGGTTGTCACCAGAACTGGAGAGGCCTACAAAGGAAATGATAAACAACACAGGCACGGGCTTAAGACTGTAGTTTACTGCTGAAACCATCTTTCTGAAGAGACTTCCCTTCTTCCTGGGCTCAGGAGCAGCAAAAGCCTGTTAATACAACCCCTTCAATAAAGCCCCAGTTGTGTTTTTCACAGCAAAGTGTTGCCGCGGAAATTTAACTTGTACTAAGATCTATGTATACCCTTTACCTGAAACACTGAGTGGACTACCAGAGGGGTGGGAGCGGCAGTAAGCGGACAGGGAAGTTTTGGCAATTTATTTCTTTAATATTGGAGAAGGGAATGATACACTGAGAGCTCAGCAGGGGACCTATGGAAAGCTGGTGCAGAATGGTCTAGCAGCCAATGGGGGTGAGGAGTTCACTGTGTGTCTGTACAAACGTGACTTGAGATTGACCCCCAACTGAGGAGAGAGCAGTGGAGCTTTCAGCCCCCACCATTGGGCACGTGTTACATATTTAGCAGCACAGATTTAAGGTATTTTCATGTATTTTCCTAATAACCCCCATTTGTGAAACAAATCAGACTATACAAAGAGCATACAAAGACTATACAAAGTCTACAAAGCAAAAATCAAACCAAACCTCACATCTGCAGTAGTAGGTGCACTAGTAAAAATTGGACTTCTGTTTGCTATTTATCCCACTAGCTTTCTCTGCTAAGAATAACTTGAGAAAGCCAGTCAGTAGACCAATCAAACATTTTCATGGCAAATCCAGTTGCTATCACTTACTATTGAAGATATAAAGTGACCTGGATGACCTTTACAAACATACATGAACCAACCTTCAAAATCTTGGCAATGGAGATGGTCAATGGAAGCCCAAGTACTAGAATGAGGACTAGGACTAGAGCACCTTATATTGCCCTTTAATTGTCTGCCTATGGTCAAAGATCATCATATGCCGTTCTTGAATCAAGAATTAATTTATTCTGTTTATGAGTAACTGAGATTTTTAATCAACATAAGAGTATTTTTTACTACATAACAAGTGTGATTTCTCTGAGGACATTTTGGGATGTCCAGATGAAAAGAGCCTAAAGACCATGCTAATTGCAGACAAAAGCTTACATTGTATTCAGATTTTTGGAAAAGGAATATGTGTGCATCTTTTTTATTAGATAAAATATGTTTTTCTATCTCCTGGCTGCAAAATTTACTAAGAATTGCTTGATTAACCTTCTTAATAAACATTATAAAGTAGGTCTTTAGCTGCTCAACAAGGCCTTTAAAAATGCATTAGGAATAGAAAATGACTACATGAACTCACAGATTTGTAGACTTGAGAACTGTTCAGCAGACCCGCTTACCGTGAAAGAAGAAAGTTTTATGGCTCCATCTCCACGAATACATTTGACAAAGTCAAATGCACACAAATAACATAATGAATATTTGATTGTTATGCATAGCGGCGTTATTACTGGCAATAATGCTAAGAAATGCTACCACATATTAAGTTCAGTCACTCTACAGTGCTTGTTTTACAACTTCTTGACAACACAAAGCCACAAATCTCTACTGTAAAATTGAAAAATGTACATTTGTTTTTTACTGTGGCTTCACAATAAAGACTTTTCCCCAAAAAAAGAGTATTAAGGATTACATTAAACTTAAGAATGTTCGGTGTCTAGTAACTATAAAATCAACATAGATAAATGAAAGTGGGAATACAGGGCAAACGAGTAAGTAAACATCATTAATCTTAGAGTAATATTACTTTTGGTGATGTTGTTCCTATAGAAATGATCTTACAGACAGTATCCATTAGGTGGCAATGTTACTCTTTTCTTCTTTACCATCCTTTCTGTAGTGATTGTTCAACATCTGCATGTTCTACTACTTATATACAGATTTCCTGCTTATTTTCTGTACTTTTTAACTTCTACTTGTTACAGTTACAGTATGTGCACTTTGCAGTAAATTGTATGAGATAAACAGCTGAGATAGTTTATTATATGATTTGCAGTTTGGCTATAAATATTTTATACAAAGTTCTTTTCAACTGCGAAAATGTGACAATAGAGAAAACACAATGCGGAGAGACAAATGCAATCGGTGGTGGAAAAAACTAATTTGTGCTTGCTTTTCTTTTTCCTTTTAAAGAAAGACTGTACAAAAATTCTGTCATTTTGTAGGAGGTTCACTGTTACCTACGCAAAACCATACATGGAGATTGTTTCATTTGGTACAGTAGTACAAACCATGAATTATCTATCAGTGCAAATCAAACACACAACTATAAGGAACATGCCATAATTATGGTGCAATGTACGAAAATAACTTGTATGCCAAAGAATTAAGGTGTCCATACATCCATAGATATGCAATAGAGCAAGGGCCATTTCGAGCACTGACTTGCTGCCATCTATCTAGCTTAAATATCCTCTAAGCCTAGGTAATGGACCAACCTAGAAACAGTGAAATACTGTGCCATCCTCTTTAGTCAGTCATGTGAAAAATACCCTACTCCTGGACTCTATCTAGTCCTAGGGGGATAATCTTAATAAGTGCCTCAAACCCTAAATATTTAGATTATCCCCCTAGGACTAGATAGAGTCCAGGAGTAGGGTATTTTTCGCCATCTATCTAGCACCCATTTAATGTGGCCACCCCTGTTTTCAAGTGGGATCAATACCGCTCAAAGACAGGTCGGTCAAGCAGAAATTGAACATGTCCATAAATCCTGCTCAATCTAAATTCCCCATCCTAGGGATCTCTATTCCCCAGGGTTCCCATCCAAAGGATTGAACAGGAATCAGGCACCTAAAGTGGTGCGTCTTAATTCCCATCCAATTGGTGGACACCCAAGCAAAGGATCATGACATCATCGTGGCATCTCCAGGCTGCGCTCCGACAGGTCATTTATCAAGCACCTGTTGCTGTGTGTTTGGACACCCTTAGAAAGCTTGTCTTCTTCTCCAGAATAAGAGAGATTTTGGGAGAGAGATTTTCCCTTTCATATGGCTTGGTTATACTATTGTGTGGTTATAATGAATGGAGCTTGCCTAGTTGGGCTCCATCATGGTTTCATCAATGGCTCCAACAAGCCATTTCCCTACTACAACTCTACTAAAAATTTAGACATTTTACATTTTTTACAGTTTAAATGTTTTGTAAATGTATTTACAAAAATATAAAATGCACCTTATAATTTTGTAGAGATGATAGAAAAAAAGGTTAGAAAGACAGCCATTCACATATAAGTTCAGCAGGAGGGTTGACCATGCAGTATTCATTATATTTTTCTCCAAGCCAAGCCAGAAGGCCAGTGCCAGGAGCAGGTCTTATTTCAGCACAGGGTGCAGGGCTGAAACATTAACATGTGTCAATACATAAGCATTACTCTCTGAACCCACTGAAAAGCTTGTGGAGAGACACATTTTACAGACTAGAAGTTACAACATGCCCTTGAGCAGCTATTTATATATGAGAAGAGGGATGAGTCTGTGTCTCATAAAATATATGTTGCAATCATACCTGTCAACTTTTTGTTTACTGATGAAGGGAAAATGACAGGAAATTTACGGTATTCTAAACAAGGAAGTACTGAGGTGTGGAGTGATACTTCCTTGTTTCGAAAGACCAGAAATGAGGATTTACCTCTTTCCTAGTTAGTAGCAGGCTAACGTAGGAGGGAAGGGGCATTACTCTCACTCCCCGCTTGTTCAGGTGATGTTCCGGGTGAAAACCCAATTCCAGGATTTGGCTGGTAAAGTCGCATAAAAAAGCTGGCCAAAAGGAGATGCTTGACAGGTATGTTTACAATGTAGATTATAAATGCACAACTCATGCTGTCAAAATGGCCTCAGCTCTCTCAGCTATTATTAGGTATTTACATAAAAAAGAACATATTATATATTTACAACAACAGTAATAGCTGAGTGACCTGATGTTGTTTCGATTAGTTGTGTATTTATATTAACAGCTCAGCTTAACAGCTCAAAAGCAGTGAAGAATCCAGAAGACTGGGGACACAGACTATACTAATATAGCCTATTCTTTTTCCATGTATTTACCAGTGACCTAACAGTAATATGGTTCGACAAACCTTTTGTTGGATGACTTCCATGAATTATCTGAAGCTAAGCAACTCCCATGAACCAGAAAATGCTGTTAGACACAAATGCCAGAATTGCCAAACTACCAGTTCAGGATTGTGCATAATAAATAAATGTAAATGAGCTGATTCAGTAATATATTGTGTAAAAGTACAGCAAGTACAGGAAGTCACAAATGAAAGTCTAACATCGCCTAAAGTAAAATTGCGCTTGCTGTACTTTTAAAAAGAAACTGAAAAATGTTTCCATTGTTAGTAAGAGGAGATGAAAATATTGAAGAAAGCTATGCCTGGGGATATTAAAATAGGTCTTTAAGGCTCAAAAAACTTCCATTAATGAAAGTGCTGTATAATTATGATTATCTAGTTTGGTATAATAAGATGTTCTACTTGACGGCCTAAGTTGAAAGTTTATGAATAATTGTTCCTGCTTTCTGCTTCAATACTCAACATATGACAAACTATTTTATTCTACTGTAAATAATGTTTTTAAACAATGTATTCATTTCAGGGTCCGTAGAAGTGAAAAGATGAATGTGATTTATTATAATTTTTTGTTTATTATAACAATAGAAAATAACAGAGTTTCTGCTTCCTTCTAAAATGAAGGTGATAGTGTTTATTTTGCTACCTGGTTATACCAATCACAACATACCATAGTTTTTAAATTTTATATTTCAATACAGTCACACCGCCATTTTTATACATTAGTTTAATATGCCAATTGTTCCTGGATATGCCACATGGAACACAATCTAGAGTTGCTGCAAAATGGTTTCCATGCACTGCACTGATGATGGCCAATGAGCCTGAACCAGCTGTATGCAGTTTGGAATAATGGGCTCTGTACCATAAAGCTATATTTGCACTGTACACCAGCGGCTCTGGATGTGCATTTGGCTGATGGGGCGTAAAGGAAAAGTTTGCATGGCTCCACCCACTGTCCTGAAACAACATTTATTACCTAAACTTTTGGGATTTGTGATGGATTAGACCATGTAAATACCTTCTGTTTAAAGAAGGCTTGATTGTGCTATGCACTGCTCGAGTTAAGGGCTTTTCAATTCGTAAATTCCCTTCTCACCATAACCTTCATGGTGGTTTTTCTATGCAAAATGGTTGTAACTGTGCTCTACAATTATTTGAGCGGTTAGAGTTACAAAGTAATTGAAGAGCACCACATACCAAATTTCCAAAAGATAAAAAGAGAGGGTTTGAGTTCTGCTTACAGCAGCTAAAAAATGGGAGTGGTCTGCCCTGGGGGACATTTCCAGTGCTAAATAGTCAACAAGCTTCTGATACCATTAAAAGATAATTTACTAAGACTTGCACAAACTGAATAAGGACTCTTGGAACCCATGTACTTTAAGTAAAGAAGCATTGACTGGACACTTTTTATATCTTGTTTAATAAATAATCTTTTTAACCGTATCAGTAGCTTATTGACTATTTAGCACTGATAAAGTCCCCCATGTGGCAGGCCATCCCCATTTTTGCTGTGAGCAAACCCTCTCTTTGGTTATAACTGTGGTAACAGCAGTTCAATATATCTAAATACAAAATAATGCACTTGGGATCGAAAAATACTCTCGTCTGGGGTAGTATTGAGGGTACAGTACTGACCAAAACAATAGAGAGAAAAGATTTGGGTGTGCTTCCTTCAGACAATTGCAAGGTAGACAAACAATGTGGCCAGGCAATGGGTAAACTGGGTGCTTAACTAACAAACTTCAGCAGAATGAGGCACCGATTCCTACTTACAGAACTTTAGTCAGACATCATTAAGAATATTGTGTGCAGGTCTAGAGGCCTCATTAACAACAAGATATTGATAAGATAGAATGAGTTCAGAGATGAATAACAACTTTAGTGAAGGGTCTGAAATCTAAAACATATCAAAAGAGATTGAAGGCATTTAACATGTACAGACTAGAGGAAAAGGAGTGACATAATTGAAACCTTCAAAGGTGAAAATATGTATTGAGGTGAAGTATTTGCAATTTGAAGGAAAATTCACAAACAAGTTGACTTGGAATCAAACTAGCTGAAGGAAAGTTAAAAACGAAATGTAAATAGTACTTTACCAGCATCCAGGACACTTGGAATGGACTACCAGCAGAGGTGGTAGAGCACCCAATTTAAACATGCTTTGAATAGGACACTAGGTCTTTTTCTGCCTTCACTCTTCTATGGAATAAATAGTTCACATTTTTCAGGGTGGTGGGGTGTTCTAATTTACTCTCATAGTGAACATTCTCACAACTAGTTGACTCTTGCCCTAACCATTTGGGAACAGATAATAAGGTAGGGGAGTTCCATATATGCATAAACATAGCAATTTGTTAAGTGTAGACTTAACTTGAAACATTATTTGCCTGATCATACACAATTGGAGTGACTTCTATGAATTTCTGGGTTTGTCAAACAGAGGCAAGCAAATCGATTTGCAGTCATAACTTGAAGTGTATCTTGCTGGTTGAATTTAAGCCACGTGGGGGGTGATTTACTTCACTTTATTCCAGAAAAGCGTTCCTTCCAAAAAATATATAATAAAATTGTGATCTGGCAGGATTTGTAATGCAGAGCCAACATAATGTGTTCTTTTTGCAGTAAAATCTCTTGCTTCCTTGCAAACCTATTTAAAATGAACACTAATTGCACAGCTCAGTGTTCATTCTCAGCATGACTCAATGCCATGATAAATTAGCTCCCAAGCACATTCGCAGGAATTATGTCACCCAGAGCCAATTATGATGGCCAAAGATGCCAGACCTGGAAGAAGACTGGAAAATTCTTACCACTATTACTAGAAGAACGTAATGTAGAGACAGGGTTTAGTTTTGCCTAAAGTGAACTCATAAAGTGGTGAAAATAGATGATTATTGTTTTGATGATTATATTAATAATTTGTATGGCTTCTTTTTCATTGTTCCACCAAAAACAAAAAGGAAACTGTTGATGCCTTTTTTACAACTGTAACCCCTCTATTGTCCAATTAAGACATAACATTCAACTCTCTCTTTTTAATTCCACACATTTACTTACCAACCACTGTGTTCTTTTCCCAAAAATGTTTTGCATGTGCTTCCTTTTCTATGTTCATCTACCCCACACAGGACACACCTTAAATACTTGTGCATTGCTTAATTACTTCTTCTCTTAACGAACATTGTCCTCAGTGATTTAGGCCACGCATACATATATCCATCCATGGGTGATTTTGGACGGTCAACCCCTGAGCGAGCAGGATGAACACACATGGCAGTCCGCAAAACAGACGTTTCCACCTGGAGCAATCGACCAGAATAGAACTGCAACTTGACGGTTCTTTTCTGGTCGATCACTATATTTTGGATGGGACCAGGGTGGAATGCAATTTTTTGTACATTCGGCAGAAGACCAAAAGCAGAATGGTGATGTCAATACGAACATACAAGAATCCATATGTGTATGGCTAGCTTTACCAGCTACAGACTAGCATCTCTTAGACTAGCATCACCTCCCTAGCGCTATGCCCAAAGCCAGTTCGTGCAAAAGGAGGCTGCAACTATCGATGCGCCCGAACTGGCTTTGGGCACGGCGTGGGAGCTCACACGTCTTAGCCCGCTTCTTCCTGATTCCCGAGTGACGTCACGGAGGCAGGACCCGGGCTTAAAGAAGAAAAAATTTTTTTTTTTGCTTTTTTAATATTTTTTGTTTTTACTGTTGAACTAGATCAGATAAATGTCTTTTTCTGATCAAGTTCAAAAGTGGATCCAGCAAGCAGAAACGCTCAGCGGGAGCGTTCCTCCGGCTGGACCCTATGGCTGGATCCTCCGCTGGACCCAAGTGCCTCCAGAAATAGCAGATCTCTCCAGCTATTTCCGTGATCGGCACTCGTGTGCTGATGACGTCATAGCCTGGGCGGGAGATTTAAAATCTAAAGGTACACAAAAATGTTTATTTTTCTTAGATTTTTTTTTCTTATTCGTTTACATTTTAATTGGATTGGATAAATGTTAAAACAAATGTTTTATCCAATCCAAATCAAAAGAAAAGAAAACACATGTAAAAAAACATTTTTAAGAAAAATTATTTTTCATGTACCTCTAAAGCCGGCCATAGCGCTTCAATCTGTGGCCGTTTTTGCGAATGATCACCATGCACATTCGGGATGATCGCTTGGTGATCAATTGCAAAACAAACGCGCCCACCTCGCACACAACTTTGATCAGGCAGAGAACGAACATTTTTCTCTGGTCGATTGCCAGTACTTTGAATAGGGACAAGGGTCCCCATCCAAAGTATCAGTTGTCGAATCACAAATGGTGTATTTCGGTTCACAAAACGATTGACCATGGCGTGATGATGTTCATCATGTTCGATAAACGCCCACAGAGCATAGTGTCTGTGGACGGTTTAACCCTCCCTAGCGTTACGCCTGAAGCAATTACAGGCGCAGTTTGATCGTGAATCAAACTGCGCCCATGCCGGAATTGGGTGCAACCGCTGGCTCTCTGTGTGCAGCATTTCTACAGAGCTGCAGGCACACAGAGCCTTTCCGCCCCCATTGGCATCATCGGTGACAGCGATGGGTGCGAAAAAGGCAAAACACTGTATCACTTTTGGTACAGAAATCTGGACCTCAGTGAACCGCCAGGGAGGTTAATCTATTCTCTCTAATCTAAGAACCGCTGCCGCAGCCGCTGCACGTATAGGAGCCCAGAACGGTGGCAGTTACCACGGCGGGAGTCAATAGTTGGAGGTGTCAATAACCGGCTTTACATCTACCCGTTCAGGACATAGACTTCAACTACTCAGCTTAGCGGACCCCAAACTGACTCAATATCCCCCAGGTTCTTCTGGTGGGGGTACTCCTGACAGACTCCGGCTGGGGACTTCTGCTGACCTGTTGAGACGCCCACACCGCCCATGATGTCACTGTAAGATCTCCATTGGCATTCCTTCTCAAATTGCAAGGAGGTTGATTTTAACAGTTATAGACCCAGACAGCCTAAGGTGCATATGGCCTGATGAAGCCGCATTCGGCGAAACATGTAGCCTTCGATGCACCTAACCCTTCATCATCTCCACACATTGTTTTTTGTTAGTCGTGACCGCTATGTTTGTCACAGGTTAGCTGGTTATTGATGCATTATATCTCTCAGTTCTGATATGATGTATGTGTGTTACGTACTGTTATAGTATTTACAAATAAAGTATTAATAATTTTATTCAACCCACTTGCATTATATGTGAATAGCTATCTACTGGGTCACTACTCCAATTAAAGTCCCATGAGGGAACAGAAGGGAGCTTTTGGAGTATTTGTTTAGGGATGGGATTAGTGACCAAATATGTCCTCCAATCCGCAATCCTGATTTGGACATTCATTTATTATACAAAGAGAGCTGTGTCTTGATTATATTGATCAACGGATCTGTGTCAGAATGGGGAACTCGCTGATCGCCTTCCAGGTAATGTGCTGTCTTCCCACTTTTGCCCCGTTTCAGTACCCCTATCCCCCACCAGACTCAAGATGGCTCCCATAGGGGATAGGGAAGAGGAAAAGCACACTACAGAAGATGGAGGTACTATTGCACCTGGTGTCCTTAGTCACGTACTCCTCAGGGTCCCGCCCCTGGCAGGCTCAACTGAGATCATCCCCTAATCACTCTGTTACACTACTTTGGATAGCACCATAGAACATGATGCCTTAATCTCCTTGGCGTTTTCAAAAAAGCGCCCATTTTTAAAATGCCCAGCACGATTCTGCTGACATTGTGCTGAGAAATGATGAGTGATAAGCGCCATAGGCAATATTCGAATTTGCGATATTCCACGAATAATTCTACCATATATACCAATATTCGATTCTACATTCGCGAACAATTGCGGGTGATTGCAAATCTATAATCACCTCGCAATTACCTTTAAAATGAATGGTCACATGCGCTATTTATTTTCGCATTGCAAATATGTATTCGCAATCCATGCCCATACGTATCCTAATGAATATTCAAAATTGCGAATATCCGCTGCCATATTCGCGAAATTTGCGAATTCTCGAATAGCCGATATTCGCCGAATATATTCAAAATTCCATTAACCTCCGTAGCTTTATGCCCAAAGGCAGTACCGTGGCGGGATCTGGGGCAGCCACAGTCTCTCCGTGTGCCTGCAGCATTTCTACAGAGCTGCAGGCACACAGAGCCTTTCTGGCCCTGTGTCACACCGGCGGTGTGTAGAGGGTTGGGGGGGGGGGGGGGGGGGGGGGGAGCCGGCAATCCCAGCAGAGTACACTGTACATTGCCTGGGAAACAGCTTTTTTCATATTTCGAAAAGCCCATAACACTAGGGAGGTTAACATGGAGGTCTATATTGCTGCCTACCCCGTCCCTTTTGCGATTGGGGTTAGACCCGGAAGGATCGGCATCTAAGAATGGACAAAATACATCAGGGGATACCTGCTGATGGACGTGACGCATAATCCTTGGTGGTTCTGCTGGTTTTCTGTGTAACTGCAATGTCCCTGGGTGGATGTTGTGGTCTTGCAAGTTTTTTTTTTATTTTTCACATACATGTGAAATAAAGTGTTTGGTTTTTTTATCACAGAACTCATTTCTGTTTTATGAGTAGGCGTATTTAAAGTCCCTGGGGACCAGCCATCCCCTTTGAAATCAAGTTGCATACTTTGATTGTGCTTGTATTTCTCGATTTAATCAAATGGGGTGAGGCGCCTTACCTTATAGTTCTGTTTTAATTTAGTGCATCATCTCGCTCACCCAATACACAAAAAAATTTATATGTGTAGTTGGAACCCTAATCGGTAAGTACTGTATGTTTTGGCAATATTAGTAACATCATATATGGAATGATGGGAGAATGGAGTTTTTGTTACTCTTTATTTCTAGTCATACAAATATGTTTCGATATATATTGACCAATTATCCGTTGACTGTAATCATGTTAGATATTAGTATACTTTTCAGTGATTACAAGAATTTGCTGTTCACTGTATCATTGTTGTGTTGCTTTTTTTAGGACTGTCTTGTTGAATGATATGGTCCTGACTGAGATTGTGGAAGATGGAATAAAAATGATGCTAGGAGATAGAAAAGGTAATTATCTGGCAGATCCACACAGTCCAAATAAATTGGCTGAGTTTCTGGAGTTTGGTAAGATTAACAGTTTGCCACTTTAGCTCATGGACAGAGGGAGTAAAAGGGCACATTCAACCATGAAATGACTAACAGCAGGCTTACTGATTTATACAGCATATAGGCAGTCTGCTCATAACTACTTGCATTTGAAGTTAATATTTAGACACAGGCACAGTTTAATAGTGATGTATGAAGATAAACTTAGGGTTTTACATCACAGTTATTATTATGCAAGTAAGTATTTACAAAATGCCCTAAATACTAAAATTAGTACTCCATTGCATTGGTATCTGGAAAACATTATTACAGAATCAAAACAAAAACCCTGATAGAGTGTTTAGTTTGTTGGCGATGGTTGATATTCATGTGTGGTAAAGTCTTAAATAGTTAAAATCTTTAAAGATATTGTGGGCACCCTCTTAACATCTAGCCTAGCCTTAAAAACTAACCATAAAACCTTACTTAAATGGGATCATTTTATTCAAGGTTTGGATAGATCATTAGTGATTTTATCTTTGTCTTAATTGGAGAGAATTATCTTCTATAATTGCCATCACTAATGCAATCAGTAATGCATTTAAAAAATTTAAACCAAACCAGCAACAGGTGAAATCATCTTGAACACTAGAAATACATCTTTGAGTTGACTTCCATTATACTGTAAGGAGATCTTGAAGTCTGAAGGGAAATCTATTTCTCAACCATTCTTTCACTCATGGTTAGTGGATGGCTGAGAATATAAAAGATAACACAAAGCCATTTTGTGGTAATTACTAGAGATGGTCAAAATGAAGTAAATTGGATTATTACATTTTGATTTTCCCAATCGAATTTGAATTTTCGACTTTTTATGCTTTTTGATTGAGAAATTTCGCCCATTCTTTTTTTTGTCAGTTCGACAGTTCGACTTGGGCTTTTATTTTGGATCATTGTGTCAGAATAGTTATACTGCTTTTGATTAACAGTCTATATTAATTATGTGAATAATTTAGAATCTGTAAAGAAGAAGATTCTAAATTACTAACATAAATTTCAAGCTAACAAGAGCTCATGATCTGCCTTAAGAAATACAAAGACATTCAGTGGTAAATCAAAATATATAGTTATTAACCTTCCTAGCGCTTCTGATGGCTGCATCTCGTCTTGCACTTTCA
>CM070033.1:56493584-56504883 GCA_036250615.1 Ptychadena robeensis | reverse complement strand
AAGTGAAAGAGTGGGTTTGTGAATACGTTTGCAGTGCCTCCACTCAGGATAGGGTTCTGGTAACAGAGAGGAGTCCCTTCCTGAGAAACTAACCAGCACACTAAAATAGATATCTGGAAACAGTGGAACTTCCACACCCAGCATGCCTTTCACAACACAAAAGAGTATCTTCACACAGAGAATATATGTAACAATTCATTTATAAAATAAATGGTAATTCAATAGGCATCTTAATGGTACAGAAGCAAAGGTACCCTGGTAAACAACCATACAAGTGTCACCATCAATTTTGTGCACACAATACAGCAGAGATACCTCCGTATACATCATAGTTCAGTTGCAGGGGCCCCTGAAGATAAGTGGAGATGGGTGACAGGTAGGATTCCTTGGTATCTTGGTATCAGGATGATGATCCTCCAGCAGACAGTAAAACAGTCTGAAGAAACAGCTGGCTTCTGATGATCTCCTCTCTGGTCTGGATCACTAGTATCATATAATGTAATGGCACCTGTACATGTGCTCTCTCCTCCTGGACATCACTTCCTGTATCTGTTTATATATCCCACACAGTCCTCCAGTATGGGGTCTCTACAGCTGTGCAGCAGGGTTAGAAAGAGTCATCTATCTCTCAACTTTGTGATTACAGCTCATTAATATTCATATGTCTTCATTAGTATCAGAGGTCCTCGAGAGCGCCATCTGTTGACACATGAGGCTACAATCCCTGATAAATACCATTGCTGAAGTAGAGAATTTGATCCAGAAAGTAGAACGCTGTTGTAAACAGGGGGCTACATATACAAACAGAGAGCACCAATAGGTGCCTGTACCACATAGGGATATCAGTTCAATCTCCAGAGTAAACAAAAAGGGGGGAAGCATCAAGAGTGCCAGCCCCCGGGGTGTATTCCCTTGACATCAATTACGGGCTTTGATAACTTTAAAATCTTTTCTGCAAAACAATTATATCGCTGGTCAAGTTGTCATTAACCAGATAAATCCAAGCATTGTCTTACATGATTACATAAAAAAAATAATGAAAAAATTATAAAACAAATGTAATAACAACATAGAGCAAGTGGGTCTTCATAATATATTGAATGATAGGTGAAAACAATGGGGAATTATATTTGCATAAAAAATGCTTTGTAGGTTTCTTTCTGTTTTAAAAAAATGTAATTAATTGGTTAATTAAAAAGGTTATAACACGTGTAAATGCTTGAAAGAAATAATGAACATACTTTTCATAGCTTTGCCTGATAAAGTTTAACTTTTTTTGTGATTGAAAATAAATTTTTAGTAAATGTGAAATCCTATGACTATATGTGAAAGATGAGACTGCAACACTTCAGAACTGACAGTTGTACATTTTGTATTCAGCAAGTGAAGAAACATCATGTTTAGTCTGCTAAGAAAGAGTATTTTAGTGCTTTATGCAAATGGCATGACCCTCTAGCTGCTACACATTCTTCAACTAGACACCTACCTTCAAAAGTGACAGCAACCAATAATGTGACAAATGAGCATGCAGTGTGCACATGTGCAACATGCTTTACCTGAAATATTCCAAAGTGATTGAATTAAATTAACCTTTGTGACAAGGACACAGCAATCAAAAAAGTCAGTACAGAAGAAAACAAGTGGCAGGTATTATTTAGGATGATAATATGTAACTCTAGAACATTTAGATAAATGTAAAAAAATATTGCTTTACAATGTGTAATAACAGAATAGAGGGTTTTAAAATTCCTAGAAACCTCTGAAAAGCTAAGTCTGCAGTTAATAAAGAATAATGGAAATGGCAATTATCCATTTCGGACATTGCAAATTACCACTTGCCTTACCTTTTCATGATGTAATAGATGTAAAATATGTGTAACGTACTAGAAAAACTAATAATGTTCCTACTTTTATAGCAAATAAAGTTATAACATGTTCCTAGCCTACCAACAGCAATTGAAGACTTTGTCTTCTGCTCAATTGTAATTGCCCTCTTATCTCTCTTCTTTTTTCCATCTGTCCTACCGTTTTTGGGGCCATGATGCACTGAAAATCACTGATTGTCCTCAGCACAGAGGGAAATTCTTAGACACCTATGGGATCCTTGCTTACACCACCATGTATGCTCATATATCTGGGCTCAGAGAAGTTTCTGGACAATTCTGGGGTCCTTGGGTGCAGCCCTCAGGCAATAGTGTTTGTACTGGCTGTACAGCAGTCTATGCTTTAAACCATCATTAACACTTTCTGCAACAGGAGGGCGCCTGGAAATCATAAAAATTTTTGGGGTTGTAAATTGAAACTTTGGTCATATTTCGAAATTAAGATTTGGTCATATGTTGAGGGTCCAATGTACAGGCAAATCATCTTACATCTACACAAATAAAAATCTTTAAATCTTTAAATCTTTAAAACTCTAAAATTACATTCCAACAAGATCATTTTTGTTTTACCAAAAAGATACCTGGATTTTGATGTAATGTGCCTAGTGGAATTTAAACAGCTTGCACATGCTCAACTGCATCTCACTTCTATTCTACATGTTCCTCTCTGATATTGATACAATGATGAGTACACAAACGGTTGTGCCCACACAATTAGGCGGATTAGATAGATAGATAGATAGATAGATAGATAGATAGATAGATAGATAGATAGATAGATAGATAGATAGATAGATAGATAGATAGATAGATAGATAGATAGATAGATAGATAGATAGATAGATAGATAGATAGATAGATAGATAGATAGAAAAGAAACTAATAATATTGGTAGGACTGAATTACCTTACTGGTTGCAGTGTCCCAATTGAAAAGATGGGACCTGGATCTATTAGTTTCAAAAACCTAAATACCAATGTTTCTGCACACTAAAGCCCCCTATACATCTTAAGATCAATCCATACAATCTCCATTAGATCAACTGTGTAGTATAGTGGCCTCCCTGATAGAATACATAGTGATTGGAAGGATTAGAAAGGTCCTCATATTACATGGTTTTGGTAGGAAAAAATTTGATTGTCCAGAAATTGTATGGAAAGATGTATGGGGGGCCTTAAGATAGTTTGGGCAATTCTATGCTTTTAATTTACTGGGAACAGCTTATTACAAGGTCTTTTTTACAACATTACTGCACCACAGTATACAAAGCAAGGTCCAGAAAGGGTTGAGTATGTATAGTTTGGAAGAACCTGACTGGTCTGTACAGAACCCTAACCTCAATTCAATTGAGAGTTGAAGTTTATAATATATTCATTAATTCATAAAACACACTGGTCTATTACATCACCTATCAAAAGGCATATTTTAGGCAACAAGTGAATGGTCAGCTCATAAATGTGATATTTTAAAAAGGATCAAATGGTGCAAAAAGGCACAAGCACAAGTAGTGATAATTGTTGTAATACTGCACAAGCAGTGATAATTGTTGGATATTCCTAATTATTAACCCCTTCCTCTAAGCATGGAGGTAATGGCTATTTCCCTCTGAACACCTACTGTAAAACTTGTTGGTCATGTTGGAAATATGCCAGAACACAAAGTGCATCGCAACTTGCTAGGCATGTGGCTGTGTAGCTGCAGACCAATGATCATACTGATGCCTGCTCATTTCCAAAAATGACAATACAGGCACCGTAACTGGATCGATGGAAGTAAGTGGCCTGGTCATCATTTCTTTTAGATCATGTGGATGGCTAAAGGGTGTGTTTTATTAACTCTGGGATTTGCTAAGACTTTGTATGTGCCTAATTGTAATTTGTAACAAAATGTATTACCTGAAGTAGTAGAAGGTATGGACGGTATCCAATTAATGTGTGAATGTAAAATCAATGTTTGGGCAAAAAGAGAAAATAAAAAAAAATGTTAAGTCATACACCTCAATTCTATATATATATATATACAGTATATTGATTACATATTCACAGTATGACCAGTGTACATTTATTAGGTATGGCTGGGCATATCAATACCTAAACATTTTAAGATTCAACAATGTTTCAACTGTTACTCCATAACAGTATATTAAAGTTAAATACATTTTATTGATATTTATGAGCAGTTTATCAAGAAAGAAAACTATATACTTTCCCAAATTAGACCTGGAAATTGATCATACTAAAGTATTTCTGTCATGAATATCTTACAAGTATTTTCCATGAAATGCTTCATAAACCAGAAACCTGCTAGCTGATCAGTTAATCTTCTGGAATTATTAATCTTTCTGTACATAAAAACTTTGATTAATTGTGCAATGATTAAGCAAATCAAAACCAAGTTTGGGAAACTGCCAGGATATTAATTACAAAGATAGAATCTGTATTACGGAATTAACTATGTGAACTTAAATATTTCAACACATGAATGTGAAATCTTTTGTACCTTGTGGCGTAGAAAAAGAAAAGAAAGTAAATGGTCATCTACAATGCAGAGGGTGCACTCTGCTATGTAGTGTTTTTGTTTTGTTGGGTCCTTAAAATTTTTCATTATTAAACCTTTATTTAGGTGAATTTCACATCTTTTTTTTTTAGTTCTTTTTTAACATTTACCCTTCTTCGGGTCAAATATAATATTTATGAAAACAGGTTAGTGAGAAATTGTATCATTTCATTATTTTCCCCCCACTAAGTCAGATATTTCACCATAATAGATATTTCAATCTAAGAAATGACACTGTTGCAAAATGAAAATAAATGACAGTGCTATCTCCAAAGAGACAATGCATTATATCAGAATGTGCAAAATGGTCGAAGTTCTTGGCACTGACAACTCAATAAACACACAAAAAAAGAGCAATATATGTTATATAATGTGTGTCCTTAGGGTAGAATGTATTGAAAAAATATGTATGTAGGCTTAATTGTTTTTCTACTATACATTATTTTTGTAAAGGCTGTTATTATTAAGCACTACTACTAGGTATATTACACAAGAAAGGATAACACAGGGAATCATCCACAATGTGTCATTTTTCCTAGTTCAGTGAACAGACTGGGCAAACAGGGCATTTCAAAGGTTTACAAAAATTTTTGTATGAATGGGGTGTTTGAATTGCAAGAGTAAATACAGTAATAGAAATTTTATTATATATACAGTATATATTTCATGTAAGTAGTTAGCTGTTCAGCCAATTTAAACAAAGTAATAGAAACATGACTTGTTACAACCACTTTCTTGTGATTATACACTGCATGTCCAATAAAAAAAAACAACACACCTGACCTATAAGAGGCACCTAATCATAAGAAGGTTTTGAAGAGAAAAACAAGAAAAAATATTGATAACTAAATGTTATACTAAAATAGTTAATACATTTTCAATATAATACTTTAACAATTGTTTTGTTATGAGAGCATATTAGATTATACTTTAACAATTGTTTTGTTATGAGAGCATATTAGATTAGAACTTTGGGGATAAATACACCTACAAGCCTAACCATTTGAACTTCAAACCAACCATTAAGTTGTAATTACCATAGAGAATATTGACACCTGGGGTTCTCCAACACCATTTCTGGGTGGATAGTAAAATCTGCTGGAAGACAAAAGAGAATGCTGAGTCCTGTAGTTCCCCAGCACAGATGATATCTTGAGGGCAGTGTATTCTGGCAGACATAACTACAATCCACCTTTTTTGCTTTGCGGTGTCACCTAGCGCTGGAACCAAAGGTATCCTTGAATTCCACAACAGAGACTGGAGTATCTGTCCACAAGAACCACAATCAGCCATACCCTTCCTAGACCTGGGTTTTATGAAAGTGTAAATTACAATTGCAAGCATTAAATTCTGCCATTTGCTGAAGAACTACACTGCCCAGCATGCCTTTTCTAGCTGTTGTAGAACTACAACTTCTAACCTGTGAGAATTCTTCTGCCTTCTACTCACTCACACACACATTGCACACTCTAGCTTACACAATACATACACACACATACCCATTTTTATTGGCTTTCTGCTTGTCCCTCCCCGTCTTTCTGATTGGCTGGCAGTGCTAGTGGAGGGTATGGGGTGCTGTGTGCCCTGGGAAGATAGGGGAAGAAAACTGACAGCATTGAGAGCCAATGGGCTGTGGTTCTTTCCTCCATCAACCTCTATGTTGGCTGCCAGGTCGGGCACTCACAGAGAGGGCTCCGATTGCCACCTCTGGCACCTGTGCCATAGGTTCGCCATCACTGGCTTAGGAAATAATTATGCATTTAATCAGAAGTGAAATATATATTTTTATATATATGTATAGCTGTGTCTTGGTAAGCAAATGTTAATTTTGAATTCTGTCATGAGTACGCAGAACTATGGAAATCATTTACTTCATTTTATGTGTAAACTAGCTTTCCAACATAAAATTACAGTAAAGTTCTAGAAAGTATTGCAAAAGTAAAGCATTTTATTGTCATCCTCTGTGTAACTCACTTTAGTTTGCATTGCCCTTCTGTAATGTCCCTTCTATCCTCCAAGGTGTAAAACGATCGGTGTCAAGGCTAACAGGGTGTGAATCCAGTGAGTGACAGATACAACTGACACAAGAAAGTAAAAAAAAAATGCTTTCTTTGTTCAGAATGTTAAAGCATAGGTTCAAATAGTATACATAACAAAATAATAATTTTGTAGAAAATAATATGCTATTTTTTATATAGTATGTTTCTATTTTTTCAGTTTAACCAAAATAATGTAAATAGTGCAGTGATTTCCCAACTGTATTCACATTATTATGCATCACAATGAACAGCATTAGCATTATCTTTTATCTGTATATGTCATTGATAAGTTAAAATACTATTTTTTAAACATTTATCGTAACCTTCTAATCAGCATTTGTTTGTTACCTGTTGGTAGAATATGGTGTGATTACAGAAAACCTGAAATGTGCTATTGCTATATCATATGTCCTTGAGACAGTGCTACAGAAATTCAATTGACCTATCCTTAACCTTTACCATGACTGCTGATTTAAGTTATTGTGTAGTTCAGGTTTTTTGAAATAGCTGTGTTCCCATAGGAAGGATGATGTTAGAAATTAAATAGAAGAACTAGAATGCACTTACAGATTCAATGTCACCAACAAAAGTCAGTAAGTAATTTCAAACTTGTCAGCTGTCACAAATCTGTTGAGATTTTTTTTTTATCTATGTTCTAAGAATAGGTTCTTATGGTCTAATGTTTTACTTTATTTTAAAACTCTAAACACTTGTTAATAGCTAAAAAGCTTTTTAAAGAATCATATATAACTTATTATGAACCTACATACTCTATTTTGAAGAATTAGCTCATAACAGTGTTAGCATATTAAGACAGGTACTGATAGTGACTGAATAAAAATGTGTTATAATATGATGAATAGAGGCTGTAAATCAGGTCAAAATGACTTTGGTGCTATGTTTGCTGTTATGATCTAATGTTTTTTTTACATGCAACTGCTACGTCTCATGGCAGTTTTAGTTTCTTTACCCTTTAGGCTAGGCATTGTATGTTCCCTTCCTCAATTAACATGGTATACTGAATAAAAAAAGAAGAAATATATGGATTACAATAATTTAAAACAAAGCAGAAGCACTTAGAAAAAAAAAAACAATAACTTTCTTAACAACAGTATACAAAAAAAACAGAAACCTCTACAGGATTTAGAGGTTCTACATTCTCCTCATGTGTTCTACACTTTCACTTGTCAATTGATTGATAGAGCATATGATTGATATATGATGATATATCTTCTCTTTTAGAATTTGTTTACTCATTGTCGCCCAATGATCTATTGGCTATGAATGGATAAAATTTTAAGTGAATGGATCCCTTAAAGAAGAACTTAAAATGCAAGTAAATGATCAAATTTAACATTTTGACTTTTTATTTTTCTATGTTTTAAATTAAGGTATTCTAATGTATCTGGGGAGCATCACTTTTATACAAACTTTGAGCCTTCTGGGGCTCAATCACATTCAAGGCAGTGGCAACATTTAGAGCTGTTTGGTGGGTATACAAGGCAGACAATTATGGATAAATAGAATGGAAAAAACATTGAATATACATTTTAATTTTAGAAGCCTTTTTGTTTCAATAAAAAGGGACTAAGAGCTTTTGGAAGTGTTCATCCAGGTAAGCAAATCTCATTGTATTTTTAGCTGTTTGAGAGAACATACCACAGGATCTGTTTTTTAATTTAGTTAGCCAATGAAATGATTAACATTCAACATTTCAATGCACATAGCATTCAATTCAATTATCAATGCAGTGAGCATGCAATCTATAAGCTACTTTGTTGAATTGAATGATGACATTGATTGAGTGATGATATCTTCTGCTACATAAAAATGGAGCTAAGATTTGCTACCAAACCAAGGACAATGTAATCCTAGCTTCTGTTTAGATCTTGAAGTTGACACGTAATGAGGTAAGTATCACCTCAAACCATCCTTTTACCAGTTGGATAGCAAAACACTGGTAGAAGTATGTCAATTGTAACTGGAAATATAAAAATAACAATAGACCATGCCAAAACAGGTGAAAAGAAAGGTTTGAGGTGAGCAGACAACAGTTCACAAGAACAAGCTTTCAAAATACATTTTAACTTTTTTGTGGCTACCAAAATAAAAAAATATTGTGAAGAGTTTTTGCTTAAGAATGTAGATCTGACTTTAGTTTCTTTCTAACCAGTGCAGAGAAAAATGGAAATAAAGAGTTGTATAGCATTTTCTCATTTTGTGGCTCAACTAACAGATCTTCACTCCATTGGTCATTCATTACATGTCTAGTATGAGGGCCAACAAATAAGCCCTCTTGTATCTTTTCCTAAGTTATTTTTGGCCTCAGTTATAAAGTTATTATAAGTGGTTCATGAGCCACATGTTTCTGTCGCAGAACTTTTTTTAGAGTGTCCAGAACCATCTACAGTAATGTCACTCTTTGGCACAACTGTTGCATTCAACACAGCCCTTTATATAGTAGAGTTGCAGACCCATTAAAAGAGCAACATCTTGAAATATCCACAGATATACTACTCTTGCAAGCCATAGTCAAAACCCAATGCAGAAAACAATCCTTCAACATCAACACAGAATTAGAGACTGTCAACTTCTGCAAAAAAATTTTTATATGGTATTGGTGTCTTAGAAAAACACATAAATTTTCATACCTGGTAACAGCACATGCCATTCCTGCAGTCTCAGATCCAGCAATTTTCTTTTAACAGATCCGAATCTCTGACAGAGCTTCACAATCCAGATCAATGCCACTTCCCTGAATTTTAGTTTCTTTACTTGTTTTGTTGGAAGTCCAGTCTTCTGGGGTTTTAGTATTGGCAGACTGTTGTCAAGTGTCTCCTTGCTGAAGACAAAATAATTTTTTTTTAGCAGAGAAACCAGATACATTTCTCCATTATTAATCCAATGAGTAGCAGGATTTGCACATAGGTCTTGTTGAGTGAGTGTCAAGGCAAGCCCGGTCTGTGCAAAACATCGTTTATAGGTCTGTAACAGAAATGAACAGATTTGGATTTCGTTTTCATGATCAGCTGCCAAAAATGTATACGTAACACTCAACAGTGCACAAACAGCAAAAACTGTTTTGTGTAGTGTCATTGATTAGTACAGAACCAGTAAATATAACACTCTTAAATCTCTAAGGCCAAAATAAGTTCAACAATGGGAGCATAAATAATTTATAAAAATATAAAAAATGTATATATATATAAAAAAAAACTCAGTTGGGGTCCACAAAACAGTTACATTCAAGACATGTTGCTGATTATTAGTAATGGGCGAACATCAGCTTTGGCTGTTCGCGAACAGGCGAATCGTACTTCTGCAAATACCAGCTGCGAACAGCGAACCTCCATTGACTTTAATGGAGAGGGAACTTCTCAAACCTTCAGGTCATATTTGCAGCCGAAATACCAATAAAAAAAGTCAAAAGGGTGCAACCACCTGGACAGAGTCATGCCAGAGGGGGATCAATGACTAAACTCCCCCCCCCCCCATATGATATATGGATTTTATAAAATGCTGTTTTCTTCAGGTCTAATGACTGGAAATCCCATCTAGATTACAGATTGTGCCAAAAGTTACCGGACAGTAATGATGAACTACATGCAACAGAACACCTTAGCTATAGCTACAGATCACTGGATGGAGTATAATAGTAAAGTAGCTCAGCCATCCCTCAATCAACAGCAGCTCTCCCTATCTATCTAGTACTAAAGACGCAGGATAAATGTAAAAATGGCCGCCGGACTTCTTTTATAAGGGGGGGGTGTCCCACAGGAGCGAAAGGAAGTGTTATTGGCTGTACTGTATGACCTGACGATAGGGTGAGGGGTCGCACTTTGTCTCCATGTTAAGATATAGGGGGCGGGTAGAACACCCATAATGTTCGCCAGCATTGCGAACTGCGAACATGATATGTTCGCTGCGAACTGTCCGCCGGGCGAACTTTTCGGCCATCACTACTGATTATAATCACAGTTGTCAATGTGCTTATATTAACCCTTAACCATACTTTCAAGCCTTGGTCATGTAAACAAATGGAGAAAACCCAAAGTCCCCATAACTTTCTCAGAGGCAAGACACTTAAAATCAGTGATATTAATCCCTGCAGCCCAGGTACAATTGACCTCTGAAAATGCACCACCGTATATAAAATTATACTAAAGTAGGAATGTTATCCTTAAATATTGTTAACGTATCTAAATTGCTACTTTTAAGTTTAATTCATGGATTTATAGCTTTGCATAGTAGCATACTGTCAGCCCTCTATGCCTACTGGGGGGAATGCGGCACCCTCGGGGTCCCCCGTGTGGGGGTCCCCCGTGTTGTTATAGTGTCCCCGGTGTCTCATCTTCCCCCCCAGGAGGTCACTAACCTGCAGATGTCGGGGTACCCCCGCCATGGGGTACCCCAGGTTTGCTAGAGCTCTGCACGCCGTCAGCGTGCAGAGCAATGGCGGCCGTCCGTGTGGCGCAACTACGCGCATTGCTCGGGCCGGCTCTGCCTAGACGGGTCGCGCTCCCTCCCTTTTGCACACTTTTACAGGGAATATACCCCTCCTTTCTGCAGGCACTTCCTGCAGAGGGGAGGGGTGTTCAATAATGGAAGTTCCATAAAAGGGTCAGCACAACAGCTAGCAGGTTGCTGTTGAATTGCAGTTTGTGGAGATTATTGAGCTATATGCGTATTCCCTACCCCATCTATTTTGACTTCCCGTGTATCGACCTTTGGCTTTTCCTGACCCATTACCCGACCTCCGGACTCCCGACTACTGCGTTGTTATATGGTTTATTCTCCTGATTGCTGCCGGCCCTGAACCCT
>CM070033.1:56461666-56476384 GCA_036250615.1 Ptychadena robeensis | reverse complement strand
CCCCCCCCCCCCCCCCCACCATCTGTATCCAGTGCAGCGCACACTGATTTCCCCAGCTGGACCTGTTAGTTTCCTGTTTTGTTTCTTGGACTTTTTCTTGTTTTTCTTTTTTTTCAATACATTTTTATTGAGTTTTTGCACAGAGAACAAACATTAACACAGAAATGTCTCTAAAGATACATCCATACCGTAAAAAAAAGGCTCAAAAACTGTCATTAGTGTATGAAAATTCACCATACAAAATTGCATATCATATACAGTACGGTCTCAGAAGAGCCAGTCCTCAAAAACAATAATTAACATTAGTCAAATAACCAATATAAAAGGGGTGGGGGGGGGGGGCCAGAGAGGGGAAACAGAAAAAGAAGGGGGACCTCAGAAGGACACATTGTTAAGAGTCCGGGCTGCCTCACAGTACGGCCAGCTAAGGAGACGCCCCGAGCCTGATACCCTCATCCGAAAATTCAAACACATTCCATTTTCTCCTTTTTTATTGTATTTGGTTAGTTTCTTGGCACAGATGTGGAGCAATTGCTCCATGTCACTGACATGTTTGACCTGCCTGAACCACTCCTGTGCTGTCGGCACCGCTTCTGACTTCCAGTGTCGGGGTACCAGCACTTTGGCAGCATTAATAAGATGCCGTTCTAGGCTCCTAAACCTGGGAGGCCGTCCGGGGCATCGTATATAACAAATAATGCATCGCAGAGAGCCGTTTCTCCACACCAGTCACATTCTCAATCAGACCATGTATCTCCTGCCAGAACGGCTGGATTTTAGGACAGTCCCACCATATGTGGATCAAGGACCCTACGTCCCCTTGGCACCTCCAGCATTTGTCATCCACTGGGAGTCTCATTTGTTTAAGGACTTCAGGTGTCCTGTACCAATGTGTGAGCAATTTGCAATTTGTTTCTTGGACCGCCACACTTACTGACGTTTTGTGTACAGCCAAACAAGCCGTGGCCCACTTGTCCTTTGTAAGGGGGATCCCTAAGTCTCTTTCCCATTTAGCCTTCAGACCCGAATATGGGAGTGGTTTCGCTGATTGGAGCAGGGCGTACAGTCTTGAGATCAAATGCCTAACAGGGGGAGATGCAGTACACTGCTGTTCGAATGCCGTCAGTGGTCGCGTGTAAAAAAGCCTCCCCGGGAGGGCATTCAGGTAGTGCCTGAGCTGTAAGTACGTCCACCAGGGTATCTGGGCGTTCTTGGCACGGGGGGCTAGGTCAGTTCTGTCAGAGAAGGATTGAGCCGAGAAGAAACTTCCCGCCCGCAGGTCAAAGTCTGGGACCCATAACTGTCGAAATGCCCTTTCCGAGCCCACCGGGAAGTCAGGGTTGTCACGTAGGGGGGTCATTGGGGAGGGAACAGAGGTAAGGCCATAAAGCGTTCGGGTTTTAATAAAAACCCACAGCGTGGTGCGTCAGACAGTCTTCTGCCATGTGTTGTCGAGGGAGCCAGGCTTGCGAGGCAATAGGTCTCAAGCTCGCCTCACTGTCCAGGAGCACATCCGGCGCCTGTTTCAATTCCACTGAGCCTACTGATATGTCCTTGATGTCCCAGGCCAATCTATCTAAGGCCTTTTCGGCGTCGGTATAGAGCAGTAGGAGCGATCTATTTCTCTTGGAGGCCCACAGTATGGCATTAATCGCAGTGATTGTGTTTTGATGTCCCTCCCATCCCGGGACAAAGCCCACCTGACCTCCCGCCACAAGAGCAGGGAGCACTGGGAGGAGACGTCCGGCCAATATTTTCGTGAAGATTTTTACATCCACGTTAAGTAGAGAGATAGGGTGGTCGTTTTGGCAAAATTGGGGGTCTTTGCCCGGTTTGGGGATCACCGCCACGTGTGCCTCTAGGAACTGGGCAAGGACTCCCCCTCCACCAATCCAGTGACCGATGCAACAAAATGTGGTGCCAATTGCGGTGAGAACAATTTGTAGTATTGCAAGGGAAGACCATCTGGTCCCGGGCTCTTCCCCGTCGTCAAGGATTTCAGTGCGCCCCTAAACTCCTCTTCCGTGATTGGCCTCCTCTGCAGACAGAGTCGGCATCGCTGCCTCTCTTAAGAATTGGGTGATCAGCTCCACCCGCGACCCCAATTCCTCACCGCCTGCCAGATTGTAGAGCCGTGAGTAATACTGTCTGAAGCTGTCTACAATGTGATTAGAGTGGGAGGTCACCCGACCAGAGGCCGTTTGAATTCTGGTGACCTGTGCCATATTTCGCTCTACCTTCAACGCCCTGGCCAGGAGCCGCCCACTTCTATTCCCGTTCTCATATATATACATATATACACACAATATACACCGCGCCTCAAAGCTCTTTTAACGCGCACCTGGATTTCGTCCAAAAGGTCCGGCCTAGCTTTCGTAAGGTCCTGAAGGACCCATCTGCACAATGACTTGTGTTTAGATTCTAACTCTAGCACCTCCTGCTGGAGAAGTTTAATTCTCTCTTGTCTAGCCTTGTTGCGAGCCCAAGCTATAGCGATCAGTTTGCCCCTGATAGTGCATTTGTGTGCTTCCCACACGATCGGACTCGCCACCTGGTCAGTAGCGTTAAGTTGGAAGTACTCTGTCAGTGCTGTCCTAATGTCTTTGACCACCTCCGGTTCCGCAAGCAGTCCCACACTGAGTCTCCATTGCCAAGATGTGGCTTCTGGAGCGTCAACATTGAGAACCGCAGCAACCGGCACGTGGTCTGAGACTGCAATGGACCCGATAGACACCGCCCTCACTCTAGGCAGATCCCTTTGTTGGGCAAAGATATAATCTATCCTCGAGTAACGGCCATTAACTGCCGAATAATACGAGTAATCCTTGCCCGTGGGGTGCATTGTACGCCACACATCAAACAAGTTTAAGGAGGCCAGCAGTTTCTTAATTGCCTTCAGGGATCGGTAAGGGATAGCTGACTTGCCGTTAGAGGCATCTAGCAGGGGATTGAGGGCTATGTTAAAGTCCCCACCCATCAGGAGCATTCCCTCTGCAAAGTAGAGTACCTTGTCACAAAGCGACTGGAAAAATGACACATGACCTTTGTTAGGCGCATAGACATTGATTATAGTGATCAAACGTGTTCCCATTTGTCCCTTGACACCCACATATCTCCCCTCCTCATCTATCAATGTCCCGTGCACCTGCAACTTCACCGATCGGTGCAGGAGAATTGAGACGCCCTTAGCATTGCCCGAAGGCGAAGAGGCATGAAAAGCGACCGGATAGTGTTTGTCGTAAAATTTAGGGACATGGGCATGTTTAAAATGTGTCTCCTGAACCAGACAGATTTTGGCTTTCAATTTCCTAAATTCTCCCAAAACTATTGTGCGTTTCTGCGGGGTGTTCGCCCCTTGCGCATTAAAGGAGACTACTGCTAGCTTGTCAATCTTTCAACTAGCATGTCCTGGGATCGGGGAAAAGAAACACCGACAAGGGGGGAGGGGACCGCTCCCGAAGGAGCACACAAATAACAGAGAAAAGACTTTTTCTTGTTTGACTGTGGCCCTCTTTCCATTATGCACTTCTGTTATCTGCAGACCTTTGTCTTTGTGGCCAAGGCGGACGAGGTCTGGTGTCGCCAGACTCTGAGTATGAACCCCAGATCCTACCTTCTGGACTGCATTTCTGCGGTGTATGCCAGAGTGTATCAGGGCAGTTATTCTCCATTGAGGTTCACCCTCTGTTGAAGATTTTAACCAGCCTTCTGCACTCCGTGTCTGCTCCAGAGGCCGTCCTGCACCCTGAGTCTCTTCCAGAGGCCGTCCTGCACCCTGTATCTGTTCCAGAGGTCGTTGTGCACCTTGTCTCAGTTCCAGAGGCCATGCTGCATCCTGTATCTTTTTCAGAGGCCATCGTGCACCTTGTGTGAGTTCCCGTGTTTGTTACCGAGGCCGCCCTGTACCCCGCGTCTGCTCCAGAGGCCACCCTGTACCCCGTGTCTGCTCCAGAGGCCGTCCTACACCCCGTGTCTGCTCCAGGGGTCCTGTCTGCTCCAGATGTTCTGCACTCCAAGCCTTTTCCAGCGGTCCTGCACCCGGAACCTTTTCCAGAGGTTCTGCACCCAGAGCCTGTTCCAGATGTGATCCTGCACCGTGAGTCCACTCCAGAGGTGATCCTGCACCCAAGTCCAGTTCAGTGATCCTAAACCCAGAGTCCACTCTGGTTATCTTTCACCCCAAGTCTGCTCTGTTGATCTTGCACCCCAAGTCCACTCTGGTGATCCTGCCCCCCGAGTCCGCTCCGGGGATCTTGCACCCAAGTCCGCTCCTGTGATCCTGTACCCCTATTCCACTCCAGGGACCAGGATCCCCGATTCCGTTCCGGTGATCCTGCACCCTGAGTCTGCTCCAATGATCCTGCACCCAGAGTCAGCTCCGATGATCTAATCAGCTAATTAATCCAAAACCCCTGCAAAGAAAAAGATGCACAAGCAGCAGGGATGACCTCAACCTGGAGAAGAATGTCAGGATAGGCCAAAAGTGTTGAGAACTTTCACAAGGCATGGACTGGGGCTGGAGTTAGGGCATCAAGAGCCACCACACATCCTGGACATGGACTTTAAATGTCATATTTCTTTTGTCAAGCCACTCCTGAACATAAAGGGCTACATAAAAAAATCAGTGGTCCAAAGTCCTCTCTTTTGATAAGAGAAAATCTTATTTGATATCCAAGGACCCAGAGTTTGGGGGGGAAATGCAGAGGCACACAATTCAAGATGCTTGAAATCCAGTGTGAAGTTTTTACAATGTGCGTTGCTTTGGCCATGTCATCTGCTGGTGTTCGTCCACTGTGCTTCAGAGTCAACACAGCCATCTACTAGGAGATTTTAGCTCTATGGAGATGCTGACTTCATTTTCCAGCAGGACATGACCCATGTCAACATTGCCAAATTGGCCAGCAAGCTTGCCTGACCTAAACACCATAGAGAATCTATGAGGCATTGCCAAGAGAAAGATGAGACACATGAGAGGGAACAATGCAGAAGAGGTGATGGCCACTATTGAAGCATCCTGTTCTTCCATAACACCACAATAGTGCCACAGGCTGTATTGAGACAGTAATTGATGCAAAAGGGCCAAATACTGAATACATATGGATGATTATATTTTTTAAAGGTCCAACATTTTTCAAATTATCTTTGTTTTATTGATTTCATGTAATATTCTAATGTTTTAGGATTTTGATTGTGGGGTGTTCATAAGCTGTAAGCCAAAATCATTAACATCATAACAAATAAAGGCTTAAAAATATCTTGCTTTGCATGTAATGATTCTAATTAATGAATTATTGAAATACAGGAAATTGTTGATGATATAAATTTTTTTTTGAAACACCTGTATATTTCTTGGAGGGTAACTTTATTTTATGTATTCTTATTTTCACAGATTTTAGCTTCTTAACCTTCTGAGCGTTCTCCCCGAATTAACTCGGGCTGAGTTTCATGCATCATGAAACTCAGCCCCAGTTAGCCGGAGGAGCGCCCGAGGTCTCGCCGTCTTCTGACGGCGGTCGGGAGCATCGGCATGTATGCCGATGCTTCCGGGTCCGCCCCCGATCGCGTCACCGGTGACGCGAAGGGGGCGGGGGTAGGCGGCGCCATAGACCTCCATGTAAATGGAGGGGCGTCGCCTTTCGTCAGCATAAGTCCGGCGTCTCCAGTGACGCCGGGCTTATGTTTACTACCCTGAGCTGAGCTGGCAATCGCAGCGGAGCACATTGTGCTCCGCCGTAATTGCCCGTGGCACGGTTATAAAAAAACCGTGCCACGTGGCAAACGCTCAGAGGGTTAAAGAACACAAAACTATACATCAGAAAGTAAATGTTCTATTTCAAATTTTTCATGTAAAAAATATTAAACTATGCATGCTTTTTAATTTTTATACTTTACTAAATATAATTTATTGTCAGAGATTAGTTATTTCTTAGCTTGTAAAGGGCACAAATTTGTACATTATGTAATTTTTTTATATTTTAACAATAAGCTATGCCAGAATTTATTCCAGAAACATATGGTTTGTGTCATTTTTAATTAGACTGACCCTCGAATAAAATGCATGCTAACTTAATACTATACGGAAACAGATCAATATAGAAAATAATTACCATATATACTCGTGTATAGGCCGAGTTTTTCAGCCCCAAAAAATGGGCAGAAAATGCTCCCCTCTGCTTATACTTGAGTCAGCCGACTGTCCACTCGCCGAATTACCGTGCTGAATTTCAAGCAAGCAGCTTCACTCTTCACTGCATATATTCTCTCAGTTCTCCGTGAATGCCGCATAACAGCTGATCGATGTCAACAAACTCCACACTGCCACCTGGTGGCCAGTTACTTATTCAAATACAATTTAATTCAAATAATAAATGTTCTCTTAAATGTATTGATGATGTGGCGTTAAGATGAATCCTGTTTGATTAATTCCTAGGGGCAATGATGCTTTCTCTATATTTTTCTCATTTAGAAAACTCCACTATCTGACTTTGCATTTCCCACCCTCGGCTTATACTCGAGCCAATACGTTTTTCCACTTTTTGTAGATAAAATTAGGTACCTCGGCTTATACTCGGGTCGGCTTATACTCAAGTATATACGGTAAGTTCTATTGTCTATAGAAAATGAAATTATTTGTAAACTAAAATGATCAGAAAGAAATTTAAGTAACAATACACTTATGCTTTAGCTAACTTAAACATTGCCAAATAAACAAGCCGATGGTGAAAATGTAAGAATTGCTCCAATGGTAAAGAATAAAGCTTGTTTATATGTATTTATGTTCTAAGAGGGCCGATCTGAGCATATTTTAGTTATGCAGACTTGCAGCAAGAAAAAGCATTTCTCCAATGTTGATTACTATTTGTATAGTCAAGGCAACTCAATAACTAATAGCAATAACTTATTTAAATATAATTTACCATTTATAATCAACCATCACTAAAAATAGAAAAAAAAAACAAAATGGTGCATATGTCCTTGTACATTGAATGCTACCATGACTTCAGCTGAATATTAGTTTAACATTTAGAATTTCAACAAAAGCAAATGAGTTCACTATCAGACACTTTTATTAGTCCGCACAGTAAAATAATTGAACCAAAGACACCATGCATCATTTGAGAGTAAAAGTATTCATTTTTCAAAAAGATTGCACGGGAAGTTGCGCATTCTTTCTCTATCTCGGACATAACAAATGAAGCATGATGAGCCCTACTTATTATTTAATCAGAAACCTTGTTCTCTGCAGTGAGAGATAAAGGACTCATTTTGTATACTGCAGTTTCAAAAGGAAATCATGCTGTGTTTTTCTATTACAAACAGGATTAAAACTATGAAAGCGAGGTACTCTGCAATTCTAACTATGGCTCTGATCTACTAAAAGGTTTTAGAAAATAACAGACATTGTCATGACCCACCATTTACCATTCTATACCTACAAGCATGGGCAGTGTTAGCAATGCATATTACAGTGTCAATAATCTTCCCGTGGTATTTCAAAGCTCGTTTGCATTTTTATTAAACCTTTCCGTTAGCATTTCATAAAAATGGAATTTATTAATTATCAATTTAAATCCATACTTTGATACCATGGGTCATTATTAAATGGGTCACTTCAGCATTAATATCTCTGGCCAAGTGCAATATTTCAATTTCCTCAGTTTTCACCGCTAGTAATTAAAATGTGCATGCACAGCTTAGCAATCTATTTATCATGTTAACTAGACAAAGCAAGACATTAGCACTCTACAAGGCATGATCAGGATAATAGCTCTTCCTCACTTGTTTAGAAATAAATATAATTTTACACTCTCCAGAATAATTGCTCTTTTAAAAAAAAAATAATAATAATTAGTAGTACTAGTAAGAAGAAGAATTATCTTAAAGAAACTGCCCTGGTCAATCTAGTACGCCTTTGCTAATAGCTTCTAGTGCAAGGAAAAACTACAGACAGCCAGATATATACACACACATATAAAACACCTTTGGTTTGTCTGCCAAGAAATTAAAATTGCAACCCATCCACTTCTTAGATTTACTCAGTTCTATCAAACAGAAAGAAAAACTTGCTGGCCAGACATGAACCCGTATATTTCTCTGCTTACGTCTTTTCCTAATTCTTTGGTATTGCTTCAATCTTGCAACACAACCCCATAGCCCAGACATACATGGAGAATACAGGAAATAGTTGTCAATATGGCGTTGTACTATAGTACATAACCATTACTTTGCAGAAATTCCTTCAGTGATGTTGTAGATCTCTTGGCAGCCTCCCTAAACAGTTTTAGGCTGGTCTGCCTGTTGGATATTTGGCATTACAAATGCCTCCGTTGACTTAAATGGGAATGCTTCTTTGGGTGTTCGTACAACTACTCTAAGGCTAAATTTACACTGTTGGTTCTCGACTCCCTGCGAGCGATTGCAAAATAGTGCAGGCATTCGCAGGTCGTCTAAATTAGGACCCCATATAAGGTCCTATAGGCTGGTTGCGTTAAAGGGTTGTTTGCCTGGCAGTTATAAACCGCCACTGTAAGTGAGGCCTTAAGCTGCTTTTTTTTTTAAAGCATGTCAAGAGAACCTGTCTTACAAGAGAAAAGGCACAGTACAGGATGAGTTAACCTGTTAAAACTCTGTGCACATGCAGCTTCATAATTTTCATATTTTTACAGTTTATTATGTTAGGCCTGTGAAGGTGGACCACTGGATGGAGAGGGGACAAATAATGTTCCTGGAAATAAAAAAGATACATGTAGGTTTATTGCAAAAAAAGACTCAGGTTTTAAAAAATATTTGTATTAATTTTACTCCTCTACATACTCCCTGCAAAAATGCCCCACTTTGGAATTCTCTCTGGAGAATGAAAATGGAAGAGGATTTGGGGGTCAACACCAAAAATGGTGGTCTGTAAAGGAACAAGTATATTTAAAAAAATTGTCTTTAGGTATGTAGAGTGAATTTTCAGAATTCAGCTGGGTGAGTTTTTCTTCATGTATTTTATATTATTTTTTTTCCAGTACAGATCTGCAGACCTGTTACTCTGACCTACTATTGCATATACGCTTTGACATGGATGAATTCAAACCTTCACCAACACTATGTTTTAAAGACCAGAACAGGAATAGTGAGGAATAGTATAAGTAGTACAAAGCAAATGAGTCTTTGCCTGTCTTGTACCTTCAAGTTGGAAATGAGTGGACCAAATAGGACATTTAGTGTCTTAGTTCTACTTGCAATATTATTGCTGAAAAGCTAACACATTAAACATGCCTCATTGGTAATAAAATAATGCAAACCCGTATTTAGGTTATCTTGACAATTATTCTATTTTTTATCAAGTGGAAATTAAATCACCAACAGTATCTATCTAAAATGAGAAGAATCAAATTAAAAAGAGATTAAAGCTTTTAAAGGCAATGGCAGATTTTGCATGCTCTGCTCACACTGAGTTATACATATGTTGTCAATTAAAAAATGCTTAAGCATATTTAATAAAGAAAATTAAAGATGAAATCAGTTTGTACAAATATATTTAGAATTAATGGATTCCATACCAGTTTGATATGATGAAAAAAGCAAATATGAAGGAGGCGTGAAGTCATGTTGAATTTGCCACTCATAAGTAAGTAAGGGTTCGTACTTCTATTCTTTTCAGTTTTTCTAAAATATTGAGTATATTATTTTGTAAGTACATACTGAATTTTTATAATATACAGTGGATATAAAAGGTCTGGTCAAATTTCAGGTGCCTGTGCTGTAGAAAAATTAGACAAAGATAAATCATTTCAGAACTTTTCCCCCTTTAATGTGCCCTATAAACTGTACCACTCAATTGAAAAAAAAAAACTGAAATTGTTAGGTGGAGGGAAGAAAAAATATAAAAATAAAATAATGTGGTTGCATAAAAGTGCACACCCTTAAACTAAAACTTTGTTGAAGCACCTTTTGATTGTATTACAGCTCTCAGTCTTTTTGTGTATGAGTCTATCAGCATGGCACATTTTGGGTATGAGTCTATAGGCATGGCACATTTTGACTTGGCAAGATTTGCACACTCTTCTTTGCAGACATACCCCAAATCTGTCAGATTGTGAGAACATTACCTGTGCCCCTCTTCAGATCTCCCCACAGATTTTCAATCGGATTTAGGTCTGGGCTCTGGCTGGGCCATTCCAAAATTTTAATCTTCTTCTGGTGAAGCCATTACTTTGTTGATTTGGATGTCTGCTTTGTCATTCTGAAAAATTAAGTTCCTCTTTGTGTTCAGCTTTCTAGCAGAAGCCTAGAACTACAAGAATTCACGAGTGGAGGGTCATGAAAAACATCATCAGTTACAACTTATCATTATTCGTTGCCAATATTCGTTGCCGTTGTCAATATTCCCCATTTTTCTAAAACAGTTCTCTTCACATGCACAGTATGATCCTGGTTATCATATACATGTACATCTATATGTAAAGCTAATTTTTTTTTCAAGAATCCTTTTTTCTATAACCATTGCACTACTCCACAGTTTGTGGAATGTTTCCACATAATTAACCTTTTTTGAAAACTGTGTTGCATCCAAATATTTAAAAGCTTGTGTCAAATAAATGGAAATTTACTAAATGATGATAGGATAGCAGAAAATTTCTTCTGTGTAGGACACACAGAGAATCTCCCCCTGATATTCTATATTTAGAGTGAATATAGAAGTTCAAGCAGATGAGAAGATACCCATTCTGGGCTCTCAGCAGGGACTTTTCTCTGTTGTGACATGCTGTATACTGGTATTTACAAGAGGAGACGGGCACTCCTGAGATTGAGCATTTCTCTGTATGTTTGCACTGAGAGCAAGGAATAAGTCTTGCTGTGAGTATTTTTATTTTCTTAAATTCCTCTCAGAAACATCTCATCATGGGCTTATATTATGGAGAGCTGTTTAGTACTACTTTTTCTTACTATCAAACCAGCAAAAGAAATGTCTAAAGACATATGGCAAGAACATTTCTGGAGCAATATATGGATTAATGAGTAAATAGACACACTTTATAGAGAACATTTAAGGTGAAGTCATCATGATTTATAAGGGGTAATTTTGTGTAATTTTCCTGGTCACTTAACCAGATAGAAGAAACAAAGAAATTAAAGAGACAAAAAAGTGGGAGGAGTCATGAGGATGTCCCAAAACATAACTCCTAAAATGGAACCTTTGAGCATTATTTCCACAATTACCCTGAGTGAATAGAATAATTTGCTTTACAGCAATGAAGAGTAAGAGTTTTTACAAGCAAAGCAGGAGTTACGTCAAAGGAAATAATTTCTTAATTTGTTGCTCAGTGAGGGATCTTGCCCTTCTCACATAGACAGTGGGAATTCCACTAGTATTTGAATATAATTTGAGATATTAAAAGGCTGGAATCTCCCCGAGTCACAAAATTCAATAAACGCCAGCTGGGCAGACACTTCTATCAATACAGCTGGCAAATTTAAATTGTAAGTGAAAAGTAACAGACTAATAAGAATACTTATAACTATTTTATACTTCCTGGAAGACCTGTCTATTTAACAAAAGAAATCTAAGTATTTTAGTTTGTGTGGACAAAAATACTGGCAAAAACAAAAAAAATGAATGATAACAATATATAGCTAATCTTTTATCCTTTGAATATTACAATTTTATCCTTCAATGGGGTGATTACAACAAAATATTGTGTTTAGAGTCAAGTCTCGATTGAAAAGCTGTAATGATGACAAAGTAGTTATAATAATTTAAAGTGGCACTAAACTTAAACACATTGATACCCTATATAAAAAGTTAAGGCCACCAAATTATTAAACCTACTCTTACTTCTAGTCCTGCTAATTACGTTAGAAAGAAAAAATAAATGCTTTGATTTATTAGGGAAGACTATAAAAAAAAAAGTGGTTAAATAGGAAATTACTTTTTTAACCTAACACAAGTAATCACAAGTGAGGTATGGGGTAGATTTTCATACCCAAAAGCAGTTACCCCAAGCTTCATTTCGGGATTGCTTACCTGATCCGGAACAAGCCATGGAATCTTCCAGCGATATCTATTCAGGTTTTTCTTCCTGGATGCATGTTCCCTGCATCAGTGATGTCCCTGGCTATTGCCAGTAAAGGTCACTCAGCATTAGTGATGGCCAAACTGTTCACCGGCAAGAAGAAGGTTACTATTTTTCTGCTGGCTGGATCAGGAGCAGAACGATCCGGCCAGTGGAAAATTTCTATTGCAACAGACCAGGTAGAGAAGCCTGTCTCTAGTGAAAGAAAAACGGCTTAACCGGAAGTGGCATCAGTGACTAGTGTTGCTCGAATATCGCTATTTGGCCATTTCGCGAATATTCGCAAATATATCATCGGATATCCGACGCGATCGCGATTTGTCGCGATTTTATTGTTTATAATGGCAATTATGGTAATGGTAATCGCAATGCGATTTTTTTAAACGGAAATGACGGATATTCTCCCAGTCGAATATCCGAGCACCATTGACTTGCATGCATTGCGCATATTTGATCGCAATTGCGATTTTTAGATCGCAATTCATGTCGTAAGTGCGGATATTCGAGATTATGAATATGGAATCGAATATTATGGCGGAGCCTAGTCGCTCATCACTATCAGTGACGTCCGGATATCGAAACCAGGAACTGTTTTCCAGTGTCACTGACGTCACTTTCATTTTATATATTCAAATTCCCCGCAAACAGGCAGGGAATTTGAATCTTCCCACGAACAGGCGGACGTCGACCTGGCCAAAGTTCGTCCATCACTGCTTAGCATAGACGTCCCAAGCCCTCATGATATTGATGAAACCTGGGATGTACAAAAGAAATGCGACCAGGTGACTGTACCACAAGACGAGAACAAAGGAAAAAGGGAAAGAGATGGAATAACCACCCTTAGTCTACCATCCCAGAATGGAGCCTGGTATTTCGGGACTTGAATGCACACACTTGCAATGAATGTCTCATAAAGGAGTCAAAATATTTATTTTGTTGCATATCCTATTAAAAATGTAATCAAATTCATAAAATGTTACAGCTACGTCCCTATGTGTCTTTAATGTATCACAATAATTTCAATTCCATATGAGCTCCATAATGCTGAAAAGTATTTCTTGATGCATTCTGAAACCTTGCTTTCTCAGGAGATCCACATTTCCAACTTCAAGCATGTGTTGTGGATATAGTACAGCCTGTGTATACAACAGGAAGCTTGATTGTTGTATGAAAATGTAACAGCATATTTCGGCCCCAGTTATAGCACACTCCCTCCTCTGTCCGGTGTGCTAACCATGATGAAACAATACTTTTAAGCATTGTCAAGCTCATATGGGTTGGAAATGTCAATAAATGTGATAAAGTAGAGACAGGTAGGTATGTAGCTGTTAATTTCATCACACAATTTCAAATATGTATGATGTAAATTGGGTGTGTATCATGTAAAGTGTGTGCATTAAAGTCCCGGAGTAGGCTCCGTTCTGAAGTGGAAGACAAGGGATGGTAAATCTATCTCCTTCCCTTTGTTGTTGTTTTTCTAATCAGGAATCATATTAGAAAAGGACTGTAAGGTCTCCATCTGTTTCTGCACAGTAAGGAAATGATTTATTGTTATGAATGTTTTTCTTTAAACCGCTGGCCTGTGTAAACATTTAAAAAGCCAAAGTGGAATAATTCCATTTTAAAACAAAAAACATAATTCACAAAGAGAGTAAGAGGAAAAAAATAATCTTTTTTCAATTTATAACATCATAGCTATGCCCATTGTTCTTTTGTCCTAGTTATTGGAGGTATTTATTTTCCTTTGCACTGTTTGAGTTGGAAAGTTCTACTATTTCTTGAGTGATCTTGTCAAGGCAAGGTGAACTGGAATTGCACGTTTATTCTTAGTAAATTATTGATTAGGAAAGTAAATGCTTGTCACGTAAGTAGAAGATTCAGTTTCACAATTTCCTTTGCTAATTTCACCTTTATAAAGGGAAACAACTTGTTTACTTTTGTATTTTACCTTGATGCTGCTCTTTGAATTGACAGCCATCCAAGGGATTAAAGAAATATCACAGTGCTCTTGATAGAAGGTTGCAAGTGATTGTTATAGGTTAGCATTTGACTGTATATTTAAACATTGAAAATCCAGCACTAGGGATTTCAGTCATGAACAGTGTTTACTCTTCCCCTTCTATAATTGTCCATGTTCTTGTATTGTTTGATTGCCTAATGCTTTTTTTTTTTTTTTGCAGAAAGACATTGTAAAATGAAAATAGTACATTAAAAATAAATGTAAATATATTGATGGAGAGCAATAGGTAGATAAATGAAAGTTTTAAAAATGTCAACATTGGGGAAATGTAATTTTATATATCTTTTTATTTAAAGAAAGAAAATGAAAAGAGGTTGTTGTTTATTTTGCATTTAAACATTAAAAATTTCAATTCTGTTTTAAGAAGGCTTGACTGTGCAATGCAGTGCTCAGATTATGGCCATTTTGATTCTTTAAGCCTCTTCCTACCATAACCTTCATGGCTGTTCTTCCATGTTTATTTTAATGATAAAAACTCTTTGACGAACCTGTCTTTAAATACTGTATTTTTTGGACTATAAGACGCACCGGACCATAAGACGCACCCAGTTTTTTATAGCTGAAAACTAGAAAAAAATATTTAATACATTTTTACATCAATTGGGTTAATGCAGTGGTTCACAAACGGGGGGGGGG
>CM070033.1:56441490-56459307 GCA_036250615.1 Ptychadena robeensis | reverse complement strand
CGGTGTTTTTGCCCACAAGTGTGCCTTTGCCCAAAAAAGGTTGAAAAACACTGCTCTAGACCACGCAAATCTAACAGTGACCTGCCCAATTTGCCCAAAAGTCCAGGTTGTGGTACAATAAAAGTACTACTGTTATGCACAGCCATTTGTTCATAACACCTGTGATGCTACCACTGCCATCAAGTCTATTGAGAAGCTTTATATTTATATTTATTTTAATGTGCTCTTTTGTGAAACACAATATATAATGTTGACTCATGCTGTGTGCCTTGGCTGCCATAGTTTAAGCTGTACCCACTTTCTGTTTTGCACTTAAATGTATTAATCACACAATTTAAGGTATAAGCCTCTTTTTTTGTCATGTTAACTGTTAATGTTACAGAGACCTTTTAAAAGTTGTTCATTGTTGGACATTTGTGTTTCTCTGCTGCATCTATGTGATGATGTCATCAAACGACTAGTAGGCTCGACTATGACTTTAGGGGTGGATGACTCAACAAAATCTTAATTCATTAATGCCCTAGCAACAAAAGAGTCCACCTTTAATCCACTGTTATGAATATTTAGAGAGACACCAGTTAATAGAGATGGTCAACTAATTGCAAATCCCCAAAACAAAACTGCTGGAGATGCATAAAGGTGCAAAAAGTTCAATGTCAAGTCAAGCATTTTTCTTTTTCAATAGATTTTTTATAGGATGTTTAACATTTAACAAAATTAGTTAAACATTTTGTCAGTGTTCCCACAACCTTTCTTTACATCTCCAGCAATTTTGTTGATGATGCCTTGTTTTGGGGCTTTGGAATTAACTCTCAAGAAACAGTTATGCACTTTCCCAATGTCTGTAGCAATATCAATCTTGGCATATCAATATTTTGTGAACTGATGTTAAACCTTAAAATAAAGACAAAATGATAAACTCATAATAAAAATAATAATAATAATGATAAGAAGAAACATATATTAAAAATGTATGAACCTGATTTTCTCTACAGTTTACTATTGTCCCAAAAATATAGTGTACTATACTAAAAGTTTATGTGTCCACTCAATTAAATAACAAGATGGCTTCTGTTGTACTACAGCTTTGACTAGGTTTTCCTTTGTGAGAACACTCTGCTGAAGGTCAAGGTAAATTGGATGTAGCACTGGCTATAGAAGGCTCGTATATCTTAACAAATGCTCTTTTTCACTTTATAAGGTCTGTGACTGTAGATCATTATTCTTGATACCTGCATGTCTTTCTCCAGTATCTTACTGTCACCCATAATCATTTGATCAACTGAAGAATCATCAGTATGAAATCATTTCAGAGATGGGACTGCATGCAAACTGCATCTATTTCCAAATGTTTCAGAATATGTAATTGCAAAGATAGAGCATGAGGTGCTAGTAAACTACATATTCAACAAAGTAATAAATAGATTGCCTGTAGTAATAATAGTGCTAATATAGTAGTGTGCTAATATATGGTTATGACTCCACATCTGGGTGATATTTAGGACTCCTGCTCATGTTAATTGCCAAGAATAGTGATGAGCGGCATAGTCAATATTCGAATGAGCGCATTGCGATTACCTTCAAAATGAATGGTCACATGTGCTATCTTTGCATTGTGAATAAATATTCCATGGCCATAAGCTTCCCAATGGCGAATAATGGCGAATAATGGCGAATATCGCGAATATTCAAAATTGCCAATATCCGCCGCCATATTCCTGAAATTTGCGAATTCTCGAATAGCCGATATTCGCTGAATATATTCGCAATTCAAATATTTGAGCTCAACATTAGCCAAGAAGCAATCAAAGTCAGTGTTCTCTCAAGAGGGGGCAACAAAATAAAAAATCCAAAGAAAAGTGCACAACCTCCTGATTTTCACAAAACAAATGCTTCTCCTTTAGGAAAACACATATTTTCCACTCTTAAGGACATTGCTCATTTAGCATGTCTCTAGACAGGGAGGAGCCCTCACACAGCAAGTTTTGTCATCTGTTATCTATATCTGTCTAACATAGAGGAACAACCTTGAAGGTTATGGTGAGAATGGATTAAAGGAATTGAAAAGCCCTCAACTCAAGCAGTGCATAGCACAATCAAGCCTTCTTAACCTCCCTAGCGGTTGAGACGAACCCAGCTCGTTCGCTCTGGACATGCAAAAAGTGCACTGAACGAACTTGGTTCGTCCTCCCCTGAGAAGCTCCCTGCATCGCCGGCTTGCCTGATCCGGCGTCTGCAACAGCTTCACTCCACTGCTGCAGGCTTCCAGGAGGGGAGAAGACCCCTCTCCACCCCCCCTCCTCCCCTGTGTCATGTCATTACGTCCGTGACCCAGGGGGGGGGGGGCGAGGAGAGAGAGCGATCTGCAGCATTATTTAACTTTTAACCACTCTGAACACAGTATTCTATTTAGAATCTGTGTTCACAGTGGTTGGACTGAGAGATCTCAGAGTTTGCTCTGAGTTTACTGCAGAAATCTCTTCTCCCCAGCTGGAGTGTCACACTTCCTGGACTCCGGGGGGGGGGGGGGGGGGGGGGGGGGGGGGGGACACTTCTCCGATAGTAGAAGAAACAGCATGTTTTTACAATTCAATCACTCTGATCACAAGTTCTAAACAGAGGAGTGTGATCAGATGAATTCAAGTATGGAAACTAACTGTTTCTTCTGAGAGGAGAAGAATCCCCCCTCCCCCGCAGTCCAGGAAGTAATGCTGTGACACACCGGCCAGGGAGAAGAGGAACAGCTGATCTGCCGATCTGAAAGCTGCTGATCTGAAAGCAAACAGTAAGTTTTTACATTCCAACCAGTCTGTTTAGAGTGGTTTTAGTTTTAAACTTACTGCTTTCAAATCAGACTGAATACAGCTTTCTGCTTAGAAAGTTCTATTCAGTTTGAATAAAAATGTAATGAACACTGAAATAAAGCCCCCCCCCCCCTCTTTCAAATCAGACTAAATACAGCTTTCTGCCTAGAAAGCTCTATTCAGTTTGAATAAAAATTTAATACACGCTGAAATAAAGTCTCCACGCCAAGGCCCCCCCCCCTCTGTCATTTAACTCTCTCACCCTCAGTGCGATGACATTACACTGGGGGTGGAGGAGCCAAATTTAAGGGACTTGTACTGGATACAGTGCAACTGATACTGTATCCAGTACAATTAAAAGTAGAAAAACAAAAACAAAACACTGTTAAATTGAATTAATCTTTTATTATAAACAAATATAAATACATACTGTTTTGAAATCTCTCATACTAAAGAAGTATTTTAGAGATTTCATCACCAATTGATATTTTTTATTATTATGTTTTTTTTTACATAATTGTTCATTTTACACATTATTATAGTCTGGATGTCTACTAGACCCTTGTACAGACAGATTTTGGTTAGTTACAGGCCTACAACATTAAAAAAAAATTGGTTAAAGTCTATGGTGCGCTTTTGGTACAGAAATCTGTACCTCAGCAGTGCGCTAGGGATTTTAAAACAGAAGGTATTGACATGCCACAATCCATCACAAATACCAATAGTTAAGGGTAAAATCCTTATTCAGGTCAGTGGGTGGAGCCATGCAAATCATTCCTTTATTATTCCCATCAGCCAAATGCATATCCAGAACTGCTGGTGTACAGTGCAAATATAGCCTTATGGTACAGAGCCATTTATTCCAAACTGCATACAGATGTTTCAGACTTATTATTCCAAACTGCATACAGATGTTTCAGACTCATTGGCCATTATCAGTGCAGTGAATGGAAACCATGACTTTATGGAGCAGGGCTTGGGAGCCAAACATTTTTTATTTAACTTTTGGGATTTGTGATGGATTGGAGCATGTAAATACCTTCTGTTTAAAAGGCTTTACTGTGCTATATCTGTCTATGTTCTTTCCCTACTAGATCAGGCTCTAGTTGCATCTTAACCTTGGTCTGGGACCTTTTCGTTTCTACATGTGTATAAGGGCTGCCTCCTTTATACACATGAACTACAGTTACATCCCATTCTCAATCAATAGATTTTAATATGGTGTTGGCCTACTCTTTGCTGTTATAAGAGCTTAATTTGTATGGAAAGGTTTATCACACACTGTTTATGGACATGTTTGACCATTCTTCCCACAGAGTATTTGAGATGCCAAGTCACTTATGTTGGAGAAGGTCAGATTTTCACATCTTTCCAAAGGCCCTTGTTTAGTGCACTGGTGTGCTGTCATGCTGTAACAAGAAGGGGCCATCCTCTAACTATTCTCAAAAATATGGGAGCTAGAATTTGCCCAAAATGTCTTGGTGTCCTTAAGTATTCTGGCAAGTGCAGAATACATTCAAATATAGACAATTTAAACCCTTTTACAATCGATTGGTGTAAGACTTTATGTTTCTGAGACATTTAAGCAATTTCCATAATATTATTGTCACATTGTCACAAATTGCCATATTAATCATGTTATATAATCTTGTTTAGCTTAGTCCTAAAACCCCCAAACATTATTCTGAATGGTACACTAAATCTTGATTCACATTCTCCGAAGTCTGTTTGTTAACTTACAATCTTGTCGAATGACAGACATGTTTTATGATGCAGTCTGTACGTAGTGAACAAAACAATGAAATGTGCAGTTTGCTATCTTTTAGAGACATTAGTTGCTGACAGCAAGACATTTTCTATAAATATGTGTTGCTTTCTTGTATGGATAAGTAATTTTTATCATGTTGGTCTGATCTGCTTTTTCATGATTTTACTATTGTTGGAATTGGTATTGTCTATGAAGTCTAGTATGAATAGGTAATGTAGTTGTTCAGCTTTTTTTGAATTTTTTTTCTGTTATAGACACACTTTTGTAAATGCTAATGGCAAGTAAAAAAATATATTAAAGTTAAACACCCTAAATTAGATCCTCTAATTCCTGTTTTTTTGGTATCAGTGGTGAACGGTGTGCTGTACAGCAGACTTGCACCATATAGGGAACATCCATCCTGTAATAACAATAAACATGTGTTCTTTCTAGTACTTGAAAAGGCACTTCAATAGAAACTCCACATCTCCAGTAAAATGAATAAGGTGTCCCATAGATAGTGGTGTGGTGCCGTTTGTTTACATTTCAATAAGCTGATCTTAGAAACACATTGGAAACACATTGGATCATTCCCATAGGCCAGGGCTACTCAAATATAAATTTTAAAGGTCCACTTACCAAATTTCCATTCAGTCTTAGATCCAGAGTTTGGAATTTTACCTTGCACTGCCGGGGGATCGGCAGTTTTCACGGCGCTCACACGGTCTGCCAGATAGAAGCCTGACGTAGTTAAGTACATATATATAAATATTCTCCCTATAGTCTATACAGGACACAGTCTCAAACATATGTATTTAATTACTAGACAAGGGGCACCTGACAAGTATATATTGAGGGGTCAGTGGAGGGTGAAAGGGGTAAGAGGACCTGAGGAGCCCTGGGATGGCCATTTTCTCTGCTCACAAAGCTTTCTTCAGAAAATATTGATATAAATTCAAGCTTTTATTAACCTTCCTGTGCAGGGCCGCCATCAGAAATTCCGGGGCCCTATACTAGGTAATTTTTCAGAGCCCTCTAGCACTCCCTTTCCCCCCGGTCTGAGGCCTCCAGAGAATGCCTATCTAGGTGTGCACATAACTTTTTAGTGAGCTCCTCAGATGAGTACCATGAGATGCTGTTTGGTATTCACACCATATGTAGTGTGGTCTTCCGCATTGTCTCCCACACTGATTGAGCCTCCAATTAGCTGTCTCCATCCACAGGTCACCAGCTGGCTTTGGGTCAAAGGCAACACCCAGTAGAGTTTGAACCCCCAGATCTCATACCTCAGTAGTCAGATTTTACTCTTAGGCCTGTTTTACTCCACATCCGCTATTGGATCTGCTGGCTTCCGTCAAGCCTCCACCAGCCCCTGGACCAGGTCTCTAATGGGCAGTGGAGCACATAGACTTTACCTGCTGGGCAGATGTGTTCAGACATCTGCCATTGCAGAGGTTCAACGTACTCCATTATGTTCAGCCCTGCATCAGCGGAACAGCTCAGTGCTGTGAGAACAGCAATACGCTTAGCGGAGGGGGTCCCGATGGAAGTCAAAATGTCAAGGTTCTACCATGCAGAGGTTCAAAGATCTATATGTTCAAAATAGGATAAGTGACAGCCTGTATGCAGCGGAGTAGTGCTTTATGCTCATGGGGAAGCAATATTTGATAGCTGGACTTTTAACTGAAATGTAACTTAGAAGTGTTGTAGCTAGAGGGGTGAAACTCGGGGTGTAAGTAGTAGGAGGGGAGCATTACTGACCCTAAAAGTTTCATGATTATACTATGAATGGTTTTCCTGCTATGAATGTTCAAATTCACACAGGTTTATTCGGCTTAGTTTCTACAGTACAGAGGAGAGGGGAGAGGGTGTGTCCTGTCCTGCGTTTTGATTGGCTGGGGAGGACGTATCTGCAGGAGGAGTTACAGGAAGCATTTTCTGACAGAGAGAGCACAGAATCCTGCTGCCTGTCACACTCACATCAGGGAGGAGAAGGGGGCCAAAGCTGGATGGGCATTAGATCCTCTCCTTCGCTTCTGAGTATAGAGGGGAGGAATGAGCCGTCTGTTCACATGTGACCCTAATTGGGTCCGGATCCGGACCGGGGTCCGTCTATTGAGTACCCTGGCCATAGGCTGTCGTTGCCTGCTGGGAGAGCAGCGAAAACCCGGGACAGGTCCTGACCCTGACTTGAGCATAAGCAGAGGGGGGCTTTTTCTGCAAATTTTTCGGGATGAAAAACTTGGCTAATTCTCAAGTATATATGGTATTTAAAAAAGAAAAGACATTAACTCATTGTTTTACATACTTTATTGCACAATTCAAGAATATAAAATAATTTTAATATATTTGCTAAATTAGCCTCAGTGTCATCAAATTAACAATGTCTTTGTTAACAGTTACTACCTATTTTAAAATATTTTGGTTAAAAATTTGACTAAAGTGGAGATCAATGTTGGAGAGGAAAGTGAGAGAATAAGAATGACACTCTGGAAAAATAAAGAGGGAATAAAGAGGGAAGATTAGCTGTGGTGTGGTGAGCATTGGTTTGCTCAGGCAATAAAAGAGAACCATTGCTTTGGAGAAGTAGAAGATAGGATGTGAACTACGTATAGGTGCGGGAGAGGAGAAACACTACTATATAATGCTTGGACCTTACTATTGTAGGCAAAAAATTAGGTGAGCAAAAAATTTTAATGTCACAAAAAGGGAGAAACAGAGAATAATGATAAGGACAATACCAAGAAGAGTGCTATATAGCAGGGAGACAGAGAATATGAGTGGAGAGTTAATGTATGACGTGGAAAAGGGAAGCAGAGGAGATCAGTGACCCTTAAAAAGAGAAGGCAGGATATTCTCTACAGATTGGAAGAAGAGGAGTTAGATGGTGGTAGTAGGTGTGGGAAATTTTTAATTATGGAATGAAAATAAGGTTGACAATACTATAGAGAGGCAAGGTATAGAAGTTATGGCATGGAGTGCCATGGAAAAGGAAATCTCAAAGATTACCAACACTAGAAAAAAGAGAGTTGGGGAGAGGAACAATACTTTGCATGGAAAGGAGAATATTTACACTATAGTCAGATGTGTATTGCTAGCAGATTTGACATTGATTTGTAGGAAACAAAAGTGACAATGACTTGACAATAAGCTGAATAAAAAATATAGAATAACTAATAGTAAACTGCACTTTTTAAAGAAATGTAGTAACAAGTAAAAAGGTAAGTAGTAATGATTAGTAACAAGTAAATAGGCCTCTATATGTGTATACAGTCAGGTCCATAAATATTGGGACATCGATACAATTCTAACATTTTCTCTATACACCACCACAATGAATTTTAAATAAACCACGCACACTGTGCTTTAACTGCAGACGGTCAGCTTTAATTTGAGGGTATTTACATCCAAATCAGGGGAATGGTGTAGAAATTACAATAGCCTCCCACTGCCTAAGGGACTAAAAGTAATGGGACAGAATAACAATGATAAAATCATCAAACTTTCCCTTTTTAATACTTGGTTGCAAATCCTTTGCAGTTAATTACAGCCTGAAGTCTGGAACGCATAGACATCACCAGGCGCTGGGTTTCATCCCTGGTGATGCTCTGCCCGGCCGCTTCTTTAACTGTCTTCAGTTCCTGCTTGTTCTTGGGGAATTTTCCCTTCAGTTTTGTCTTCAGCAAGTTAAATGAATGCTCAAGCTGATTCATGTCAGGTAAATGACTTGGCCATTGCACAACATTCCACTTCTTTCCCTTAAAAAACTATTTGGTTGCTTCTGCAGTATGCTTTGGGTCATTGTCCATCGGCACTGTGAAGCGCCATCCAATGAGTTCTAAAGCATTTGGCTGAATAGGAAAATCGGATAATAGTGCCTGAGACACTTAAGAATTCATTCTGCTGCTTTTGTCAGCAGTCACATCATCAATAAATACAAGACAACCAGTTTCATTGGCAGCCATATATGCCCACGCCATGACACTACCACCACCATGCTTCACTGAAGAGGTGGTATGCTTAGGATCATGAGCAGTTCCTTTCCTTCTCCATACTCTTGGTCTCATCTGCCCATAGGATTCTGTTCCAGAACTATGAAGGCTTTTTTAGATGTCGTTTGGCAAACTCTAATCTGGCCTTCCTGTTTTTGAGGCTCACCATTGGTTTACATCTTGTGGTGAACCCCCTGTATTCACTCTGGTGAAGTCTTCTCTTGATTGTTGACTTTGACATACATACACCTACTTCCTTGAAATTGTATCTGGCCAATTGTTGTGTTTTCTTCACCAGGAAAATAAGTCTCTAGTCATCAACCGAAGTTGTTTTCTTCCGGGTCTTTTGGTGTTGCTATGCTCACCGGTGCGTTCCTTCTTTTTAAGAATGTTCCAAACAGTTGTTTTGGCCACACCTAATGTTTTTGCTATCTCTCTGATGGGTTTGCTTTGTTTTTTCAGCCTAATGATGTCTACACTGATAGTGACAGCTCTTTGGATCTCATCTTGAGAGTTGACAGCAACAGATTCCAAATGCAAATAGCACACTTGAAATTAACTCTGGACTTTTTATTTGCACATTGTAATCGGGATAATGAAGGAATATCACACACCTGGCCATGGAACAGCTGAAAAGCCAATTGTCCCATTACTTTTGGTCCCTTAACAAGTGGGAAGCACACATGCAAACTGTTGTAATTTCTACACCGTTCACCTGATTTGGATGTAAATACTCTCAAATAAAGCTGAAAGTCTGCAGTTAAGTTACATTGTTTTTGTTTCATTCCAAACCCATTGTGGTGATGTATAGAGCCACACATTTTAGAATTGTGTCGATGTCCCAAAATTTATGGAACTGACTGTATGTAGTAATAGCTTCACATTAACTTATCTGACCCGTGCTACAAATGAAATAAATGAGCTCCTGTGCCAATTAAGTACCAAATAATACATTTCATTTGCTTGCTTATTAAACCTATTCTCTAAAGTTTTAAATATAATAATAATATTATAATAGCATGCATACAGTTTGTGTATTACACAAACATACACATGGCCATGCACTTTACTCCAGGTGCCTAACCTGCAGCCCTTTGGGCATTCTTCAGTGGCCATCTCAGTCCTTCACTTGTCGCCCCTGAAACCTTACTGTTAATGCATAAGGCATAGTAACCCCCCATGTCCACTGAACCACAGCTGACCTTTCATCGGCCGGGGGTCTTCTTAGAGCGGGACGAGGAGTTTATTGGCTTTATGTGCACTACCATACTACAGTGTTACCTAAAGCTTTAATACAAGTTTTGTTATTTAATACAAGTGTTGGTATTTAAAAATAATGTATTCTAGCTATGCCTGCTGTATTTTTTTTTTAATAGAAAATGCTTATACAGTATAGTCAGTACAGTCAGTATAGATTGAAAATGTTATGTGCGGCCCTTTAGTGATGCACTATACTATAATCTTGCACACAATATATAACCCTATATATATATATATATATATATATATATATATATATAAAAGCATTATGTAAATAAACACAAACATGCCAGGAATATATGTAGAATCACAAGTCTTCTTTCCTGCCTCCCAAAAAAACAGAAACGAAAGATGTAGGCAGTTTGTGGCTTTGTTGTTCCCCAAACAAAGAGGATGGACAGAGATGAGGATGAAAAGAAGATAGAAAGGTGTGGAAGGCAGTGGACTGGGAGGAGGAAGCTTATGGTTATTACAGAATGTTGGGGTATTGAGATATATTGCCTAGTTTGCTCCCCCAAAATATGACAGACTAATTTCACACTGGCTGTCACTTAATCAAGTGGATAATGCCTACAATGCCCATCGCCAAATATAAAGTGAGCGCATCTATTGCTGACTCTTATTTGAAGAAAATAAGCAAGTGATCAGCTAAACGATATACAGATTTCAGTGCATATTTATATAATAAATGATAAAAGGATGACAAAACTACTTTTGCAATGAATACATACCTTTGTGCTGTGCATATTTCTGAAGGAATGTTTTGTAAGTAATAAATGGCTTTTTTCAAGGTGTTTTTGTTAAGTATTAACAATATGCTTTTTGTAAGCATTTTAGTTTATCATGTATTGTCCTTTCTCTGTATAAAAGCCTTGTGAACATGCTGAAATCACAAAGCTATTTTTTAAAGTTTGACATTAGACCTCAGAACATTGCTAGTTCTCTGCTTATTGCATTTTCCTATTTAATAACGAGAGCTAAAATTGTTATTTGGACAAAAAAAATCATATTATGATCAGAGGGTTAACAAAATGTTTTATTTGAGTAGCCTTAACATGGAGGACTTAAATGGTCACCCTAAAATAAAAAGGAATTTTTAACCCATGATACTCTGAAATTTATTTTATATTACCAGTACCAAGGAAACCAAGAGCATTACTTATAAATAGAAGCAAATGTCTTAAGCTGGCCATACACCTTCAGATTTCTCTGTCAGATTTCCTTCAGATCAGATCAGATCAGATCTACCAACAACCATGTAGTATAGTGTCCTCCCTGATAGAATACATAGTGATTGGGAGGTGTAGAAAGGTCCTCATATTACATGGTTTTGGTAAAACAAAATCTGATCTGAAGGAAATCTGACAGAGAAATCTGAAGGTGTATGGCCAGCTTTACTGTAGTCACAAAATAAAATAAGAATCTTATTTTGGGATGCAATTGTTTATTGTATAATTTAAACTGTGTTAAAATTTGACAACACAATCTTTAGTTTTATATCAAGCACCAAGCCTGTGTTTTGCAGGTTGCAGAGTTTTTACTGATTATGTACCGCTGATTCAATTTGATGACAGCACAAAAGGCCACAATGTACTCATAGATACTATGACAGATACAAGAGAAGATTTCTGCTGAGTTTTGGATTTAGGTGTTCTACTTACTTTTCAACATATTTGCATAGTTATTTATTTTTTTGGGAAACAAACAAACTCCAGGTAAACACATGATTTGTTTAGGCATATTGCAAAAATGTTGTTGTACGTATGCAATGCAATAGTATTGTAATAGTATATACCCATAAAAATAATAATAATTATATATTATATATAATAATTTCCACATAACTATTATATAATAATATTATAAAAGTTCTAACTTACCATATCTTTATTAAATGTTGTAGCTACAGATAACCAAAATGATAATTCTGCCACAGTAAATCAAAGCAACTTTCTAAAGTACTAGAAAGTACAGGGTACAGGCATTATAGGATTGACCACAGCTCACGCTCATTCGGATTTATTAGTTTATTATCCACAGTACATATCCTTACCATCCTTATACTGTGAATCAGACACACAACTTTAGCAGGTATCATATACAGCATTATTCATGATTGCTTTCAACATACACTTCTTTTGAGGACCTATACAGTTTGTAGTGATTTTTAGGACCTGTACAGTTTGTAGTGATTTTGAGGACCTGTACAGTTTGTAGTAAGTTTGTAGTGATTTATTTACAGATTTTTATTTGTTTTGGTTTAACACAGGCAACCACTTTTGATCTTCAGTGGCCATGATTTTGGTACCTGTGAGGAGATGGCTGTGGGCACCCTATACCCTGTTGATGTCCCCTGTTATTTCTGTCTCTTCTGTCCGGGACAGGGGAGTCAGCCCTGCAGGGGCCCCCATCTGAGCCTACCCATCTGGGATTAACCCAATGATGTACATGATTACCTGTCACATCTGGAGGGTTTAAGTGTATATGTAGGTTGGCATTGAATCAGCAAGTCAATATGTATATGATAGGTAGTGATGTAACATGTTTGCTTTTCTTACCCCAGAAAACAGTACGGGTGTTCGACCCGCCCTGTTAACAGGCAGGCAGGAAGAAGGTGACTATTCTTCCGCTGACCAGATAAGGAGCAGAACGATCTGGCCAGTGGAGGAATTCTTTGACGAGAGACCTCAGAGAGAAGCAGGTCAAAGAAAACCAGCTTAAACCGGAAGTGACGTCATGTCCAGATAGAGAAACCGGGAACTGTGCATTCCTGGTACCAAAAGTGATGTCAGTGACACCGGAAAAAATGGAAGTCGACGTCACTGGCGTTACTTTCCTGCGAACAGGCGGACATTGGACTTTTTTAAAAGTTCGATCTGCCTGTTCGCTGAAGGACCTGGCCGAAGGTTCGTCCATTACTAATGATAAGTGATTTTGGATATTTCATCTTGACAGATGTATATTACACTGTTGGCTAAATCTCCTAAGGAAGGCAAAATGCATTGAGAAGATGTCCATCAGTGATATGAAGCATGTTTTTGTTCTGTATATTATATTATTATATTGCAAAATGTTACCCTAATGTGACAGGAATTGCAACGCATTTCATTTTACAGCTGCAATCATGTATTGATTGTACAGAGATTCTCGAAAAATTATGTGCAGATCTTAATATAAAAACTTTAACTGTAATATTTAAACATTCTTAATACAACTAAACCTTTAATAGGAAGCAGGTGTGATGGGAAGAGAGATAGGGAAGGGGGAAAGAAACACAGGCCTAAAGTTTTATTTAAGGACAATGACATATAAGATAGAGATGGTTTAAATTAAGTAAATTCAACTAAACTTAAATTTAGATTTCCTGAATTTTAGACTGCATCATTTAAATTCAATTTAAGACTTAAACTTAAGACTATTAAAAAATCTAACAAATTTTTAGGTCCAAATACACAAGAACAAGAACAAAAAGAACAGAAAAAACTGGAAAAAAATTACTTAATGGCCAGCAACAAAAATCATTCTGTGCACAAATCACAAAAGACATGCAATCCAAGGGTCCCAATGAAGTAAAAAAATTTACATTTAAAACCTAGCTGAGATGATGATACCTGAACAGATCGTATGTACTTAAGGTGCATTTTCATCAGCTGCAAATACTTTGCACAGTTCTCTTCACAACCTGGGTAAAGACTGACAACTTGCAGATTAAGATTTAGATGACTGAAATGCATAGCTGATGAAAAGTACCAGAAAAGAAATAGTAAAGGTTGGGATCAAAATAAAGGCTAGGGCAGTTGTGGTTCAGAGAAGAGCAAAGTCATACAGGATGGGTAGGTTTGCAACATAACATACCAACAAAGGATACTTAAATATGGTGCAAATTGCATTATTGTTTTTAGTAAAATTTTGGGAGTTTCTTTTGGTCCTCTGTGATTAAACAGTAGTGGGTGAAACATGTTAGAGGTGTAATGCCTCTGGGCACACAATCATTTCCAACATGAAAAATCCAGGTAAAAGGCTACGCGGTAACCAGAAAACAAGCCAAGGGTCATACACAAAGGTCATTTCAAATAAGTACGGTATAAATAGATAAGGCAGGAGGCGTGGTCAGGGATTATCCAAATTCAGGGCAAGCAGAGTTCATGCAATGTAAGAAACTAGGCTGGGTCACTTTTAGCAACAACAGACAGGTAAAGCAACACACAGAAGCACAGCCATGCACACTGCTATACAGAGGGTAAAACAGGCAATAGTGCGCAAAATAATCTCATTAAAAGTTCAGATTGTCCAATCAGATTGTGCCACCTGGTGCTATAGGATTGGTGAAAAATTAGCTGGTGAATCTCCTTTTGGAGATTGGGCTCCAGGAAATTTTAACTGAACATGTCCACCTTGGCGGCATTGTGGTCTCTGGAATGCAGCTTTGAGGATCCATCGCCAGAGCAGGGAGGCATGTCTGCACTGTGTTGAAAACATCATCATGATTCCTAGCATTTGGCCAAAAAGCAGTTCAGGCAGAATATATCCCCACGCCAAAACAGAAAGACATGCTTTGGCCATTCTGCCTGCTACGCAAGCTTCTCTTACACTCTCTGAGATCCCTGGGGTACCCAATGCAGGATTGTTCCTTACAAAAGGCACATATTCTGGGTGTTCATATCCTGTGTTACCTTATGTTTTTGAACCAAGAATTGCTTGGTATGGTGAATGTGGCCATTTATAAATTTTTTAGTTGTTTGTGAAATGCTCAGTGTGAGTCGGGGGGGGGGGGGGGGGGGGTGGTTGAGAGGGCAGCACCTTCAGAACTGGGAATTAGCCTGGAGCAGCAGAAAACATACTGGACTATTGGGGGTTTTTATACTGCACTGAGAGTTGATATATATGAGTATATATATAACATTTATTTTAATCAAGTCTTTATAAAACTTAAATATTCATGTGATAAGTGACCTTGAACTTCACAGAAGCTAGTTAGGAAGCGTTGACCAGAACGCTGCAGATTTTACTATATTTTGTTAAATTATTAAGCATTTAGAAGTCTCCTAGAATATGCTATCATAAACTTCCTATTAAGTAGACATTTTCAGCTCTAACTCTGACAGCATGAAACAATTTACTACTACATGTAATGAAAGAAGATATTTCCAAGTAGTCCCTAGTGGTTGTGGATCAAATCAGAGAACCAAAAATGGAGCCTAGATTGTACATGCCTTCCTTGTTTTAAACATGTAGTCCAAGATAGGAAGATAAAAATTAATCTTGTGCATCCATCTGTTGCCAGCATCAACGAGAAATGTGAAACATCATTGAGAGGCAAATATAAAATGCTCTCAAAGGCAACACAGAGAACTGACATAACGGAAAAAAAGGGAATAAATTCTTCCACCAGTAGCTTCTAATTAAAAACCAAACTAGTTTATTTTAGAAGGATGACGTAAATTGCTTTAGAAATGTACAGGTTAGTATCTGTGACATTTGCTTTGTTAGAAATTTTTTTGCAGAAACCAAACCATTGCAGGCCAAAAATTAAGTTTTCATAATTACCAACAGGATGTATTTGGTTACTAACAGTAATACAGCAGTACAATGGTTACTGTGATTTTATTATATTGCTTTATGTTTTATATACAGTTTTTTTATATGGTTACTTTTTTGTATTGCTGTAAGAAATGCATGCATTTTTAAGGTTCAGTGATCAACCAGAAACTTTATGGAACCACGAGGTCCAGTAAGGGTCTCGCTATAATCAAACTGGTAAACAGGCAGCTGAACTCAGTATAGTCCTCAGTGTTCAGTCCCAAACAAATTTTCCAACAGAAAGATGCCCCCTCAAAGTGCGCACCAGCAGTGGTTCCACAGTGGTCTTGGCAGGGTCCAGGATTCGAGGCCTAACATCCACCCCACTGGAACAACAATGTTGGCGCCTGGTGTGAATTGCACTGGCGCACTGTAATTCTGGTGTAACAGGAGCGTGTGCTATTATGCTCTCCAGCTGCACACACGGCAGATGGAAAGTAGTCCCAGGGAGGGCCAAAGGTAGGACAGCATGACCGGACACCTATGTTGACACCTATCTATGGTTCCTCTCCTTCCTGATTTTAACAGCCCCTTGTAACTACACTTTTTTTGTTCAATGAACTGAACTTTAGCAACTTGGACTTTATGAACTACAGCAAGGAAAAGAGGATTTTTTTTCTATTGTTCTTAATAATAGCAGGAGCTATATGAAAAAAACTGTACTGGATCAGGCAGATCAATATTTATTGAGGAAGATTGACTGACATGCTTGTGATTGGATTTTGAAACTCCATTGAACTCTGCCTGAAATGCTTCAAATTACAAGTTAACTGTTAAAGTTTGCTTTTTACTAAGGTGAACTTTCAGCAGTTTTGGTTTACATCACACAGTAAGGAGTCTTACTGTTTTCTTCATTCTTTTAAGTAGCTAGGCATACACATTAGGCTATTTTGGATAACACAGTGACCATTAAACTATAACATACACAGAGGCTTAAATAAATAGCTGGAAAGGAAGAGAATCTTACTTTTATATATATATATATATATATATATATAAAAGAAGGAAGGAAGAAGGTCTTCTAGTGAAAAATCGGCTCCAAAAGCCAGAAGTAAATATGAATATGATTTGTATATGATTTGTATAATCTCAATTTGGCTTTTTTTGATGCCCTTCCTTTTTTTTTATTTACCATAGGGTTGTGGCATGCTTACTAAATATACTTTAGACCAGTGCTCAGGGAGTTACATTAAAGTGTTGTGAGTGTATATGGATGGGCTAAATCCATCCATCATATCCAACATCCACGTCAAGGAATGCACTTAACGAAGGGGGTGTTGACGGGGCCCATTGCCCATTTGTGCAACTCCCTTGCACAAATTTTGTATATGTAGGTTTTTAACATGTCATGCCGAATAACCTAAAGGTGTATGACTTCTTTTGTAAGCCTTTTAAATGCACCAAAATCCTCTTCTGTAGATTTACAGGACAATACAAGCACAGGAATTTATTGCCTAACATGCTTCATTGTGCCACAAGCACTTATAACGTTTTAAGTTTCTGTTGGAAGTGAAATGCAAGGCAACTGACAGGAACGCTTTTTAAAAATGAGAAAAAATTATTTGAAATATCCTTTGTGCTTTTCCTGACAGAAAGAATAAACAGCAGTGTTAACAAATATAGAGACATTTATGTTCTGTTGAGAATGCAGCAAACAAATCACCAACTTGAATGAACTAGAGCAGAAGAACATTGAATATGGCCTTGAACATCACACATCATTAAATCGCAGTATTATTCTTATACAAGAATGCCGTTTGCATAGGAGGAAGAGAAGTACGTAGGTGCACTTCTATAAGTAGGTGTTCGGAATTACATCTTTGGATGAGAACATTTAAATAACACAAATATGTCCAAGTGACACTTGCACAGTCTGGAATATTTGTCTGCAGCAAGGACATAGAAAGTCGAAATTTAAGAGGTGACATGAATTGAATTGTAGTGAAGGTAAATTAATGGGAGAAAAAAATGTCTCTGTCCAGGGTCTAGAAAATAATTTTTGAATAAAAAAAAACTATAAAAAGTAGGAACACAGGCAAACTTTAGTCATGCAGAAAATATATATATAAAAAGGATCAAACTTAGGCCAAAGTTGGTCAAGTGAAGTTCAATATGAAATTTGCACTGAATACGGGTTTCCATGGGAACTGATATGCAAGAATTGTTGTATGTTAATAAGCCATATCAACATTTCCCGTTTTAAATAGCTGTAGAAATTAAACTGGCCTTGAAACACATACAACAAGAAAAATATTTTTTAATCCAATTAGACATTTTTAAAAGTGAATCAACGATATACAATAAAAAAATATGTCAATTTGTATGATAAAACCTTTTCAACATTTTATGACACATACTTAAAAGCGGCCCTTTGTCTGGTCGGAGGTAATAGCGTATATACAGAGTCTCACCAATGAGGTCTTAGTCAAAGAGC
>CM070033.1:56411472-56436598 GCA_036250615.1 Ptychadena robeensis | reverse complement strand
TGCCCAGCGATACAAAGGACAGGAGGGGAGGTGGGGAAGGCAGATACAGAGCTGATCGGGAGAGAGCAGATGATCCTCCCAGACAGAAGCAACAGGAGGCACTGGATAAGTCCAAAATAGGGGGGCAGAGATATTGAATGGGGTAAAGTCCCTCCACTGCAGTGCATCAAGCCCACAAACAACAAAATCAAATACGTCACCCACCCACACCAGAACAAAGACTCCTCCCAAACACCGAACAGATCAGAGAAAACTGATAGCAACTATCGTTAAAAAGCAAGCCACGACCAACAAGGAGATCCTGATCAAGCCCACTATACTAACCTCACCCAAAGAACACAACAGATCATAAATCGGACAGTACCAGGACATCCAGGGAGTCAACAAGACAACATCAGTGGCAGGGATGGAGCAATATGGAAAACCAGCATTCACACACCATCCAAACCAACCAAGATTTCCAGAACACTGAGTAGGGAAGTGAAGGAAGGTTGTAGGGAAGCGATTAAGCCATTCGCTGATGCTATGCATACAGCCTCTTTTCCCGGGAAATCAACGTAGCGGCATCAACAATGATGGGAGAAAGAGTGATTAGAATGAGAGATGGATGGATGGAAAAAGGTTTATTAAGCATAGTATATGTTATTTAAAAATAATTATGTGTTATCAATTAACTTGAAGATTAATTACCAATCAAATTGAAGATGTAGAAATGATTATGATTATTTGTGATTGTTAAAAAACTAATAAAGAAATTAAATCAAAAAAAAAAGAAAAAAAATGAGTTGTCCTTACTTCAGGGCTACAGAGGTTATAGGCATTGATAAATTTTTGAGTGAGTCAAGCATAAGAACTAAATACAGACTTTCTTGCTCATCAGTGAAGACAGGTCATGGTAAAAGATTGACAATTTAAACAAAAACAGCTCTGAATGGTAAATGTATATTCCAGGAGGTATAAACACCTCACATATGTATACTGGTTCTCTAATTTGTATTATACATGTACCTGTGCAGTATTTCCATGTTAACAGTGAGAATCATCCAACCCCAAGTGATGATTTCTTTTTTTTTAAATGATGCCAGGGCATTGTGGCTATGATGTCTTGCTCCAACAGGATGCATGTTCTTTTAAGGTAGCCATTCATGTATCTGTTTTAAATTCTTTGTTTAGGGATTATTGCCACGCTGGTGTTAATGGTTTTGGAACGAGTAAGGGGTTAATACAAGCCCAATACTTGTTCCATGTTATTATCTGTATTTTATGATTACAGATAACATGGGGGAGGGGTTATATGTGTTTAATTTGTATATGTTTTAACTGTTCTCATTTAAATGTAAAATGTTTGCATTAAAATGGTTTAAAGATAAATCATAAGCTTAAGCAATAATAATGGATTAAGACAATAAAAAGTAAAACAACAGTGATTTTTATATTATATTAACATTCACATTTACTTCTCCTGAGGGGGTTTAAACTGCGAATAAAAGTTAAAAGATTGTCATTGAGAACTCCTAGTATTCTATATATCATTCACTATCTTTGTATTTCATTTGATAGAAATACTGACATGGCAATGCATTCACACAATACTTGGCTGTCATCTTTAGTTGTGGTTTCCCTTTCCTGTTTCTTGTTGTTTGATTGTCAGTGAAGCACAACACCTTAAGATCACTCCATACAATTTCCATTAGATCTAACAACAACTATGTAGTGCCAGGTCCTCCCTGATAGAATACATAGTAATTGGAAGGATTAGAAAGGTCCTTATAATTATTGGTAGAACAAAAGTTGATTGTACAGAAATTGTATGGAAAGATTGTAAGGTGTATGGGGGGCTTAAATAATTTTGCCAGCATTATGCTTAGCTATGTTCTGATAATAAAGAGCAATGATCTATAGTTAAAGATATAATAGTGATGTAAACATTTAGAACAAGAATTACACTGAAATAAAATGGGCAGGAAAATGAAAATCAGGAAATAACACACAAAATTTAGTAAGGTGTTCCTAGAAAGGTACAAAAAGTTATTCCACCCTCATATTAGCGATGCGTACAGCTGCCCATACTGCAGCCAGTCTGTACTTGACACTTTCGCCTGGATCACAATTCCTTCCTAAATCTTCCAGTGCACTTCACAATTGTTCGTTAATGTATTCATTATATATAAATTGTAAATTATTTTCAAAATATATATATATTTAAATCAATGTTTTTTATTGCAATGCAAACAAAATGTGTTTCATATGCAGCAATATGTAAAAATGCTTGCTAAAATTATTTAAATGGTTGAGTTGAATCCTCTTAACAGTTATAAATTTAAGTGAAAGGCAACATTCAGATGAGCAGTTACAGATGACAACTGACTATGTGAACTTACCCTTACATTTTGAAGCTTAAAGCACAACTTAACTCACCTGGTGAAATGTCTCTTGCTGGCCAACCACCTTATTGAGAAAAAATGTAAAAAAAAGTGTTAACTGTAAGGAGATACTGTATTTGTGGATTTTCATTACTTCTCCCTACTCATCTTTTCGTTTGTCCATTGCAGCTGTAAAATATACATCAGTCTTCTTCCCTTTCAATAACCGTATTTTTCAGACTATAAGGAGCCCCGATGTATAAGACACACCCTATACTTCAGAGTGTAAAAAATATTTCAGTTTTTTCCCATTCTGCTGGCCAAAGCTATGTCTCTGACATCTTGCCAGCCTCTAGCCGTCACTACAGTGCAGATGCAGCTGGGAGCGTTGCCATCTGCACTGTAGTGAAGACTAGAGGCTGGCAAGGCTGTGTGTGAGTTTTGCTGAAGCAGAGCAAGAGAAAAGATGCACCCACAGGCAGATCTCTCAAATGCACTGTGTTATCTGCCAGATATTATTGGGCTCTCTGTGTGTGAGAGCTGGTAGTGCAAGTCCAGCTTTCACACATAGGCAAAGCTGGATGGCTGAACTAGCTAGCAGCTGTTTTATCTGTCTCACTGCCACTTCATTGTTTATATCAGCAGAGCTCCATTAATAACAATGAACTACAGACAGCTCCTCTGCCTCCCAGGCTAATCTTGCTGGAAGAGCAAAGAAGACTGGAGTATGGTTCTGGCGGGTAGAATAAGATGTAGGCATTTCCGCATCCCTGATTTTTTGGGGTAAAATGTGCATCTTATAATCCGAAAAATACAGTAAGTTTCAATTTATCCCAATAAAAGCCCCAAGTGGTCTTTTACATTACTGCAGCATTAACCCCCGGAAGACTGAAAGCTACATAGAAATTAACATGGTGACTTCCACAAATGAGAGTATTTTTTTAGGTTTTTGAGAGACTTTAAACCATTGGGACAGCTCAGAGGTAAGTAAAAATGTATTTGATTTGTCCCCAAGACACAAAAAGGAATGGCATTCCTATTTTTTTTTTTTTAACAGATAACATTTCATTTTGGACCTCATATCTCTGGAACCAGCCAAAGGGTAATGTTGTGGCTTTTATAGAATTCTTATAACCTTAAAAAGTAAATATTACAGTCCTTTTTGCTAACCTCCTTTATGATGAAAATGTGTAACTAAGCAACTTAAAGATGTCCATTTTCCATGGAAATATCAGTAGCTACCATTGTGATGTTACCTAAATCAGGAAAAGACATCTAATCTCTGAGCAACTGAAGACCTAAATCTTAACTAAATTCACTTATAAGATTCATGCCAAAGTTGTAGCACAGAGACTCCTCATTATTCTTCCTAACCTTATCTGCCCAGATCAAGTAAGTATTACAAAAACGAGACAAGCCCCAGATGGAACTAAACAAATCTTATTAGACATTTCGAATTGCAGAAAATCCCTAGCGTTTTCTTCTCCTAAAATGCTGAAAATACATTTGATGGGGTACACTGGATCCAAACATGAATATATTCTGGGCTTATACAGTACATATTGAGTTAATGATTAATGTTCAGCACGAATATTCGATTGCAATATTTGCATGTAAAAGTGCCGCAAAAAGTAAATGACAGGAGATCTCGAATTTTTTAATTTGGTTATTGCCTTCACCCTGCTGTGTTACTGACAGGCCACAGGCTTTCTTTTTAGTCTTTTAAAAGAAAATTTATATGTATATGAATTTATATGAATGTGATAAGTGGATGCATTCTGAAAGTTTACCCAGCATTTAAGGGCATGCATGCTAAATTATGTTTAAACACAGTGTATTTATCCTTTTTAGAAGGATCATATCATTTATCTTTCTCTCCAAACTTCTGTTCTGGAATCTACTATCTACTATCCATAGCACTTACCATTATTTAGATATTCATAACTCCTGGTTAGTGTTGAGCTAGAATATTCTAATTGTGAATATATTCACCGAATATCGTCTATTCCGGAATTCGCTAATTTCACGAATATGCCAGTGGATATTCGCAATTTTGAATATTACTCATGCTTACAGCCATGCATTGCAATTTTATATTCGCAAGAATATGTAAGAATAAATATCACATGCCACCATTCATTTTAAAGGTAACTGTATATATATATTTGTAATACATGGCCATAATTGAATATTAGTAGAATTATTCTTGAAATATCGCAAATTTGAATATCCCCTATGCCGCTCATCACTGCTCCTGGTGTCTTTGCAATGGCCTTTGTTTTGATCCATGCAGACATGATTTATTTTCACACCAAACAAAACTCCTGCAGCTTTCTCCTTGCTATAAGGTTTCAGTATTTAGTACTGAACCTCTGATATAAAATGGTAGAAACAGAAATTTTATTAAATGCTCATTTAGCTCTTGAATACCTGTTTTCGTGGCTCCACCTCTTTTAGACTAGCCCTAGTCCCTTCAAGTGTCTGTGACTCAAGTGTCTGTGTATGCGGTAGAAAAGTCTGTCTGTCGGTCTGTCGGTCTGTCTGTCTGTCGGTCTGTCGGTCTGTCTGTCTGTACATATATATGTATTAGGGATATAAGAATAGTTTTTCACACAACAAAATAGTATTAAATAAAAGTTAAATAAAAGAACAAAAAGTGGTAGCGGAGGAGAAGAGAAAGGAGAGGTAGTAGTTAAACAGAATATTTGTCTTTTTATTTTGGAACATGATCTATATTTTATTTTTTCTCTTACCAAACGATTGCTGTGTATTGTAACATACTGGGAAATTATGCATGCAAACAAGTCCACCTTAATTTAAGGTCAGAAAAAGAGCACTCTAAAATATCGGCTTGGTCTGGTCACAAACATTAGTTTTGTTTTTCTGAAGTAAAACATGTTGTTTATCCCCCTAGTAATTCCCTTTAATACATGCATAATGTGAACATCCTAACATTAAAAACTGTAAGGTATTTTGAAGTATATAATTTTGTTCTGTTTGTTGCAAAGAGAATCTAGGAGATGTTTATTTATGCTTTACAACTTACTGCAGGAATTAGGAAGAGGTTATTTGAAGTCATGGCTTTTCCTGATTCCCAGTGTGCTTTATCTAATGCATACCAATTGACATGATGAGAATTGATGGAAAAGAAGAGTGTGTGTCCAAAAAAGCTATTCGGTTATTTCCATGCCCAATTTGTTGCATGGAAAAAATAATATAACTAGTCCCACAGAAACCAAAAGCGCAGTATAAGGATTCAAAGTCATGAAGACAAATAAAATGAGATTATTAGCTACACTGCAATGAACAAACAGTTGTCTGCAATGATCAATATTTGACAATTGACCAACACAAGATCGTTGTACAGGTCAAAGAAAGGCACAGGAACTGCATTTGTAAAATACAAAGAAAAGGTTTCTTGGACAAGCAATATAACCTGTCTCTTTTTATATTTCATTTGAGATACTTACTGTGGAAATGTAAAGTAGGTATTTTTGCACACCTAAACTAAAATTATAAATGCAATCAGAATATAATAAAATATCCTGATCTGTGCTGTGTAACAACATGCTATGCTTGCATTAAAACTAATTACGCGATCATTACACTGCATCCGGAAAGTATTCACAGCACAACACTTTTTCCACATTTTCTTATGTCTTATTCAAAAAAATAATTCAATTCTTTTTTTCCTCAGAATTCTACACACAACACCCCATAATGACAAAATGTTCACTTGAGGTTTTGACAAATTTATATATTATTTATTAACCGCCCTAGCGGTCAGGACGGCAGCATCTTGTCCAGCGCTGCTACTGCTACTATAGCACTGGACGAGATGCTGGTGTCCAGTACACATCGCGGCTCACAGTTCTGCGCTGTCCCGGTGCCCCCGATGTGACATGCTGGCTGGCAGCATATCCGCCGTCTCTTCTCCCCCCCTTCCGAGTGACGTCACATCGGGGAGGCGGCGGGAAATTCAAAAGTACAGTGTATGAAATCTATGTAGAAAACTGATTTCAAAGTGCTTCTATGTACTAAATCTTGCCCAAATAAAAAGTCTCTGCCGCCCCAGATGTGCCCATATGCAGTAACCCTCTCTAACCTGGTGTGATTTTACCACATCCATCACACCAGGTTAGAGAGGGTTAACTGCAAATGGGCACATCTGGGGCACCAGAGACTTTATTTGGGTGAGATTTAGTACATAGCAGCAAAGTTTTGTGCCCTGATTTCTGTGTTTTCTCATTAAATTTATTTACATTTTTTTTTATTTTACATAATTGTTTGTTTCAAACATTATTTTACAAACAAACATTGATCCCAGAGCACGCTAGTAACTAGTAATAAATTACAATACAAAATCGATTTTTCCATGTCTGAGTGTAAACTCAATTACCTTCATGAGTAAGTATATATGTGTACATGTATACATATATATGAATATTTTAACGTATGATGAATAGTGATTTGTACATATTTCTAGATTTAGAGACTATATCAAGGGCTGGATCTCCTGAGGAAGCCGATACAGCGAAACGCGTCGAGATAATGCCCAGCAATAGTATGATGCAATTCCTTATGTAAAAGATTATCTGTATGTAACAGCAATTTTTATGTGAATTGTCAAGTGTATTATGTGACATCTATAATAATGTAGTGATGACATCAATTTTGAACAATTATGTATGTACCTTGTTTTTAATAAAAATCTTATATCTATATGATATTAATCATGAATTCTAAAATGTGCCTTAAAAGTCCAGGAGTTTGAGCCTCCATTCTGGAGAGGATGGATGAGAGTTGATACATAGCTCTCTATCCCCCTCTCTGTTTTTGTTATTTGTAGAGAGATTTATGGATGTTGGCACACTATGTTGCAAGGGGAAGTAACAATTTTTCTTACAATACAAAATTGGCCAACATCCCAAAGCAATATATAAAGAGGGGGCTGTGGGGACTGATGGACCTAGGACCAAGGTCCCAATAATATAAAGTTATAATAAAATATAAAGTTATAATAAAGTTCTCCCTGAACAGCAGGGACCTGAGGACTTTAGAGGCCAAGGGTCTACAAGAGTCAGTAAGATATTACACAAATTCAATAGGGCATCCCTATATAGATAGAGCCTTTCCAAGTAGGTCAACAATAAGCAGGATCCACATACAAAAACAATGTACGATAATGTAGTAAAAAGTTTGGTACCCCTGGGGAAATTGAAGGAAATCACGGCTGACCTACTACCAGGAGGTTGAGTGTTATCCGAGTGTTATCCTCCTTGCCTAGACACATTGATCTTACAGACCAGAAATATATGCTACAAAATACTTAGAGGGTGGCCCCTCGTTCCTCCATCCCGGGCTTGAACCGGCCGTCAGGATATGTAGGGATCTGTGGAGCATCGGGTGTGCAAATCTGGGGTTCTTGTAATAACTATGTGGACCCCCTGAGGAAAAACTTACATGAAACAAATGTCAGGGTTACGTATCATTGTTCCATCTCTGGGACCCAGCTTCTGCCTCCCATTTCCTGTTCACCCGCTTAGAATGACTAAAAGCGACAACTTGGCATACAATATGGAATTTTATGCTTCATAAGGAAATTAAAACTGAATCTAATATTTTTTACTACATTATTGTACATTGCTTTTGTATATGGATCCTGCTTAGTGTTGACCTACTTGGAAAGGCTAGATCTATATAGGGATGCCCTATTGAATTTGTGCAATATCTTACTGACTCTTGTAGACCCTTGGCCTCTAAAGTCCCCAGGTCCCTGCTGTTCAGGGAGAACTTTGTGAGGCGGCTGTGTGTGAGGAACTGATGATTGGGACCTTGGTCCTAGGTCCATCAGTCCCCACAGCCCCCCCCCCTCTTTATATCAAACATTATTATATTCAGGATGTCTATTAGACCCTTGTATGGACATATTTTGGGAAGTTACAGGCCTAAAACATAAAGAAAAATGTACCATTGAAGTCTATGGTGCACTTTTATTATAGAAATCTGAACCTCAGCAGTGCGCTAGGGAGGTTAAATATATCATTATATATATATAATACAGCCTCAATACTTTGTCAATGCACCTTTGGCAGCAATTACAGCCTCAAGTCTTTTTAAATGTGATGCCACAAGCTTGGCACACCTATCCTTGGCCAGTTTTGTCCATTCCTCTGTGAACAACTTTTCTTGCTCCATCAGGTTGGATGGAAAGCGTCGGTGCACAGCCATATGATCTTTCCAGAGCTTTTTCCAGAGCAAATGTTTCTGTAACATTTGTGCCTCGAGACAATCCTGTCTCAAAGGTCTACAGACAATTCCTTTGAATTCATGCTTGGGTTGTGCTCTGACATGAACTGGGAACTGTTGGAACTTATATAGACAGGTGTATGACTTTCCAAATCATGTCCAATCACCAAATTTACCACCGATGAACTTTAATTAAGCTGCAGATGCCGGTCTCTATTGAAACTAACGACATTATTGGACATGTCTGTTCTCTGGCTGATAGAGCTGTGGGGCGACAGGGATGACCCCCGATCGGCGGCCGATTTTGCCGCGGACCGACAGCCGCCGCACGGTGTGTGTATGGCAGCCTTTACAATGACAAAGTCAGCACTCTATAGAACTGTGAACATGATAGCATACTACAAGAAGGGCATTACAGCCACAAACAAGTCTCAGAAAAGAAATATCTAAGTTTATTACTATAAACATGTTTTGCAAATCTCTATTCCTTCACATTATAAAGAATGCATTTAGATGCTTTTCAATTAGATATCCTCAAATCCAAATTTGCATACAATCAATGAAAATAAATATTTAAACACAGAAATGATACCATTAAAATTTGTCAGTAACACTACTATTTGTAAATCGGAGATATAAATAATCCATCATCATTAGCTTGTTTTAAATATTGAAACATATTCGCTGACGGTTCATTATCCCTTAAGATTATTCAGTTGAGTGTGTCATATCTTAATTTAGAGTTTACAAATCAACATAACATAAATATATTTACACTGATTTCTTTTCTTTCTTTACTAGGGTTTTTTTTAAGGTTGCTAGGTTATTTCAAGTACAGGAACTTAATGACAGCTATTTTATAGCAAGATCCTAATTTACAAAGCATTGAATATATTTAATTATTATCCATCAGATATCAAGTGACGGTTTAAAAGCCTTTAATACGTTGTGGTAAGTACATCAGCAATTTAAACCATTAGAGCTCCATTATAATTTTAGCTTGGTTCATGTAACTCATAGTCCTGGTAAGCTTTTTGCATGACAAATTTTACTCTCATTATTTGCATATATTTAACTTGTTTAAAAGCATGGTATAAAATATGTTTTATAAACATTCTTAGAGAGAGGATCTGAAATGCAATACTGCAAACAGGGTGGATACTTTAGTGTACATTTAATAAGTGTGGCAACAGTTGCTCTAGTGATTTCTTAATTAAGTTTAATGTTAAATGAATTATCTTTCATCAACATACTGCTATTGGCAAATCCACCGACCTGGTGAATAATAGAGCTACATGGTAACAGACTTTAACCAGAAATTGGCAAAAGTCACATTTCAGAGACTGACATTATATGTTGCAGCACACAGTGGCATTCTGAAGAAGCCCTATACAGTGCGAAACATGTTGATTTGTAAGGGTGATTCCCCCATATTGTATTGCCATTTGGGGGAAGGTAACCTCACATTTTCCAAATATACCTACTATATTTAACGTCAATATGTAATATGTGTGATTCTAATCCACTTTATTGTATTAAGTCTCTGTGTGTTACACCCATTTACCGCACTCTAAATGAGTAGTGTTGGTAATCATAACAGATTGCAATGAAATCTGATCAGGAACGTTTTTCTTACGTAATGCAGAATATGCATACGCATAGGGCCCCCAAGCTCCCCTTCTTACTTTCTACTTCCCCAGCTCCATCTTGAGCCAAAGCAGACAAAAGTGGCGCGTCCAAACAGTTTTCTCCCCCGTATCCTCCTTCATCTTCTTCATTCCCCTCCCTCTCCCTTGTGGGGGGGGGGGGGGGGGGGGTTTCAATGTATTGGTGATATCCTCCTCCACCTGTTCTGGGGGGGGGGGGGTGTCGGTGGTAGTGGTAGGGGGCCTTAACATAATCTTGCAGAGGGCCCCCAAAAAGCTAGAAATTGCACTGAATCTGATTCTACTACGCGCTCTCCCACCACCCCTTCACAATCCTCAGTCATCAATGATGCCAGGGATGTGAGGGAATAGACTGACATTGCCCCATTGACAGAAACCCCCCACCTGAAGTAGAACCCGGAAGGCACGACAGGAACACTGTGTTCGTAAGCAAACTCACCTCAAATTAACTTGGGCAGCTGTTCAGGGGGTAATATACATTTAAAAAGTGAAAACAAACTTTTAGAACTCAGGGTACAGTAGTGCAGTGCAGCTAGAGTTTCTGCAATTTACACAGGTTTGCCTAGGATGCATTTTTTTGCCCGGTAACTGACCTGGTAAGTGGACGCAGTAGCATTACTGCATCCATTATTGGCACAAAAACAAAACAGCTAGCGTGAATGAGCCCTAATTGACCTTTGTGTTACTATAAAGTTCCTAGTTCTATAAAGTTCCTAGTTCTCCTTACCCATTAAGGTTTCTTTATTAGAAAATTTACTTTTGACAATGCTACAATATAACATGTTATTATATAGTATGCCCCTGGAAACCTAATTTTCTATATCTTCCATAGTAAACTAAAGCCATGCTTGCTGACCAGCTCTGTCATTTTCATTACCAGTGGATGCAGGCTGGAAACCTGGCATCAAAATACAAGCTCAGTCTAGGTGGCCACTCCTCGGGGTCCGCATGTTAATATCCGCTGCCATTTTTGCAAAATTAGCAAATTCTCGAATAGATGATATTTGTGAAATATATTCGCAAATCGAATATTCAAGCTCAACACTATTTGTGTACAGGTACATTGGATCATAACTCATTTGATAAAGAGTGATACAGATTATTCAAAGGCATTTGCAAGACAGCAATCATTTCAGTTCAAAATTATAATTCTTAAATATTGCCTTTAATATGATTGACCTTGGCAGCTTACTTACTATTTTAGAGTGACCTTGTAAATGGATTTCTTTTTATTATTCATTTAATACTTAACTTAAACTTGCATGTTTAAAATAATTGATAATCCCATTTAAATTAAACATTTTTACAACGTCATTACTTGGATTATTAACAATCACTTACAGTTTATTACCCTTCATTTGTTAGCTCATATATTGTTTAATTAAATATTTAAAACAAAACTTGTATATGCGCTGTATAGATTATGGGTTCCCTCTTCAGTTATGTGATAAGATTTTTAAAAGCAGAAACTATAACTTTGCATAACGTTTGACAAAATATAGTTGTTTTTAGGTAAACCTTTTTTTACAGAATTATTTCCTTCTTCCTTAAATGTTCCTGAAAAATCTAAATTTTCAAGTTTAAATAATAAAAGAAACATAAAAAATGTTTAATTGGAAAAGTTTAAATTCTAAAAAGCCTTTAAAGTCATTTTGTCATTACTAGTTATGAGCAGCATAGGAAATATTCTAATTTGCGTCATTTCTCAAATTATTCTTCTTAAATCTTCAAAGCAAATTCTCAAATTCGTGATTTTTTCTCCATTAGATCTTCATTTGTAATGCGACATCTAGAGGCAGATTGTGTAATTGCAGCAGCAGTGTAATCTTATTAAACAAGAAGTTATTCTTTGCTAATTCTAATTTGCATGTGCATTGCAGGGTACATTCCCCAGAATCTTTAATAATTAAAATTACGAAGATATAGCACAATACTCAAAATTAGCGATTCAAATATTTGTTCTCAACACTAGTCATTAGACCTTGCTATTGGCAAATAATAATTGTAATATGAAGATAACTCTTTTTTATTATTATTATTTATTTATATAGCGCCAACATATTATGCAGTGTTGTACAATATATTACACTAGATTGGAGATACAACACAATATAGGACACACAGGAACAGGTTATGACACAGGAGGAGTAGAGAATCCTGCCCGGACGGGCTTACAGTCTTAAAGAATAACTCTGATAATTTTGGATACTAAACTGGGTATCTAAATACCAAATTGCATTTAGATATGATATGCATATGTATTCTATAGGTGCTTATTATAATTTTCACCATGAAGTAATATAAGAGGAAAGAGATGCCCCCAGAATGTAGAGATGTCCCCAGAATAGGAGAACATGTTAACCATTTTATACCCAATACAAATAATTTAATCTATAGTTATAGATCATAATAAAGTAAAAATATAGTTAGCAGTTGATGTTCCTTCAATACATACAAATACAGATAATAAAAAGCGCATACATACCAACTTTTGGCTTGCAGCTTTGTGTTGTAGTTAAAAAAAATTACATGTTATCTGTCCTTCGACATTCAAGACATGTTAATACATTTGCTTAAACTGGCAAAGCACATATTTACATAAGTGCAGCCGACACATTACAAGTGCATCTTTGAATTACAGTGTAGATGGAGGCAAAGGTTTCTGTACATGTTCAAATATTCTGACACATGAAAATGCTTGGTGAGCCATGTATGAAAACAAACCTTGGATTGCAGTCATTTTTATGCAACATTGAATTTTATCCATTTACATAGACTGTATATCTGGGAAAAGATGGCATGACCTTCAGCAAATTATTAATTAGAAAATGTAACATATTTCTGACAAGTCTGTCAACGTCTAGTTAAAGGTCATATTTAAAAACTCAAGTTGATCTATTTGTGGCTATTTTTAAAATGATCTGCCTACTCCATTGTTAGGAACTTATTGCCCTATGTAGCCTTTTGCTATAGCATCTAATATTTGGGATGATTTAAAATTTGTCCAAATTATAATTTGGAAAATGTTTAAGTCTCTCCAACTGACAACCTTTCAATTAAATTGCAAAGTCCTTAAACGTGCCATTGTCACTAAAAGGACTATCAAGTAGTGATGAGCAGCATAGGCAATATTCGAATTTGTGGCATTATTCTCCGAAAATTCTAAGTAAATTAAAAAATTCTCCTGTCATTATTATGAATTGGGAAAATCGCCACTTGTACATGAGAATATTGCAAACATCTAGTGGCAGAATGTAAAAAAGGAGCTGCAGTGTAATTACAACATGAGACAATACTCATAAAGGTAGTTCATTGCAATAATCTGCACTTGTACATGCAAATATTGCGACCACAATTCTTGGTACTTTTAGTGCCATATTGATAAAGCACTATATTCAAGATTTTTGTGAATTCTCGAAGTGGCGATATTCACAATAAAAAATGTGCGATTCCAATATTCTCGCTCAACACTACTAGCAAGATCAACACACCCATTGAAAAACATTTCTGTACATTGACGTTTAAGAAGACTTCAAGTAGACTTAAAGCCAGCTTACACCGTTAACAAAGACCCATGCCCTATTGTATTACCCTAGGGGCAATCCAAGTTGAAAAAGGTTTTTTTATTTATTTGAAGTTTAGTAATGGATCGTTTCAGAGGATCGCTCCCTCACTGTAGGAACAAAGCAAAGGAGTACTTATTCTCTCCCAGTTGACTCCAATCTGCAATGTTTACTGTGGTTGGGACTGAAAAGGTGGTACATTTTGGACTTTCAGGAGAACTTGTTATAGTGCTTGAAAAGATAACAGAACAAAAAACAGGAGCGCAGGAAAAAACTACTCCCCCTGAATTCCCCCTGACGAATCAGGGGCATGGGGATTTTTCAGGCTTCAATTGAAATCCAACAATTGTATAAGTCATAAAAGTACAGAAATGTATTCACAGACAGTAAAAAAATTAGACATAGCACCTTATATCTGCACTAATCATCCCAACCATATATTTACATGTATGGGGATCAATGAAAGGTGTCCGCAGAAGGCGTGGGTTCAACCCTGACGCGCATTTCTTTGATTAGACTAAATAATCATACCAAGGGCATCGTCGTCGTCATATGCAAGACATATTTACTCACATTTCCAAAGAATACAGAGTATACCGTGAGTTATAAAACAAACGAAGACAACCCTGGTCAAGGAATTTCCTCTGGGAACAGAAAGCATAGACAACAACGGCAACAACAACATGGCAACTATCTGGTAAAACAGTTTAAAGAGACGGATCTGAGTTCCCACAGTGCATACCTACTCCTAGACAGCTCACAGAATGTGCATCAAGTGATAAAATGCGTAAAACCCCACAACCAAGTCAGGTGAAAATACATTCAAGTAGAGCCTCTGCCATCATGAAAAGGAAATGAATCGAGAAACAAGATTTAAACCAATGCTAATATAATGCAAGAAAATAGTGATGCAAAAAAACCCAAAGTCCAATAGAAACCGAATAGGTGCATGAATAGTGAAAATAATATAGTGAGATATTAGGTGTGTGGGAGAGTGAGCAAAAATTCATGGTAGTAAACCAGTCAGCAGGTTAAATGGGTATTCAGGTATTTGTAATCCTGGTAGTACAGTACATCTTGTAGGATGCCAGGGTAGCAATCAGACATTGCCATAATGGAGATTCAGAGATAACAGAGAATGTTAAAGATAGAGTAAACTTACAGAGGTAGTCTGTGTGAGCTGCTCATCTCCTGCTTCTATCCTGGCCAGCTACAGGTCCCACAATGTGTGGCTATAAGCTCTCCGCCATCACGCCGGCGGGCTCACAGCGAAAGTGATGATGTCATTGGCACGATATACTGACGCCAAAGAGCAGAAATCGCACAATTGAGTTAGTAGGTTTTTCCTGTTCTCCTGGTGTTGTTTGTTCTGTCATATTTGGTATGTTGGTTTTACTACATTTGTTAAAGAGTACAGTTTTTTCTTTGGTTGGAAAGATTTTTCAACGTAACCGCCTCATCTGAATTATTCTTTCATATGGGCCTTCTGGAAAAGGGAAATGTCTATGGCAATGATATATTGGTGCATGTGCCAGCTGTACTCAGCACTAGAGAATGTTAATAAATGTGAATTGGGACCCCAGAACCAATCTGTGGAGAATAGAGGTGGGTTAGCTTCAGAAGTTTAACTATGAGCGAAAAAGTTTTAAACAGCACCTAACCATTGAGAAAGCTACAGTATACACGTAAATGTTTGCTATAGAATGTTGTCAAGGGTAGGATCCATACTTTCTTTAGTGTAGGTGTTACCTGTTGACCAACATCTAGTATATTCTAGTTCTCACTGTACTTTAGGGTGGACAACCACTGACTTATTGTTACATTATTTATTATTATTTGTAATGTGCATATTCAAGGATTTGACTTACTTTTGCTATACTTTTTGGTTTGTTATAAATATTCCGTTATTATAACTTACACTTCTTTTTAGAGAAAATCTGTCTTTGGGAAGAATGATATTTCGTATTGCCCATGGGAGTCAGTCCACTCTCTCTCTCTCAATGGTTTTATTCTAAAAGGAAAACACAATGCATTACATGGTTGTGGTCAACAGCATAGACTAGTTCTATAAGCAATTTTAATATGTGATACCTTGTGTTCCTTTAAATCCTGCATTAGAATGAATGTCATTCTGAGAGTTGGCACAAAGAGACAATGAGCACCTAGAGCAGAGAAGAATTGAATGCATTTTGTATACTTAAAAAACATCCAGTTCTGTTTTCTATGTATTGTACAAGTTCAACAGAACTACTAAATATTTGCACTATTGGCATTTATGTGATTATGAATCATGCCATGAGTCCCAATGTACTTTGCTTCAAGGCCATTTCAAATATGTTTGTAATAGTCTTTATTAAACTGTAGAAGCTGGCAAGGAAGTGCATTTATCAATAATGTACTGAATGATGCGTAGAACTTAAATATTTAAATTCCATTAATGAATTGTATTTTTTTAAATCCTTTTTACTACAAAACATTTCACAAATTATTACATTTAATAAAAAGAAAGAAATAATAATAGTAACTGATGAATTCAACTATCTAACAGCAAGGATTTTTGCTCACCCTGTTTTTTGTTCTCAGTATGTCTGCATGGGTTTCATTTAACATTCCAAGAAAAAAATGGTAGGTTAATTGGTTTCCTGTCCCCCTCCATAACAAAAATATCTTTAGGCTGAGGCTGTGTCCTTAGTCTGTGTTAGTGACCTAAGACTCTGGTAGGGACTTTAGATTGTAAGCTCATCTAAGACATGAGATATATGACTATGTTCTCTGTAAAGATATTATTATTATAATACTGCATTATGTGTGCTTATTTAGAACATTTAGAGAGACAGTCATATTTTTAAGGCTAAGTTCCCTCATAGGCGTTCAGCAGTGTCCATTCATGTTTATGGGATCAATCAGGGGAGAAAAATCGAGACAGGTCGCTGCCCGCAATCAGAGCACGTCCGTGCCCATTCAACTAAATGGACACGATCAACAGCAACGATTAAAATAGTAACTTGGGAAATCACAAACTTTTTTTTTGGGAGGGGGGGTTCCCATGTAGGTTTTATGTGTGTGGAAGACATGTGAGGTTTATATGTTCAGGATAAAGCTGAAAAGTAAGCAGAATGTGGATGATAAACTGTCAATTCGTACAACTGCCCCAGCCTGCAGACTTAACATTGTAACAGGGAATGATTTAGTCCAGCGAGATAAGAGATATTTTTTACAAATTGCAACAAAGTAAGACAGCTAGGAGTACAGTTGACAAACCAAGAAAAACTAATACATTTGCAAATGAATTCAATAGGGTGATGGCATCAAGAATAGATGGTAGCAATTAGAAAATTATGTATACATATGATCTATGACAAATGTTGACTTATTTAAGTAGTGGGTTGCTAGAGTATTAATACAGATTAAATTAAATCCACATGCTGCTGGCTTTTCATGGGTAAACTGTGCAAGCAATGTGTGCATGTAGTACTTTTAGCATGGCTGATATATTTACATGCATGTGATTCCACCTTGGACTAGAGGAGCCCCCCCCCCCTTGATGGGACACCACTCCCTCTTACACTAGTGGAAATGTTACTTTTTATTTTTAGTGACGCCGGGACGTGAATTGCCACACCTAACACCTAAGGAAGCACTGTGTGGTCACCAAGTGGACTCCTAGCCATGGGTGACCCATCCAGGACTCCGGTAATTTACCTGATGCATTAATTGTGGTTGTGCCATGTACAAGATTTGAACCTGTAAAAACTGGTGGCGATATTATGCCCCCTGAAACTAGGGAGCTATTTTACCAATTCCATTGGCAAAAAATTTAATTTGTGAGTTTAATATATTCTGCAATAACGGCCTATAGTTGTTATACCAATATAAATTTTGCAATTGCTTGTGCAATCGACTGTGCAATTTTTTACACTGTGATGACCTATATATACTTTACTGGCCGTACCATTATGACCTTTGCATGGAAATACTTTTTGTACTGGCACGCATTTACGTCATTTAGATTGTACTCACCTGGATTACACTTAGCACTGATCTAACATCCCCTCCTGAGGAGGCCAGACATCTTGGGATGAAACGCGCCAAGGGGGCCATGGAGTGGTGGGCGCACTAAGGGAGAGTGCTGTGCCCCTCCCACTTAAAAACAAAGATTGTGCCTATAATATGTATTTAATTCTAGTTCTGTTTTGACACTGTCGTGTAACAAATTTTTCATTGGGACATATGTAATTTAGGGACGCCTAATACTGTCAGGAGCCAGTGTCCAACAATTCATTGAGTACCTTTTGTCTATTTATTCAGGGAAGATGTGATATATTTATAATAAACTTGTTTCTCATTTTTCTAGCCATTGTATGGGTTCTACTTAATAGCTCTGGCCCATATCAAGTGCCCTGGGTCTGGCCACCCCAACTTTTGTGACCTTTGGTTAAGATTTTTCTTTCTATGTAAATTTAAAATTTATGGGGATAGTGGCCAGCATTTCTATATTTACCCATGTTGAAATCTGCCCAGATATTTTTTGTGAATCATGGCTGACATATTGTTGGCAGAAATCTGGAAAAGGTTGCATCTCTTTCTTAATAAATATTTCCTTCCAGATATCTGATCTGAATCCAACTGACCAAGCATTTCACTTGTTGAAGACTAAACTTCAGACAGAAAGGTCCACAAACAAACAGCATCTGAAAACCATTGAAACAAAGGCATGGAAGAGCATTAAAAGGAAGAGGAAGCGCAGCATTTGGTAATGTCCATGAATTCAATACTTCAGGCTGTTGTGTGCTGTGCTCCGCCAAGGAGGAGAAAAAAGAGCAACACTTGCAAACATCTACAGGGAGTGCAGAATTATTAGGCAAATGAGTATTTTGACCCACACATCCTCTTAAGCCTGCATGTTTTACTCCAAGCGTATAGCTCGAAAGCCTATACCAATTACGCATATTAGGTGGATGGCATCTCTGTAAATGAGAAGGGTGTGTTCTAATGACACAACACCCTATATTCGGTGTGCCTATTATTAGGCACACTTCCTTTCCTTTAGGCAAAATGGGTCAAAAGAAGGACTTGAGGCTTAGAAAAGTCAAAAAATAGTGAGATATCTTGCAGAGGGATTGCAGCACTCTTAAAATTGCAAAGCTTCTGAAGCGTGATCAGCGAAACAATCAAGCGTTTCATTCAAAATAGTCAACCGGGTCGCAAGAAGCGTGTGGAACAAACAAAGAGCAAAATAACTCGCCGGAACTGAGAAAAACAAGCGGTTTGCAGCTGCCAAGATGCAACTGCACCAGTTTTGGCCATATTTCAGAGCCTTGCACCCATCACTGGAGTGCCCAAAGCACAAGGTGTGCAATACTCAGAGGACAGAAAGGCTGAAAGACGACCACCCTTTGACAAGACAACAAGCTGAAACGTCAAGGACTGGGCCAGAAATATCTAAAGAATGATTTTTAAGGTTTTATGGGACTGATGAAATGAGAGTGAGGTCTTGATGGCCAGATGGATGGGCTCAAAACACCGCCGCTCCACTTCTCTTCTCACATTCTTCCCCCCTCCACATGACCCACCCCCAATCCCCCCTTCCCTTCCTATATGACCCCCCCCCCCCTCCCGCACCCATCCCCCCCCAACCCCCTACCCGTCCCCCACCCCGCCCCTATCAGTCACACTCCACCTCTCCTCCCACCCCCACGTCCCCCCCCACGCCATTACCACTCAACCCCTCCTACTCATAAAGTACCCCCACTTCACCTACTTCCTCCCTCCACCCCCCAATTCCCCTTCTCCACCATCCAACCACCCATCCCCTCACTTCACCATCCCCACACCCCCCCCCCACCACTTACCCACCTAAGCCTCCCCGCCACGTCCACCCCATCCCCTCCACCCCCCCCCACCCCTCTTCGCACACCCCACCCACCCCTCAGTACCTTTCGAGCCACAAAGTCCTTCCCCCGATAAACTCCACAACCCACACCGCCATCAATCTCTCCCTTCAAATTACCCCACAATCTCCCTAACAACCATTTTCATCCCCTACCGTCACCCCCCCCCCCCACCCACCTCCCAATTTCCTATCCCCCGCACTTTCATCATTCCATCCCCACAGCTCAACCACCACGAGGCTGGTTGTAAAGGGCCAGAGAGCTCCAGTCCTCAGACTCAGACGCCCAAGCACAATGGTGGAGGGGGAGAGCTCTAGTACTGGTTTGGGTGCTGGTATCATCAAAGATGAGTGTGGGGCCTTGTCGGGTGAGCACGATGGAGTCAAGCACTCTTAACCTCCTCCCAGTCCTGTTACTGCCAGTTTCTGGAAGACAACCTTCTTCAAGCCACAGTCGTACAGGAAGAAGTCTGCATACTTCACAATGAAAAACACATATGATTGTCATGCCAGGACATGCACACCCATCACACCGCGCAACCAAGTACTCCACCAGTCATGGCGGGCAAGAAAGGTTACAGTATAAAGAAGAAAAACTAATGGCACATATGGCCTACCTGTTCACCTGATCTGAACCCATTGGGAACTGTGGTCCATCATCAAATGTGTGATTTACAAGGAGGTGAAAATAGTACACCTCTCTGAACACATTGTCTGGAGGCTGTGGTTTGGTTGCTGCTGCCGGCATGTTGATGGCGTGTGAAACAGATCAAAACACTGACAGAATCCAGGTATGGCAGGCTGTATAGAGGTGCCTTGCAAAGAATAGGTGGAACATATTGGTCATCTGATTGTACATTGTTTTTGACTGTCAGAAAATTATAGATTTGTGACACTCGCCTTTGACGATGTTTATATTGGTTTCACTGGTAAAAATCAACTCATTGTGACTAAACTGGATAATTAGTTTTTTGTTAAGTTGCCTAAATTATGACCCACAGTAATAGTCACCTGCACACACAGATCTCCCCTCTAAAATAGTTAAAACTAAAAACAAACACTAAAAAACTTACTCCACACAAAAAATATTCAAGCTTTGATATAAATTTTTTGGGTTCAGTGAGAACATTGTTGTTGTTCAATAATAAAATTATTCCTTAAAAATACCACTCGCCTAATAATTCTGCACTCACTGTAGTTGAGCAGGAGGAAAAGAGAGGCTTGCTAACTTTGTGAGCTGATTGCAAAGCCCCCATCGCCAAAATTGCTGGAGATGTACAGAAGGGTTGTGGGAACATTTAAAAAAAAAGTTTTGCTATAGCACATATAGTTTTTGCATAAATGAAGTTTAAAGTTAAAGTCGAAATTCCGATTTTTGAATTTTTTACTTGACTTTGAACTTAATTTGTTCATAGAGACATACTTCTTTTTTTGTAGTATACCCCCAGCCCTTCTCTACATCTCCAGAAGGTTTGGTGATACCATGTTCAGGGGCTTTGCAATTAACTTTGAAATCGTGGAAATGGTCGAATTAAAAAAAAAAAAAATTGACCATCTCTACCTGCTACCTCTGGGTGCAGAACCTCCACCTTTCACTTTAGGCTTGCAAGAATATTTTCTTTTTTTTTTTTAGTGACAGCGATTTTCTATATTTAATTGTAGCTTTGACATGCACTAAAAAGTAGTCTTACTACTATTTCTGCTTGGTGCACGATGAGGTTGGTACACAAGAATCTGAAGGGTGCAACCCAAAATCCAGAGTAATAAAATGCCATAGTAGGGGCTCACAACAGATGAATTTGAAATCAGACAAATTCTATAGTACCAGACATATTCATGCTCTTATGCAAGATAAACAAAATACATTTTAAATATAATGTATATTAGGTATATATATTAATGTATGTATTTACCCTCTTTGTTCTTGGTAGATCATTTCAACTTGGTAAATAAAAAATAAATAAAAATTGTGCCTACCTTTGCAATATAGCATGATACAGTATAGTATGCACATACATTGGTAGGTTGCATCTGCTCCAAACATGTGTGTGCACAAACTGGCACACACATGCTGCACCAACATTTTAATAGGGAGTTGGTTTGTACCAATCAAATCCCCCATTTCTAGTATTTGAGAGGATTTATTATTTGCAAGTGAGGAAAAACGTCAAAATGTTTACCTTACAGCAAAGCAAATTGTTTCATTATACTCTTATATTTGTTGCACTGTAATTCATTAACACTTAACATTTATATAGCAAATGGTTATATCTTTAATTAGATATATACTTTGTGGGGTATGTTTTGTCTATATAACAATTATTTAGGTTTCACTAAACAAATTGAGTAAAGTCAACCCTATTTAGTACAAGGCAGTACAACTCTTGCCAGCACAAGACAAATACATTCAAATCATTCCAGAACTATGCCAGGATTAAATCCAACTGATGGCGCTAATTACCTCTGCGTGAAAAATTATTTAATGATCTTTTTATTTACCTTTTAAGAGTTTATGTTGTTTGACTTTTAGGGATATTTTGCTAAAGAAAACACTGGCCAGAATCATTGGAGCATGTTTTACATATATTTATCTTCAATAGTATAGTGACTAAATATTTGACATTCTTGTACAGCGAATCTGAAGGTCATTCACAGAACTGTTTGTGGTAGAGACATGTCACAAAGCAAGACGAATTTCTTGGCAATATGAAGGTAATCGACATGCACTAAAGTGTGACTAACTTTACAGAGGGCCCATCTGGCAGCAAAATTGTCATCGAAGGTTATCTTATCAACACTCTGGTCATAGTGAACACAAGTGGCCATTTAGATGTGAACGCCTGTTCTGTTTTCTGGCCTGTTATATTATTTGGCTTTCAATGAGTCCCAGATGTCTCTTATAAATGTGATATAGGAAGTAATCATTTTTTAGTGAATTGTGTGTGCTTCAGGTCACTGCATCATTTAAAATTCTCAGCTGGCTAAGAACTCAATACGTTTTCTCCACAGGATTTAAAATTCTAATATTGTATGACAAGGTGTTCATTTAAACATTATATATCTTTTCATAGCAATTTGAAGGATCTTATCAGATAATTATTTGTGCATTAGTCTACATCAAAATAAACAACTAATAATCACATGCTTTTCCCTTGTATTAAATCAGCTCTAATGTGCCATAGATTTCAATATTATTTTACAGCATACTGACAGGATGAATTAATTAAGTGAAATTATCACATACTAACACCCTCATATATTTTAATTCTCATACTATACCTTCCCAGATTACTAATCTGCAAAATAAATGAGGACTGAAGATGATTTCAGTTATAGTTATAGCAGTATGATCATAACATGGCACAATTATGCTTGATGCAGTGCTAAAGTGCCTCTCAAGGGGAAGCTTACCTTGTGCAAAATGCAAAGCTTGTATTTTCTTCTCATAAATATGAAAAGATAAATGCTTCAAACAAACGATGCTAAACAGTTCCATAACAAACTAATTATGACTGAGTTATCTTTATGAGCTAACCATTTAATGGCCCAACAAGCAAGGAAAATGAAGACCATCATGTGACATGCAGGCGTATATGCAAGTACATATACTGTTCATATGTTAAATATTCTTAAGGCTGCATTTACACTGTTATTCCCTGATTTTCATTGTCGCCCATTAGGATTAACATGGAGTTTATGAACTCCTCCAAAGTGAGAGTGGGTGTGGCCAGTTGCTTTTCGGCCAGCACCCAAATAAGTGCCCATATAAATCTGGCCTTATCAATTTTACATAACACAATATATTACATTTATTAAAGATTCACCCACTGATATGTCTGACATTTGCAAGATTCACTGTAGTGTTTCTTAAATGTATGAACATGATATTCAGTTATATATAAGTAAAATGTCCTCAATACAAAATATCCTTACAACAACAAATACAACAACAAATACAAAGCCACAATTAATACCCTAATATTTGGCCATTATCTGAAAGAAATTTCCTTTAGTTTATTATTTGACCTATGTATTACCCATAGAATATGCAACGTCTTGTCAAATCCTACAGTAATTTGCATTAATAAAATAATGTAAAAAAAATTAAAAAATAAGTATGGCAGAATTCAATTACGTAAATTTTTTGCCCATTACATTACTGTGTGTTAATAAAGAAAAAAATATATAAAAAGGCAGGGCTCCACAATCTACTTCTGTTGCTTTTCAGATGTACTTGTTGATCACGATCCACCGGTTAGGTATCCTTGAAGAAAAGATTCCTTAGCTGCCAGATGGGCCCTCTATAAAGTTAGTCACACCTTAGCTAAACCTGTGCAATATTTTTTTTATCCAGCATTTGATAACAAAAGTAAGAACAATCCTGTCTTCCCTCCCAAATGACATAAGACAAAGTGTTGGGGTTTTTAAAATAGCAGGGCTAATAAGTTTGTGGAACTGACACCAATTGAGGCTTCTGCCAAAGGAACATATCTTTGCCTCTTTGCCCGGCATATGGAGTTTCAAACTCTGGCTGTGGGGCCAAATCTGGTTTACATTGTAATTTTATTTGGTCCGTGAGATTTAAATTATTATTTAAGAAATGAATACCACAGTGCCATGACATATTATTTAACATGTGTTATAGAATTTGCTTCCTCCAGATTTATTGTTTAACTTCCTGAACAATTCCCCCAACTGTAGCTCAGGGTAAGTTTGCTAATGCTTAAAGTTAGAGCTAAACTCGTGGATACTCACCAATACTATTAACAAAAGCCATGGGGCATGCGCAGTTGTGTTGGAAGATTTTCCTATTCCACACCTGTGTGGACGACAACCAGGACCTAACCTGTGTAATTCCAGATGTGGAGTGAAGATGTATTTTTGGATGGATTATTTTTCTTCTTTCCTTCCTGTTTTCTTTTCCTTGCTTTTTTTGTCCAAGGAATTGGATGTCAGATATAAAATGGATGTTACTTTTCTACGGGTGTTTGAATCCGATAAAAGATGGATTCATTTTATTCTTGTGTTTTTTTTTTTAAATGGATGCTTTATGGATTTATATGAAGAGTGGATTACTGCGTGGGATTGTACATTAACAGTAAGGAATTGTCTGATTATTTTATGTAATTTTTCATATTTCATATATGTATTGCATATGTGTAATTACTCAACAACACGTATACAATACATATATGAACATTTTTATTGTTATATGTAATAAATAATGGTATTATTAACTGGTCCTGCACTGTTTTTAACGTAAAAGTGTGTGTTTTATTTGTTGGGAATTGTCGCCTTTTGTGAATTGCACTATTTTGGGTAGCACGTTTAAACTCTGTTGGATTGCGTAAGAGGTCCAAGAGACCTCTATACACATTCCATATTTTGAAATGT
>CM070033.1:56369438-56399653 GCA_036250615.1 Ptychadena robeensis | reverse complement strand
CCTCCTGGGGAAACCAAGATCGATGTGAGTGATCCTCTCATCGAACATTTTTTTCTAATAAAATTAATTTTATATGAGCCTCATTCGCCATCGGGAAATAACATCCCTCAGTCCACAGATGTTTATAAAGGTTATACAGAGGGCCATGGTCGGGGTCAGGCTTTGTGGGGATTTACGGTCAAGTCCGTCCAGCATCACCGAATTTAAGTCTCCTCCTACCAGTTTATGATTAGTGGGGTCTCTAGCAATGACCCCTTCTAGATGCTCAAAGTACTGCTGTGGTTGCATTTGGTGCGTAAACATTGTATATATTTAGTTCAGTTCCCCCCACCGTTAAGCGAAGCTGGACTCTCCTGCCCTCCTGGTCCGACTCCCACGAGTGTACCACACATTGGAGGGACTTGTGTACCATTATCATGAACCCTCCCTTTTTCCCCACTGCAGAGAGGCATAAACCTCCCCTACCCAGAATTTGCGCATTCTAGCGGTGTCTAAGGAACTTAGGTGCGTTTCCTGGAGTAACGCAATCTCCGTTTTCAATTTTTTTAAGTGTTTAAGGACCATATTTCTTTTTGTCGGGGCGCGAAGCCCTGACATTTCAGGAGATTATGTTAACCATGGAAAAGGAGCAGTAAAGAAAATATTGCCAGATAAAGACACTGAAAATGGTGGAAACCTGCCCCAGCAAACAGACTGCACCTACCCATAACTCCAGGAAAAAACCTCTGACCAACTTACCTTAACTCTAATAGCATGCAAAGCGTTCGATGCAAGTTAACCCGACATTCAAGCCCGAAGTTCTTGTTCTGCCATAGCCACAACAATAAACAATAACAATCAAAAAACAAAGCATTCGTGGAACCAGTAGTCAGCCGAGCAACCGGTATATCCACGGAACAGTGTAAGGGTCGACAATGACCCATCAGTAAAATACTTGACTCCCTTCTTCCCACAAGAGCGTAACATCTATGAAGCTCCCATACCTCCCATGATATAGAAAGAGAGGGACCCATAAGGGGCCAAAGACCCTGGGCTGTCACAGAAAGTCACATAGCTAGAGGTATTTCAAGTAAGACAGGAAGATACTTAGACTCTCCCAATGTCACAGTTCGGCATGTTCAGTAGGTCCACAAGGAAGAACAGGCGACGGTGATGATCAGCGCCAACCCCGGTTCTTGACACCTTTCTTGAAGCCTTGCTGCTGGCGTCTCGGGGTATTCTGTTGCAGGCGGCGTGCAAGAGATGATGGCCCGGCAAGAGGGGTGTTGTGCCTCGCCGGCGGGGTTTCCAGGGGTGTCGCCATTGGGGATTCCAGGAGGCCCGCTGTATGATGAAGAAAAGTCTCCGCCTCCGTTGGGTCTGTGAAAGAATGGGTGTGGCCTCCATCATCCCTGATGTGCAAGGTAGCGGGATATGCCAGTGTAAAGCGTACACGTTTCTGAAAGAGCGTGGAACATACTTTGCTGAAAAGCTTACATTTTTTTGACACCTCCACAGAATAGTCTGCAAATATTAAAAGCTTCTGACCCTCAAATTGTAGCGATCTTTGATTTCTATATGCCTGGAACAGTTGTGATTTCTCCGCATAATCAAGAAATTTGGCGATGACCGGCCTTGGGGTCTGGCGATCTTGATTGGGGGGTCCCAGCCTGTGTGCCCTCTCCACTCTGAGCGTGAGAGGTATGCCCAGGAGTCGGGGGATCGTGGAGCTGCAGATTTCCGCCAATGATTGCGATGGTATCTCCTCTGGGATCCCTATGATCCTAAGGTTAAATCAGCCATCTTGAGGGAAGATTCATTGACTTTGTCTTCCAGTACTGAGATTCTCTGCTCAGCCTCCGACAATTTATGCCCCTGAGTGGTGACTTCCTGCTGTATGGATAGGATGGCTGATTGTACGGCTCGGTCAATGGCCGCTTGCAGCGTGGGCGTCAAAATGGCGGCTACCACCGCCGCGATCTTATCATGGTCTACCACCAGCCCCGGGGGATCCAATTGCTGGCTTACCGGATCGGTCGCATGCAGTTCGTCAGGGCTGGGCTGCGAAGCGGTCTCCACATCTGGAGGTGTTCGACGGCTGAATTTTCCTGGCGGCTGCACCCTGGCGTGGAACTACGTTAAGGTATTTGTCCATGTGCCGTCTCCGGAGGTTTGGGGCTGTAGCAGGTAAGCTTTGGCTACCGGTACCAGGGTCTTCTGCCGATATTTTATGCCGATCAGTCACGGGAGGAGCGGGAGCTCAGTGAAAGTGCTACTGCCTCATGTGGCGCCGGAACCGGAAGTCATTATAGGTTTTAAGAGATTTTTAATTGCTTTCAAACCATAATTCAGCAATGAGGACTGAAATGGTGGCAGATTACCTTCATTCCTTCATTACTGGGAATTCTTAAGCAGTTTTACCATATTCATCCATATTCATCATTTGACCATCTTTAAAATAAATTAATCCATACAAAATGAGTCTTGCCGTTTTTCACTTCACCTTTAAGCTAGTTGTCTCAATAAGCACAAACTGTCTAAAACAGCATACCACGAAATAGAAGGCTGTAGGGGTAAGGATAGCAATAGCACCCACAGTTAGGGTTAATTAGCAATAAATCAGCCACTGGACCCTGCTGCAAGAAACAACAATATGAACTTCCATATACTTTTTAAAGTACCAGCCTCTAAATCTATAGGTAATCAATCTAAGTAGGGTCCTATTGCAAATATATTAACAACTCCTACAAATCCTGTATATTGGAAATTCAAGTCCAAAACAGTTGAGATAATGGATTCATAGAATCTTTTATGATTATGATTGTAATAATTGAATATATTGTTATACATGTCTCTACTATGTGTATTAAAGGAAACTTATAGCTCTTGATGTTTCCTAAGTTTGGTTGAATAAAAAATATTTTTTCAGGATTGTTACTTTGAATTATTAAATTCAAATTATTTTATTTCTGCATAAAGCTTTACATCTCCAAATTGGTTTTCAAAGGTCTAAGAAGCCTTTGATGGAAACTGAAATCTTACATTACTTACTTATTCAGGTTTTCTAAAGTATTCGTCCCTTCATTGCTCTGAGGGAGGATTGCTCTAATATCTCCTGAGCTCTCTTCTATAAATTCTATAAAGTAATAGCAATTATACACCCCAGTGATGATCATTCCACACTGACATCAAATGCTCACTGATGTATTTTCTATAATTGAGTATTAAATAGGAATAAATACATTGAGAATTGTAGGAGTGAAAAAAACTTGTTTCTTTAGTATTGCTTTTGGACTGTAGAGCAAATACACTTCTTATGCAATCTATTAACCTCCCTGCCGTTAGGCCCGAACTCAGTACGGTCACAGTTTACTCTCTTTTAAACTGTGCCCATGCCGGGATCGGGCATAATCCAAGGGGTGCCATAAACCTCCATGTTAATGGAGGGGGTGTCGCTTTTCCTCACACATATCACCGGCATCTAATTGACTCCAGCGTTGTGTAGAGAGCTGGGGGGAGGGCACTCCACTGTGATTGCCCGTACTATGGCTTTTTGTACCATAAAAGATGTCCCAAAAGTGCGTAAAGCCAGGAAGGTCAATATAACATAAACATGCACCCCCAAAATCAGTGAATTCACCAATTGTAAAAGCATAAGGTGATCTGGGAAGTGTTAACGACTTAACAAAACAGTCCCTTTCTATGCACTATTTTATAAATTATTTAATGATACATACATAATGAAAAGAAACCTCTACTTGCCTATAGACAACCACCTAATCTATGACAACTTATTGTGAGGAGTTCCCTGAACACCCCAACACAGAATGGAACATTGCATGCAAAGCAGATGTGAGATCTGTACTCATATAGACAGTATAGACAGAGTACCAGTACCAGGATCACAGCTGGAGTATAGAGTACAGGGAACGTTCTGCTGCAGATCCTCTAATGTAGTGTACCTAATATCTTGCAAAAAATGCCCTACAGGACTCTATGTTGGTGACACAGGTCAACCCCTTTGCCAGCAAATAAACCTACATAGCAGCACTATCAAGAACAAGAAAACTGATGTCCCTGTAGGAGCCCATTTCTGCAACACTGGCCACAGCATAAGAGATCTCAGGATTATGGTACTGATGGGGAGTTTTCAATCACAGAAAGAGAGTCTGGAATGGGAATGTAAATTTATAAAAATACAGTATTAACAGGGACAACAATTTCATGTGCCACTACAACTTCAACTGAATTCCAGAACTTTCATATTTAATTGCTGAAGGAGGAGAATATCACAGCTGAACCTCTTATCACTATTACCCCCAATAACTCTTCCTAACTCTGATCACTATCTCCACTAACTAACCCTTCACTCTCACCTCCATCAGTCACGTGTGTCAAGACAAAACTGTTGCTTTTGTTAAAATATTTGACCTTGTTATTTTGTGTATAAATGCAAGTTTCAAAACGCAGAATTTTATTATGCTGAAAGAAGGGATCTGCGACATCCTGAAAGCTTGCTTCTCTAATTACTTCAGTAAGCCAATAAACTGTATCACTTGTACTCCAAACTTGCTGTATTCATTGATGGCTAACACGGTACAACAATCTAAATTGCAATGATGAATTGCGAAAGACAACTTAACAACTGCATTTTTAAAATTTTTCTTCTACTCCCCATTTGGAAACCATGTACACTATTAACACGCCCTTTGAATGCCTTAGCACTGTCCCAAGGTTGAATTACGATCCACTATTGTTGGTTCTATTCAACATTGAAAGTTCACAGACTTAGTCCTCAGTGTTCAACGAATAAGAATTTCAGTCAAAATTGCTGAAGTATTACATTTTCTCAAAATGTATAACATTGGTCATACAAGAATGTTTCATTGCATAGGGCATAATGCTACTTTGCCATGGTGAATATCCACATAATCATAGACATTTAAGAACAAGCCTGCTCTATATTCTCACATTGAAGAGGGGCATTTAAGAGAAGTCATGGGATTTGGAAGACATACCTTTTACTTTAAAGGCAAATGTAAAACATTGCAAATTAGAGGGTTTTTGCTTATATAGATTGTACACTTTTAAAATAATTCATTTACTATATCTTTTAATGAAGCAAGCTCCTCAACTGAAGGCCACTTCTCACAGGATCCAATCACCCATTTAAAAATTAAATGATAGACACGTAAGACCAATTATTAATAAGCCTTAGCATAATTGTAATTATAACTAGACTACTTCATTATACAAGGCTGTTGAAACTTTAGTGCATCTTGGTTTATTAACAAGCCCCATAAAACTGCTGATCTAACAATTTTCAGCAATTCAGTTAATATAACAAAAAAGTACATTCCGATGAATTCACTGTGGGAGCTTTACTGAACATGGTAGTATGAGTCAAAAGTTTATTACTGTAATAAAGCAATATGAGACAATAGTACGTAGCAATGCAATAAATACAGGACCAACATTAAATAGATGCAACACACCAATTACGTGTGTTGCATTCTTAAAAATAAGAACAACTAAGAATCTTAAAAGAGTGTTTCTCATTTTGTTAATATACTTATTTTCAACTACTTGCAGACAGATTTACTTTTATAACTTATTGAAATATTTGGTGTCCAATGTTTGCTCCAATAACAACCTATATTATATACCTATAGTTTGGGGTTTTACATGTCTAAGTGGAAAGTAGCCAAATCAACATCAAGAGATGTCATTTTAGTATCTGCAAGATAAGGCATGGGTTACACAGCTGGTTATCTAAAGTTGAAAGATGAAGACAATTTTAGAAATGAATAAATGTATTTGCATAGAAGATAAATGATTCCTGTCAGATGAGAATTTTTGTTTCTTTCTCTAATTGTAGCATTTATTGAATGCTAATCACTGGCCTGTCTGAATATCACCCATCCTTCTGCCATTGGGTTTCATTAGTTTTTTTTCCCTTTATGTTTACCTGATAATTTTGCCATAACTGCATCCTTTCTTATGATTCTATGGTTTTCTTTCTATTGCAAACGCAATACATGGTAGTTCCGGGTACTGATGAAAATAATGTTGAATATTTGGTATTGAGGAGACAAATTCTCGAAGTGCCGATATTAACAATAAAAATTTGTGATTAGAATAATATCAACACTACTATTTGGGACTAATGCTTATTAACTGTTTATATAGTGATAGGGACATGAACATGGGTAACTTCTAACAGTAAATGCTGAGTGTTGTTTCATGAATAACCTGCTGCCCTTTACTGGCTGTCAGTAGGGAAAACTGCAAGTGATGTTAAAAAAAAATACATGTAGCTGTATATTGTTTGTTGGAGTCAGTTATGCCTTGCATATAAATTTTTTAAACTAACAAATACAAAAAAAAAAATATACAAGTCTTCTAATGCAGTCAAGTATATGATGCTTACTTGATCAATTTATTAACATGTACATAGTAATACAAAAAATGTAAAGGCATATTCCTGGGGATGTGCTTAAAAAAATAAATAAACTAGAGGTCAATGGTGCTGCCCCCACCTCTCTGGCATCATGAATTACATTGTGGCGGTGGACCTGTAGGTCGGTCAGCCGATACAGACGCAGGCTTCCTCCAGACATGTGAGTATGCCATGCATTGTTAGTAAACAAACTCAACCAAAAATAACTCAGGCTACACACTCATGGTGTTAAAGAAGCCCTATTCTATAACATTTGTAAACCATGTACCTCATGTACCTTCAGCCAAACCCAACATTTTAGGGGAAAAGAAACGTAATGATATAATCTCAAAAGCCCTTTGTTGCTCCATTCCTCTAACGACATTGCATTAAAGCAGGGGAGAAAACTTGATAGCTGGAAAGCTAGTGATGGTCAGGTAAGACTTAGTTCCAGACAGATACATTACCCCCCCATTGAAAACATTATATGATACCCTCTTTTGGCCACTTGTGACTAGTGATGGCTGAACTGCCCGCAAGGCGGACAGTTCGGCCGCGAACAAGCATGTTCGCCCTCCTTCTCGCCGGCGGACAGTACGGGTGTTCGACCAGCCCCGTTCGCCGGTGAGAAGGAGCCCTCTATTCTTCCTCCGGTGGGATCATTAGCAGCGAGATCCCGCCGCAGGAAGAATATTTCACTGAAGACCGGGTAGAGAACCCGGTCTTTCAGTGAAAAACCAGCTTGTGAAACCCGGATGTGACGTCAGTGACTATGCGTTCCAGGTCACTGATGTCACATCCGGGTTTTCCAATTCAAATTCCCCGCCTAGAGGCGGGGAATTTGAATCTGTCCGCGAACGGGCGGACGGCGGACTTTTTTAAAAGTCCGCTCCGCCCGTTTGCGGACGGACACGGCTGAAGTTTGGCCATCACTACTTGTGACACAGCAGTAATTTAACCGCAGACAACTGTCAGATAAATATGTAATCTCTGATATGGTTTTAGGGAGCAGCAGGTAAGTAAATTTTGCTAGGATGGTGGTAAGTTTAATTGTCTATATATATATTATTATTTTGTAATATATTATTTATTTATGTATTTATAATGTATTATTACATTTACTTAGGGACCCAGAACAATCAGAGAACTTAATTAGGAAAGAAAGAAGGAAGCTAGCAATTAAACTAAAGTGCACCTTAAATTTTATAATAGGTAAAATACATAATTTATTATTTGTTCTTTGCGAAAAAGTTGTTCCTAATGAAAAATTGTGTCGGCACTAACACTAAAACATGTTAAGAAGCTACATAACTTTTAATTGACTTTCTAATTATTATCCTTCTTACTGGTTAGACATTACTCTGAGACAATTGAAATGCTAACCACAGCTGATAAATAAATTGGACTCTACAGGCCATCAGCTTTTCTCTATATTTTATATTTGTGCTGTAAATTGAATTTGATGAAAACCAACCTATGTCATGTACTTTGATTCAAAAATAGTTGTGAAAAAATTATTTTGTGTATTACAAAATGATTCCTGCTGTTGGGTATAAATTTTATTCTTCTATAAATTTATAAGTTTCATTTCTGTAATCATTGAAGGCCTTACATGTGTAACCACACTGTGGCTGAATCAATGTAGGTCATGTTATAAATTATATATATATATATATATATTTGTAAAATTAGAAATATCCATCTAAGACGGGCAAGTAGTTGAATTGGTGAAACCTACTACATGTAGCTACTGTGGTACTTGGGCATGTTAAGAAAGATGGGATAGCCGAGTGTGCAAGCCGGATTGGCCAAACATATATATTGGTATGTTTCATTCTACCATGAAGACTTGCAATGCCATTTGTGAAATAGGTAGCTGAAAATAAGGTCAAGACAGGTGAGGGTCAATGGATAATCAGAAATCAGCAACAATAGAATAAGTGTATACATTTAAGTGTTTACAGGAGGTTACAAGATGATAATTAATTTAATTAATACACAATTGAATAATTTGACCAAAACATATTTAACCTCCCTAGCGCACTGCTGAGGTCCAAATTTCTGTACCAAAAGTGCACCATAGACTTCAATGGTAAATTTTTCTTTATGTTGTAGGCCTGTAACTTCCCAAAATATGTCCGTACAAGGGTCTAATAGACAGTCTGAATATAATAATGTTTGAAACAAACATTTTTTTTTATTATAAAATAATGAAAAAACACAAAAATCAGGGCACAAAGCTATGCTGCTATGTACTAAACATCGCCCACATAAAGTCTCTGGTGCCCCAGATGTGCCCATTTGCAGTTAACCCTCTCTAAGGGAAGAGAGGGTTACTGCAAATGGGCACATCTGGGGCACCAGTGACTTTATTTGGGCGATGTTTAGTACATAGGGGCACATTGAAAGCAGTTTTCTTCATAGAAAACTGCTTTCATGCAATTTAATTTTCAAATCTCCCACCCCTTCCCCCGATGTGACGTCATCACTCGAGAATAGATGGAGGTGCTGCCAGCCTGCCTGTGACATCGGGGACACCGGGACAGCGCAGAACTGTGAGTATGTGCTCCCGAAACCCCGATGTGTGCTGGACGGCAGCATCTCATCCAGGGCTATTAGATTTCATATATATTAAAACCATCAAATAGTGGTGTACAGCAATTTAGATTGAAAGTCATAACACTCAACGTGTTTCACCCAACCTGGGCTTTCTCAAGAGTTTTTTTTTATGCCTGATATACATCTTAATATACAAGACAAAAAACATATGTATATACTGCATTTACAGCCACCAATAATTACTTTTTTTATTGTAGTTGATAATGACATACCACAATATAGGCCATCTCTCAGATTACAGTGGCAGCACCACAGAGGAAACCAGACGTGGTACTCCACTCTTCCGCCATCCCTCACAGCCAACTAAAGCTCCAGAGGATGGGTATTGCAACAGGACAATGACCCAAAACATACAAGTCATTAAACTAAAGAATGGCTTCAACAGAACAAAATATGCCTTCTGGAGTGGCCCAGCCAGAGTCTTGCCCTTCACCCAATTGAAATGCTGTGGCATGACCTTAAGAGCAGTTCACACCAGACATCCCAGGAATAGTGCTAAACTGAAACAGTTTTGTGAAGAGGAGTGGTCCAAAATTACTCCAGATCGTTGTGCAGGTCTGATCTTTGGTTGAGGTTATTGCTGCCAAAGGAGGGTCAACCATTTATTAAGTCCAAAGGGTTCACATACTTTTTCTACCCTGCACTGAGAATGTTTACATGTTTTGTTCAATATAAACATAAAATGTTTGTGTAGTATTATTTTAATTGTGACTTAGATGAAGATCAGAGCACATTTTATGACCAATTCATGCAAAACTCCACGTAATCCCAAAGGCTTCACATACTTTTTCTTGCAACTGTATATGTATACACCTATATATATACACACATACACATAATTGAACAATTATGGAGCTGGACATGCATATATAGCTACAAGGAGAGTAAAGCTAGCCATACACGGCACGGATTCCCTGGCTGATCGATTCAGCACCCGATGGATTCCGGCGATTCCGCCGGCATCCACAGGTGAGAACGATTAGCCAATTAGGGAATCCGATCGTGGCAGCCCACCTTGTACGGCCGGATCCGGGAGGGATCCGTGTCCGATGGACCAGGTTGGTTCTTCCTCGGATCCGATTCTGTGCCCCTGATCCATCGGATGTGATCGGACGGGCAAGGTGGGCTGCAGGGGATTCCGGCACGATGGATCCGCGTGCACGCGCCCGGAATCCATCGCGCCAGAATCCGGCACGAATCCGTGCCGTGTATGGCAGCCTTAAAAGTGGTGCATTTTTTTTTAGAAACAAGAGCTACAGACCTCTAAATTTTGTTTGGCCTTCTATTACCTAATGTGGTACACCCAAGCCTTATTTTAAGGTACTTACTTGCTGGTGATCCCACATTGGTGACCCAGGGATCGCACACAGTGTCAGCACAATAGGCATTATGGCCAAAGCATGTCTCTCTGTTCTGGTGTAGTGATCCATTCTGCTCTAACTACTTTTCGGTAAAACGACATCCCAGAGATCATACAGATGTGTTGAACACAGTACAGGCATGTCTCAGCACCCTGGCGGTGGAAGCGGCTCCGGTTAAATTACTGTTTGGCCAAAACTGCATCCCCACTATATGGATGTGCTTACCATAGCACAGTCCAGATGGACATGTTCAGTTTCAGTTTCCTACAGCTGTAGAAGATTCACCAACTCATTTTTCACCAATCCTGTAATGGCAGGTGGTACAATGTGATTTGGCAATCTACCCTTTGATTTGTGGGCGAATTTCACCCGATCCGCCGCAAAATCACTCAGGGATCTATGCGGTTATGGGGGGCTTTACATATTTGCAAGGAGTATCAAGATTTGGATCTATTTCAGTGGTATCCTGTTTCCCTGAATATAAGACACTGTCTTATATTAATTTTAGGTGCAAAAATGCACTAGGGCTTATTTCTTTCTAAATATGGAAGCTTTCTCTGGGACATGGTAGGTCTTATTATGAGGAAGGGCTTATATTAGAAGCACAGAGGGGGATAGCAGCTTGGTATTTCGGGGTAGGTCTTACTTTTGGGGAAGGTCTTATAGTCGGAGAAACAGGGTACTTTCCCCTTTAACACTTGGCTTTGTGAAAATGTCTCAGTAAGGGCTTGTCTCCACAGCTGATTGCCCTCCTCATGGTTTAGGATGCATAACCGTTGCATTGGCAACAATGTGCCCTATTAATTTGATTAGGTAGTGGATTATGTTGTTGGCACATGCTGGACTCGAGGGAAACAATTAAAAACTGTATATTAAATTTAAATTTTAGCATATATGAAATAAAGTTTATGATTCACCATTATGTTAGAAAATTGGACACACGTCACTGTCCAAGGCACTTGTGTGTGTTTTTTGATTAATATATATAAATGTATGTGGTGATTGATATATATATATATATATATATATATATATATAAATACGAGGTAGAAAAGCAAAAACATGTGCAGAGGAAAAATATTATACACCACTTTACTGGTGTATGAAACGATGTAACTTTGAAATGCAAGCAAACTGAAGCAAGGAAAGCCATTTGCTGGAAATAAGCATGCATTAAATTTTATATTCAAGGGAAACCAACAAGATAAGATGTGTTCGTGATGTTGGAGAAGCATGTAATCAAAATTAGACTGACATCCACATTTTAAATTAAATATAATGTTGAACACAAATCATCCAGACTAGGGAAGAGGCAGAGAAATGCATGGATCTAATGCCCAGATGCTACTTTCAGAATGCTACATTCAGAATATGAACCGCAACATTTTTGCCTGAATGTATTAAATGCAAATCTATGTGGAAAATTCTAACGTCACCACAACTGACAATGTTATGCAGGTAGAACACAAAGCTTTTTCAAAGACTTGCACAGGTTCAGATTTTATATTTCTTATTTTTAAAATTTAGATTTTTATGTGTTTTTTTTATATTTACATCAGGCTAGCCAAAAGTATACATTACATATGCATAAAGATTTCTTAATACTGTTCCACAACTAAATCTATTCATCCACTAGTACTGACGTCTAACAAATCTGTTATGTGGTAGCTTCTGCCCAACATTCTGCATCGACAAGTCATGTGTTTTTGTCCTCTCTCTGTATGCGCACTTGAATACACAATGCAGCCCTGTGGGTAACGCTGACACACATTACTTGCCTCAACCTCCCTAGTGTTCGGCCTGTACCAGGCCGATCGCAGCAGGGTACATAGTACTCTGCTTAAATCCCCCCTCTGCCCCTGTCCACGTCAACAGCATCATCATTATGCATGGCCATCTGAAAAGGTATCTGCGAGGTAACACAAGTGATGGTAGCGCTGTCCTTAAGGCCAGAGCACATTGAGTAGTTTTAGGCTTAGGCTCCACTGTACGCTGGGATCCCCTGGTGTCTGCTGAAGCCTCCATTGCATTCCCAAAGACACAGCTTGCTGCGTCGATTTCAATGCGCCGGAGGCTTGAACCAGCGGATCAGGGGCTCTGAATTTGCGCAATTCCTCCATTCAACACAAGGCTCTTTTATGAACCACAATGTATAGTGTTGACTCATTCTGTGTGTCTTGGCTGCCACAGATTAAGCTGTGATCACTTTCAGTTTTGCACTTATATTTACCACAAAATTCAAGGTATTAGCTTATGTTTTGTTGTATTGTCATGTTGTCTGTAAATGTTTAAAGAACTTATAAAAGTTTCTAATTGTTGGAAACTTGTGTCCCTGCGCTGCATCTGTGTGATGATGTCATCAGACGACAAGTCGACTGGATTATGACTTTAGTGGTGGATGACTCGACTTGACAAAATCCTAAATGTCCTGCACTGAATAAACTTCCTCTAAAGAATACATTTTTTAAATTTTTACAGTATGTGCAGTGCAGAACTTTTTGTCATTTAACCGCCCTAGCGGTCAGGACGGCAGTATCTCGTCCAGCGCTGCTACTGCTACGGCCGTCCAGCACACATCGGGGCTCCGGGAGCGCATACTCACAGTTCTGCGCTGTCCCGGTGTCCCCGATGTCACAGGCAGGCTGCCAGCATGCCTCCTTCTCTCCCCCCCCCCCCCTCTGAGTGACGTGACGTCACAGCGGGGGGAGGGGGTGGGAGATTTGAAAAGTACATTGCATGAAAGCAGTTTTCTATGAAGAAAATTGCTTTCAATGTGCACCTATGTACTAAACTTAGCCCAAATAAAGTCACTGGTGTCCCAGATATGCCCATTTGCAGTAACCCTCTCTTCCCTGGTGTGATTTCATCACCAGGTTAGAGAGGGTTAACTGCAAATGGGCACATCTGGGGCACCAGAGACTTTATGTGGGCGATGTTTAGTACATAGCAGCATAGCTTTGTGCCCTGATTTTTGTGTTTTTTCATTAATTTTATAAAAAAAAATAATTTTTTATTTTACATAATTGTTTGTTTCAAACATTATTATATTCAGGATGTCTATTGGACCCTTGTACGGACATGTTTTGGGAAGTTACAGGCCTACAACATAAAGAAAAATTAACCATTGAAGTCTATGGTGCACTTTTGGTACAGAAATCTGGACCTCAGCAGTGCGCTAGGGAGGTTAAATTATGTCACCCTTCTGTGAAAACTAAAGTTAGACTAAAATTAAGGGCCACTATTTTCAAGAGCGCATTTGCACCATACACTTGATTATCCCATGTATAAGAAGAATGAGCTAGGTGCAAGGAAAGTTTACTAACAAAACTCACCCCAAGCTAACATCGAGCATACCCACCTGTCTGGTGGTCCTCTGAATCGGCAGTAATGATTTATGGTGAGGGGTGGGTGCACCATAAAAATTATCCTTTGAGTTAGGATTTAAACCTGTCATCAAGTGTTTGTGCATAGAATACATGCATAATAGCTAACGTACAGTGCACCACAGGATAAACAGTATAACAAGCAGTTAGGCTACAGTCACACATGCACCTGTGCATGCATTTTCTGCATGATGAGATTCCTGAAAACATGCCATGACGCTTAAGAAATAATGGGAGTTTATGAGCTATGCTATTGTTTATCAAGCGTAACACTTTCCTAGTACTTTTTTCAATGCCTAATGTTGTATTTGGATGGTTGTGAAAGCGTTTAACTCCCTCATTGACTTTAATAGTAAATCTCACAAAAAACACCTGTCAGCACTTTGCAAAGTGTTTTTGGCATTTTACAACAAGGTGTAAACATTTCACCTGTCCCACCATGCTGGACCACTTCCTTAACACTTCTCAATCCCACCTAGGGCAATTTTTATGCTTCTACATTCTACAATGAACAATTTACATCCCCAAAAAAGGAAAATATTTAACTTATTAGACATACAAATAGCTTTTTAATCCTCATGAACCTTTGATTTGAGCAAAACCTGCACAATAACCAAACTAAGCATGAAACTAAAGCCAATTATCAAAAGGTAGGGGTTGAATTAGATATTAATATAGAGGCAATATCAATTGTCTACAAATGTCCCTTGCACAAGGTTAGCTATGTGTGCACAGTATAACCTCATTAACTAAGCTAAGAAAACAATAAATTTGCTCAGTGAACACTTTATTATATTCGTATGTCAACCCCATAGTGGGCCTATATTTGGCCATAAAATAGAAATGAATACTTACCTGACAGCTAGTTTATTTTCAAAAGCAAAACCTTTGCCAGACCAAAAAAAAAAATATATATATACTGAGCTTCTCTCCATTTCTCCAGCGCCCCTGTGGTTTACTGTTTGGGAGTCAAAATTCCTAGAGACTCCTAGCAAAAAACACCACAGAGTGACATCACCAATAGAGATGGTCGAAATGTCAAAGTAAATTCGATTCAACTTACATTTTGATTTTCGATTGCGAATTCTCAAATTTTGACTTAATTTGAAATTTCGACTTATCAATTTCGAAATCAGCCTTGAGTTGTCATGATAGTGTTGACCGTGATATTCTAATTGCAAATTTTGTTTGCATAGATTATTGATTGCAATTTGGGGTTGACTTTCGACCTTTTCGCAGAAAAGTCTAAATGGCCGCTTTGAAATTCGACTATGCAAAAATTTTTATGAAAAAGAAGAAATTTCAACTTAAAAAGTTGTATTACAATTTTTTGACCATCCCCTAATAACTAATGAGGCAGATGAAGATGAAGGTAAGGTTAAAAATGATCTTTGTTTGTTTATTGTTGTATTTAATGTTTGTGTGTTTGTAATATTGTTTTTTTATATGTCTAGGTTCACTTTAATTTAAAAGTGTAACTATTTTCATTATAGTTATACTGTTGCCATACATATTGTGAACTGCAAAGGCACTTAAATAAACTAGAGCCAATATATTTTGAAAGCAAAGTCATATGCAGGAGATTGTCAGTGTGTCCTTCAGTAATGTCAAACTTGACAAGTTGGAAATACTTATACTCTAGAAATATATTAATCACAGTATATTAAGTCTACCTCTGTCACATACCTGGGACTTTTTCTATTCCCTGTACTACCTTAAGAAATGTGTTTCTCCTTTTTTTTTTTAAAAGGAATATGAAAACATTTGTCTGCGTTGCTGCATTAATGAAAAAAAATCTAATTTACTGAGATCTGTTTGTGTTTCTAAAGAGCAAAATCTAAGCAAGCAGGTTGCATTATGAATTTTAATTTATGAATTGAAGTACTTATTTTACATGCTTTGTAATAATATGCACAGTAAATAACTTGTGTGTCACTGGAACTAGCTTAACCACCCCGTAACACACTTGTCTTTTAACAGAAATATTTGTAAACACACATAAATTGAAAGATTTCAAGCCTCGGAGATTTACGTAGTTTAGAAAATAAATGACCTACAAAATTCGACTCCAGGGTTGGTAATCAAATCTATAACATCACGTCTAGAAAAGGAATCACAGGATTGCATACTAAATGCCTACCATTATTCTCCCAGCTCCCAAAGAGAATATGACATTGCTGTGCAAAAACATTTAAATTGTAGTTTGTGTCCTGTGCTCTCAGCCCTTCAAATTGTTTAAGACTTTAAAATTTAATCAAGGGATTTCTTAATGGAGGCTGAGGAAGAGCAACATCAGAAATACATTTGACAAAAGGGTAACAAATTTCTACTTAATTATTTACAATGGCCCTACACCACTACTTAGAGACACAAAAGTAGTCAAGCACTTTAGCATCACATCTTACAGTGAGGGAGGACAAGGACATCAATTCGTCCTCAGATCATGCAAACACTTCTGTAGATTGCATCTTGTTGATCTTGATGAAAGTACAAGCCCAGCATCTGATGTATTATGGCAGTAATTTATGGGTACGGGTCAGCAGGAGTTGAATGGCTGCAGGGTGAACTGTATAAGAGTGTATAATATTTCACTGCAACTTATATCAACACTTCAAATGCATTTTGCTCTGCTTTCTGGTTAAGCATTAGGATTTCTGTCGGCAGTGCTATTTCAGACAAACAGTAAAAAGACACTAATACTATAGCATTAGAAGAAAAATAAAAGGGCAAACAGACGCATATCAAAATATTCACTTAACTGTCATTTGTACAGTTTATAGTGTTAAAAGAGAACCTTTTTTATTACATTTTTTCTCACCAAATGTATTTTCTTAAGAAAAAAAAGATCCCTGTATACACTATGTTTTTTCCCCATGCTCAACACCTTTCAAAAGCAGGGAAAACATGCAAGGAAGACCCAGCGCATTGTTTTCAAAGGGCTATGACATACCTGTAAGTTTGAAAGGTACGTGCCATGCCCATAGGTTTAACGGGCATTATCTCCACATTACAATAGCGCAGCAATTAATGCGCCCTAAGCAAGGATAAAGGCAGCCAATCCGCCCATTGGCCATCATAGATTCATAACCTTACGTAATGTAGCTTTAGCCTAACAGTTCTTCAGAATACATTTTTCTTTTCTTTTTTTAATGGGAGAGCACATGACAGAGTACAACAGACTAAATCTGAGCTCAAGTAGTCAGGAGTCATGTGTAGTTGGAAGATGAGTTTTTGCCCCTCTACTGGCTTATTAAGATTTACAAAAGGAAATTAGTATGTATACTTAGTAAAGGTGAGCCTATGTTCGCACTAAAAATGCAAATATACACAAGGGAATAAAAAATGTTTTTGCAAATGATTTGCTAATTAGAGTTAGTATATCTTCTGTATTGTGTTTCGTGGCTTGTGCTATATCAGAGGTTAGAGTAGAAATGGCACCCTCCCCCACCTCACCAAATAGTGAGGATTTTGATGAATCTATGGATAGAGGATCATATATTACATAATATGATGGGGGTTTCCGAAGGTGCCTTTTCAATCAATATATGACACAATTAAATACTTAAAAATATTCACATTACATTTTTTAGGGTAAAAACAGATATATTCTTTTTTACAAAAAAAAGTTGAGTTACCTCCAGTAGCAGTTCTTAGGGGGTTAATTCACCTAAATGGTGCATTACACGTTAAATGTATACAAACACAATTTTTCTTTTTTTGTTTTAAATAGTAGGGCAGGAAAAGTCCATCAACTGTTTCTTCTATCTGAGTTCCTGCTGTGGAGCTTTACATCACATCACCATTCTTTATAAAGAAAAATGAACCAGTGCCAAGAATGAAAATCCATTCTCTTTAACCTCCTGGGCGTTTCACCGAGGTCCAGATTTCTGTACCAAAAGCGCAACGCTGTTTTTCATTGAAAAAAAAATGTTGTAGGCGTGTAACTGACCAAAATATGTCCAAACACAGGTCTAGTAGACATCCGGAATATATAAAGTTTCAAACGCCAAAACATTTTAAAAAAGATTACATTTAATGATAAATTTAATAGAAAACACAACAGTCTGCACAAACAAGAATTAATTTATTAAATCAACCAATACTGACAGGCGGTCCCATACACAGTGCAGGGAGCAGTGTCGCGTGCTGGCACATTTGCCGGTGGATCACCTGCAGCTTGCCCGTGGCTTAGGGCTCATCGGCAGGAATGCAGAAAAACTATGCCCGTACCGCATCTTGGGACACCATGTGCGGTGCTTCATTTCATCACCGTGGACGCACCACTCAAATAGCGTAGAGTGGATAATGTGCCATTCATTCGAATGGGAAGTGCGTCTTTTTCCCCGATGCGGACGTATGACCACTGCGAGAAAAAAGCAATAGTGGGCGCAAGCCCTTACAAAGTATTTACTTGTTATATGTTTTTCTTTATTTTGAACTTGTTTGGATACAGAAAAATCAATCCAATCAAAGCCAACATGAAAGAAAACTCATAATAAGCAAATACATGTTGTTTTTAAAAATGTGAGTTTTTTTCATTTTAAATTGAGTTGGATGCAAAAATGCTCCAATCAATGTCAAAGTCAAAGTGAAAGAAAAACCATAAAGAGCAAAAAAAATTATTTTTGTAAAAATTTTGAACCCCCCTCTCAATGATGTTATCATGCACGCAACGGCGCGATCCTGAACACCGGGTTCTGAAGTTCGGACAGCGGGGGACACTGTAAGAAGAGCAGCAAGGCTCTGGATTGCCTACAAGCCATCTGGCTAAAGGATTTAGTAGCCCGAGTTAACTCGGCTGATCTATTTAAGCATCTTTATTTAGCCCGAGTCAACTCAGGCTAAACACCCAGTAGGTTAAAAAGAATCAAAATTAAAGTTTCCCAATGGGACAAAACAAGCAAAGAAGAGTCTAGTTCGTTCATTTGTGCCACCATGGTGCACAAGATGAATTTTAATAGTATCTATTGTCCAATGTGTGACAATACACATCACCTTAATATTGATAAAAATATTTAACATGTATTAAGTTTCCTAAAAGCCCCTAAACAGGATATCTTTACCAACTCACCATATGTAGAAAGGGTTTGTTGGAACATTCTGTAGCATATTTTTCAATGTAAATCTTTGACTTTGAACTTAATTTATGCAAAAACTACAGATGCAGTCTATATCTCAATAGCTTCTACAGATAATTGGGGATCGAAAAAGTAGTCCAGGTACATAAATATTGGGATATCGATACTAACTAACTAGTTTTAAAATTTTTGATTTGAAATAACACAAGCACAATGTGTTTTAACTGCAGACTGTCAGCTCTAGTTTGAAGGTATTTACATCCAAATCAGGGGAACAGTGTAGGAATTACAACCGTTTGCATATTTGCCTCCCACTTGTTAAGGGACCAAAAGTAATGGGACAGAATAATAATTATAAAATCAAACTTTCCCTTTTTTAATACTTGGTTGCAATCCTTTGCAGTCCATCACAGCCTGAAGTCTGTAACGTATAGACATGACCAGACGTTGGGTTTCATCCTTGGGGATGGTCTGCCTGGCCTCTACTGCCACTGTCTTCAGTTCCTGCTTGTTCTTGGGGCATTTTCCCTTCAGATATGTCTTTAGCAAGTGAAATGCATGCATCAGATTCAGGTCAGGTGATTGACTTGGCCAGTCCACTACATTCCCTTAAAAAACTCTTTGGTCGCCTTTGCAGTTTGCTTTGGATCATTGTCCATTTGCACTGTGAAGTGCCGTCCAATGAGTTCTGAAGCATTTGGCTCATAAGGAGCAGATAATATTGCCCGAAACACTTCAGAATTAATCCTGCTGCTTTTGTCAGCAGTCACGTTATCAATAAATACAAGAGAACCATTTCCACTGGCAGTCATACATGCCCATGCCATGATACTACCACCACCATGCTTCACTGATGAGGTGGTATGCTAAGGATTGTGAGCAGTTCCTTTCCTTCTGCATACTCTTCTTTTCCCATCAATCTGGTACAAGTTGATCATGGTCTCATCTGTCCATAGGATGTTCCAGAACTGTGAAGGCTTTTTTAGATACACCAATCTCCTGGAGAGTGTTCTTGATCTGGCCAACTATTGTTTTCTTCACCAAGGAAAGAATTCTACAGTTATCCACGGTCTTTTGGTGTTGCTGAGCTCACCAGTGCATTCCTTCTTTTTAAGAATGTTCCAAACTGTTGTTTTGGCCACGCCTAATGTTTTTGCTATCTCTCTGATGGTTTTGTATTTTCATCCTAATTATGGCTTGCTTCACTTATAGTGACAGCTCTTTGGATCTTATCTGACAGCAACAGATTCCAAATCTGGACCTTTTATCTGCACTTTGTAATTTGGATAATGAGGTAATATCACACAACTGGCCATGGATCATCTGAGAAGCCAATTGTCCAATTACTTTTGGTCCCTTAACAAGTGGGAGGCACATATGCAAACAAATGTAATTCCTACATTGTTCACCTGATATGGATTAAAATAATCTTTAAATTAAAGCTGATCTTCATTAATTATTGTGTCATACTTCAAATTAAGTATGTTATATATTACACAATGTCAGTGTTTATGCTAGGTTCTAAAAATCCTATGTCCCATAACCAAGGAGTTAGCAGGCCGCAGCTGCCCCATTCCAAGGGTACAATTTTGAGGTGCTTCAATACCTGGAACATAACTGCACATATAAGTTGGTTAGTCCCTACTTATCTGTAAAAATGTAACGTTAAATCAGTGTTGAAGTGATGTGCATTGACACATGTTAGACAATAGATGACATAAAAATTTCTTATATTTTGCACCTGGTGGCTCAAGCTAATTGGACTGTTGTAACTGTTGTGAGCAGAAGCAATAGTTAATTTCAGTTAGCAAAGAACTATCTGTTAACGATTTTCAATCTTCCCTGTTAAAAAAAAAAAAAAAAACACCTTTACATACACTTTATTTACATTGGTGACCACTACAAAAATCTGTACATACAGTGATATAAAAGCACTAAAGCAATTAGAATACAAAATAACATTTTTAACATTTACATTACTTAATGTAGGTAGGAACATAACATTTTAACAAACAACTACTTAAGCCTGTAATATTTGACATATTTTGGATACACTTTAACCTTGATAACTGTGTTTCATTTAGTTGTTTTACATATATATAGTAGCAGACAAATTATGTGGCAGGACTTCTCATTCAATGTTTTTTCTTTATTTTTATTATTTTTGGCTTTGCTCCCATTTTGCATGAGCTGAACTCAAAGATTTGAAACATTTTCTACATACACAAAAGACTCATTACTCTCAAATATTGTTCACAAATCTTTGTTAGTGGGCACTTCTACTTTTCCGATATAATTCATCCCACCTTACAGGTTTGGCTTTTCAAGGTGCTGGTTAGACAGCATGAATATTGCACAGGTGTGCCTTAGACTGCCCACAATAAAAGGCCACTCTGAAATGTGCAGTTTGATAACACAGCACAGTGCCACAGAAGTCCCAACCTTTGAGGGAGCGTCCAATTGGCATGCTGTTAGACATTTCTCTACCATAAGCTGTCTCCAAAGACATTTCAGTGAATTTGACCTCAAAGCCACAGACCCAACTAGTTCCCACCATAGAAGGGTAAACGCCCTAAACCTTGTGTCATAGGACCCAACCTAGTCACTGAAAACTTAAGAAAGTGTCCAAACCCTACAATCCATGCATCAAAAAAGCATATTCTCACAGCAATCAAAACCCCAATACCAACACCTCTGACTACATGTGTACTAAATTGTGAATGTGTCATAGATTTCCCTATCTTCTGAGAGGTAGGGAGGGTGGTTCCAGAGGAGGGAAGGACACACCTCCACCCCCTCTCAATGAGATGATGGCAGGGAAAGGGAGGGTGGGCTTAGACCTCCCAGACGAATTCCACTCTCAATGGGGCTTACACCCATACAAAATGACGTGGCACAAACAGCTGATCGCATGCTTATAACATGCTGCGGCGGTGACGACCACCATTGCAGCAGGGGGAGCGGCAGGGAAGACCGGCAGTAGCTGATGGGGAAAATTCTTCTTTTATTTGCAGAAGGTTCTTAAACTTCTCATCAGTGTAAAAGCGAGAAAAGAAAATGATTCCTCTGATGGAAGGCGGGGTTCTGTATGGAGAGAACATCCAACAAAAGGTTATTATGCCAAAGAGGAATGAGAGTATATATGGAAGGACTATTTAATATACATCGGTCCAGATCCCCTATATGTCGAAGGAGAGAAGTAGGAACCATACCTTTCTCCCCCTTCATAGAACCAGTTTCTGGTGCATAACCTCCTGGGTGTTGCACAAGTGGCGCGTTTTTTTTTATAACCACATCACAGGCAATTGCGGGGGAGCACAACATGCTCCACTGCGATTTCCTGCCCGGCTGGGGGTCCCGTGCATTACTCCGGCGTCGGAGTTATGCTAAAAAATGAAAATTTAGATGGAGGTCTACGGCGCCGCCTACCCCCGCACCCTTTGCGTCAGTGCTGACGCAATTGGGGGCAGGCCCGGAAGCAGCAGCATACATGCCGATGCTCCTGACCACCAGGGGAATCTGGCAGACAGGTGAGTCTGTCACTAGTTAACTCGGGCTGAGTTTCATGATGCATGAAACTCAGCCCGAGTTAACTCAGGCCAAACACCCAGGAGGTTAAGCACCCAAGACAATCACCTTATCTACCTACCCATGAGCTTGGGGCATGTCTTTTATTCACCCAGTGCGCACTGGCACAGTTTGTTGATTTTAACTAGGCAAATGGTTTACAAATTATTATAGTATTGGACTGTGTTGCTAAAAACCTAAAAAAATATATTTTAAATCTTCCCTTAGGACACCCTGTAGTTAATACAGTTTAAATTAGATATGCGTTCAATTGTTGTGATTTTTCTATGAGTTTATCTTTTTTTATTTATTTATGACAACCTTTAAGTCAACCTGTGAGCTGCAAATGAGACAAACAAATTGCAAAATCATCCTAATATAGAGATTTCATAAATAAAAAGCCCAAATGTGTAACTGCCATATCAAGTGTTGTGGAATATCATCCATACCTTTTCTGAGCCTCTGAGGAATACTTGATAAATTTACTGTACAGCACTGTATGTCACCTTCACTTGATATTAACTTAGAATGTCTTGCAATCCTTTCCGCATTTGTTTTCTTTGATTCAATCATATTGGTGTGCAGTGACTTTTTGTGTCGTCTGATGTCGGTTTATTACATTGCTCAGTGAAATTTTACAATGTGAAAGATGCACCTTTCTTCTTAACTTGTCATGCTCACGATGGTGGGAAATGTGTCCTATTCTTTACAATGATGACTGTGGCAATGTATATGGTGGTCTGGTTCCTAAAAATGCAGCTTTAAAATATTCTAACTGTCTCTTTAATAAAGTCTTTGTTGTTTAAAAATCTCTATGTTAGATTATTCTTTTAACTTGGGTTACACGTGGCGTGGTGTTATTACTATGCTGACCCACCTAAAAAAGGAACACTTGGGAGATCTGACATATGGGCTTTTGAGTAAATACAATATGGTTAACATTCAGCTTTTAGTGCAAAAATGCTTGAAAAAAAAGCACCTTAGCAGATGTTTTCGAGCAGTAGATCTATCTCTTTGCAGCATAACTTTGACAGTGTTGGAAGACAGTTACTGAATCATTGAAGTATCCTTGACTTGTTGTCGTAAAAATCTGATGCAATTCAAGCTTTAATGCTGACTTACTTTATAATCTTCATATATAATTTATTTATGGTACACTGCCACAGCTAAATCATTTAAGAATAAAATTTAATTGCACTAGAAACTTCTATACTATGTTGACTTCGGTATAGCACAGAATCTTACATCTCAAAAGTATATTTAAGTATTTGCAGCATCCATTTTCACATTTTCTTTTTGTTAATAGTGTGGGCTTATTAGTAGTTATAACATAAATAAATGCATTTGTTTCTAAAAACTGACAAATTGAAACTAGCTGTAAAGAAAATGAAAAGTATAACTTGATCCCTTTGGTGGTAAGATGGGGGGGGGGGGGCATGAACTTCTAGGTGGCTCTACAAATCAGCAATATTTGTTGACAAGATCATCAGGAATAACTGATTATTTTCTTTTTGGCTCGATAAATGATCATTCAGTTTTGAAGTATTTAGGTCAGGGGTGCTTAACTGCCCTTGCGTTCGAGACGGCACCATCTCGTTCAGCACTGCTACTCCCACTATCGTACTGGACGAGATGGTCCAGTGAACATCGGGGCACCGACAGCTCATATTTACAGTTTTGCGCTGTCCCGGTGTCCCCGATGCGACATGCAGGCAGCCAGCTCCGTCTCTTTTTTCCCCCTCCCCCCTCCAAGTGACGTGATGACGCCACATCGGGGAGGAGGCGGGAAATTTGAAAGTAAATTGCATCAAATCAGTTTTTATTGTACAAAACTGATTTCAATGTGCTTCTATGTAAGAAATATTGTCAGAATAAAAAGTCTCTGGTGCCCCAGATGTGCCCATTTGCAGAAACCCTCTTTTCCCTGGTGTGATTTTACCACATCCATCACACCAGGTTAGAGAGGGTTAACTGCAAATGGGCACATGTGGGGCACCAGAGACTTTATTTGGGCGAGATTTAGTACATAGCACCATAGCTTTGTGCCCTGATTTTTGTGTTTTCTCCTTAATTTTATAAAAAACAAAAAAACTGTTTGTTTGTTTCAAACATTATTATATTCAGGATGTCTATTAGACCCTTGTACGGACATATTTTGGGAAGTTACATGCCTACAACATAAAGAAAAATTTACCATTGAAGTCTATGGTGCACTTTTGGTACAGAAATCTGGACCTCAGCAGTGTGCTAGGGAGGTTAAATATTAACATATAATTCCTCTTGGGTTCAGTTTTTTTAATGTTTAACCTCCTATATAGCAGCTTTCTGGAAGACGGAAAACTGTACTTGGGGCCATTTAGTTGTCTTTTACCTCCTGCACCATTTGCCTGTATCCTCCGACAGAGGATACAGGCACACTGGGGACCTATGGTGATCTTTGGAAATTTTTTGTGCTCCTTTAGAAAGAAAAATTCAAAACCCAAAAAGGGTTTTAATTAATGAATTAAAGCTTTGTAAAATGAACAAGCAAGCTTGTTTTATTTGCTCAAGGACCCAATGTAAGGTCCTAACCCTATACTAAAACAGCTCAGACAGAATCCCACAATCTTTGCCTCACTCTTTGCCTATAGACACACCCAGTTTAGCCTCAGGGGGCTAGTTGTGCCCTCCCAGCACTTATGGTCCCCATACATGCACACATATAAGCTGCTGACCGATTAAAAACGATAAATTTTAAGATCGGTAGACTGAAAATTGATGCATGCCCACATGGTCCAATCAACTAAATTTGATCGTAATTGTGAAAAAAAATCGATCAAAACATGATCAGACATGTTGGAAAATTTTGATCGCTTGAGTACAAATTGAGTACAAATTATTTTGTAACCGACGGATTTTGATCGTTCTTGATCATTTGCATACTAATACTTCATTGTCATTAAATGACAATGCCTTCTGTACACAGCTCGCCCGATTAAACAATCAATTTCATGGACGATCAAAAAAAATAAAATCGATCAAAAATTGGTTATTCCATGTGGAGTATATTCTATTTTCCATCAATCAATCCCCGATTGTACGATTGAAATAAATTACTAATTTTTAGTCTGTCGGATGCTAACATCTGTGTATGTATGGGGGGCATTAGTTGTCCCCAATGGAATGTGAGCAAAGTATATTTGGGAACAGGGACTGGCAAATGACCAGAACTCCACACACAAACAAGGCTGTAAGGTTACTAAAGGCAACTATACCTGCACAAAAACAGTATAAATACACTAAGGCAAGAGTGTAGTCAGGTCAGATCCAAGCAGGGTAAGGGCATGTAGCAGACGAAGGAAAGTCAGAAACAAAGCACAAGATCAGAGTCCAAATAATAAGCAAAGCAGATTGCATCCCGCAGTATACCATACATTATTGTGGGAAGTGAAGTGAAGCCATGCAGCATGCAAGCTTACCCTTCATTGGCTAACTGAAGTAATGTCTTTTGATGTGTATACCATACATTATTGGCTAACTGAAGTAATGTCTTTTGATGTGTATACCATACATTATTGTGGGAAGTGAAGCCATGCAGCATGCAAGCTTACATAGGGCAGGAAGTGTTAAAGGTTCTAAAGGTTTATAAAGGATCAAGTGGATCACCTGGAAAATCACTCAGGTTCTACCTATGCCTGGAGGAGGTTGACATAAAAACCTTGCATGGATCAGAGAACACTATAGTATTTACAGGCTGTGGTGATAACAAAGGTTATGTTGGTGGATTCTGACTGGTCAGGTGGTCTGCACAGCTAATGATGGAAGGAAAGGTAGGAGCAGGTGTGTGCCATGCACAGGCATGCCATGTCGTGCTCCTTACACCTCATTTTGCATTATCCTATTATAAATAACCCGATCTTTGGTGTAATCTATCAAAGGAGAGGACGTAAGTCATAGAGACTTTGACCAGGCCCATATTGGATGAAACAGATCAGTATGAGGAGTGTGTACTAAGGTATTGTGTATTTTGTTGATGTTGAAATTGGAACAATAAAATGGATGAAGGTTAATTCATTTTAAATTCCTTGTGTGGAGGTGAGGGTGCACCTTTTTTTTTAAACATGGGGGAGGGGCTTGGTGGTGAATATGTTTTGGTTGGCTTTTGCCAGGCTTATGTGCTCAGGTGTCTGCAGGAATTCTATGGACTCCTATACACGAGTTGATGTTTCACAAAATATTTGCCCGATCACTGTGCGCGTTCATGGCAATCAATCGAGTGCTACCCAACCTGAAAACTTGACCAAACCAAATTGAAATCATCTAAAAATCATTGACATTGTTTCCAACATGTTGGTTTTTTTAATCAATCGTTTGGCAATCGAAGTACATTAGTGGACCCATAGCTCTCTATGCAGCATCCTTTCCGATCGATGTATTTTGTGGAATCGGCCATTTGGTGATCGGCTCCTATCGAAATCCAGAAAATCAGATTCCCAAGGTGGTGTTCCATCGATTTCAAAAAGATTGATCGCCTGGAATGATCGAATCCAGAATTGTTCTATGACAAATCGAGGCGTCTATGGGTACCTTTACACAGTTAATTAAACTTCAACCAAAAGACCACTGCATTGTTTATGTTTTAATTACTTTATCTGAGAGTGTTTCAATGATTTACATAATACAATGCAAGCAGCTTCTTAGCTCATTAGCAAAAATTCAAAGGCATAACACATGCAGAATTTTGAATGCCATTGTCTTCTTGCTACCATTAATATTTAGTATTTTATTCGAAAGCTTCTATGGCCCGGATATGCTGATTTTACCACATTCACACCCATAGTGTATTGAATGCAAAAAACTATTGAGAGAACAGTCTGAAGTGGAAGGCCAACTTTACGGTATGTCCAATAAAAGACCAAGTTCCCTAATGTCATACTCCAAAATAAAACAACTGCTCTGCTGCCATTGTATTATGATGTTTAGCAGTGCAACATAATAATAATAGCTAATTACAGGTACAGGACTATATGTCTTCTCTTTCATTCCTGGTTTAATACCAAACAAGAACCTTTGCTTTACTTACAAATGTCTCTCTTTATCTCTTGTAAAGCAGAATATTCCTGGGAGATACATTTGTTACAGCTGTAATGGAAATGCCATTTCTTTATTATGTTACCTGGCAGATTTTTTTTATCTTCTCCCAGCTTTACCCTTAAAAAAGGTTGACAAACTGCTTCTAAAGGTAAGTGGGCCTTAAACTAACAAATTACTTTCAGGATAAACATTGTATGATACAATGAATTAATTATTAAATAATTATAGAAGGCATTGCTTAACAATGAATCCTGTAAGGTGCCATGTTGAAAATTAATACTATTGACTAAAGAATGATTCATAATTTTTTTTTCATTTACAATTCTTTTTTCCTAAAAGAAAAAAAAGACCTTATACAACTTTCAGGATGCACATTGGAATAATAGTAACCCAACATCACTAACCTGATGTACTAGTTAGGACAAGTGTCCACTTGAGAGGTGGTGAAGAGGTTACTGTTTACCAAAGAATATATTACAGAGAGTTTGGAGTTGATACCCTTTGATACCCTTCATTGGCTAACTGAAGTAATTTCAATGTCTTTTGATGTGTTTCGATGATTCCAATGTCTTTCAGGATGTCTCAGATCCATTCTTCAGGCTTAATACACTGAAGATCCCCAGATTCAATTGTTTATCGGGGCAGTCTCATACTGGCTCTTAAGCATTTATTTAGCTTAAAATTCAGATATTTTCCAGGCAGTACAAACTTATTTATACATTCATGTTATACAAGTAGCCTAGCTCGGTCTCTGGACTAGTGATGAGCAGCGCAATTTGCAAAATATTATAAAATTTTCACCTAATATTCGTTATTATAACCTAAATATCATTTTTTATTACTTATATTGAGAAAATTGCCACTTGTTCACATGCATATTGCGAACGTAATGTGTATTGTCATGGCGACATCTAGTGGCAGAATGTAAAATAGCAGTGTAATCACCACATGAGACAACCTCATAGAAGTAATTCATTTGGAAAATCGGCACTTGTACATGCACATATTACGAACATAATTCATGGTACTCTCATCAGAATCTCCAATATTCGAGATTGCAAAGATATAGCACAATATTCACATTCCACATGAGCATTAAGACCATTATTTAAATTGCTTCTAAATTTCACATCATCTTTTTGCTGTATTCTAACAAAGTAGAAGCAATTGGTAGCAACCAGCTACGAAGAAGTAGGGCAGCGTCTGGATATAGTGCAACAGACCTCTAAAATTCATATAGCTTAATTTCAGATTAGCTAAAGAACAGTACATAGAGAAGTTTATGGAATAAGTTTCCAAGGGCAAGCAGCTGTATCCAAGTCTTATGTCACCAGATGCAAAGCATAAGATGAAGGCACTGGACATGGTGGAAGCTCTTGAGACTAGTGTTGATCTCAAAAATTCTAATTGTGACTTTTTTTTGCAAATTTGAGAATTCGCAAATATCTTGAATAAAGTGCAATATCTTTGAATACAGCACTACTGTGCATTGTTAATAGCTAAGGATTCCACCCATGTTTTTATTTTAACTTCTAACTGTTATACTATGTAATGACTCTTTTAAATGATATGGTTTGATGTGGGGATCGCCTGGCAGGGATCATCATATCTATGCCTGGCTGGCAACCCCACAATTAAGTCTTTTCAGCCTTTATTATAACTTTGTAAGAAATAAACTGTACCAACTGTATCTTGTTAATCCTTTGGTTGACTTCTTTGATCTAGGGTCATGCAAAATCCCCTAGCTCTGGGGGTAGGGGCAGCCCCATGATTCCAAATGATTGCCTAGGAGTCAATGATTACTTTTCTTAAACATTTTTTTGAATTTTATGGGGAAAGTGACCTTGAGACATGGTGTTCTCTTAAGTGAGAGGACACACTTCTTTGTCTACCAAACCAATGGACAAGTCAATGCCAGATGAATGGTACTAGCATTGCTGTGTTGCGTCATGTGTGAAGTTTGGTAGAGAGGAGGTTATGGTGTTTAACCTCCCTAGCGCACTGCATAGGTACAGATTTCTGTACCAAAAGCGCACCATAGACTTTAATGTAACTTTAAATTTAACTTTAGTAAAAAAAAAATTTACATAAAAAAAAAGTTATATATTCAAGTATAATTTCTGTACCAAAAGCGCACCATAGACTTTAATGTAACTTTAAATTTAACTTTAGTAAAGCAAGTGCGCCGGCTGTTCAATACATCCCGGATCCGTGTTTTCAAGGCGATCTGACACTTAAAGGTCAAAGCCCACAGCAGCGCTCGACGATAATTTAGATGTGTTTTGTCACGCAGGGGGGACACGGTCGACTCCGAGGGCTTACTGTAAGTGCAAACAGGCGCAAACTGCTGGCGTCAAGAAAATAAAGACCTGGTGCATCTACTGTGGAGCACAGGCGGGATTTGGACACCATCATCACAGGGTACCAACAGACCGAAGCCCACCGATTCGGTGAGAGCGTCGGGAAAATTCAAATGCCCCCTGCCCAGTAGAGGAAATTGTTAAAAGTTAAAAAAGGGGAGGAATTGACATAGATCACAGTTGATTACTGTCACCCAGTACAAGCCGATATTTACAGTGTAAACACAACAAAAGACAATTCTATCGGGATTTTAATACATTGGTTTTATTATAACATCAACCAAAAATTAAATACTATACGTTGAATATAATAACTTATTATTTTTGATGTAAATTATAATATTTTTGTACTAAAA
>CM070033.1:56348403-56364123 GCA_036250615.1 Ptychadena robeensis | reverse complement strand
AGAATAGCCCATGGCCAAATTCAATAATAAAATGGTGTGTGGTTTCCAATGCACTGTTCTAAACACCTCACCACCTTGGTCACTGCTGGGATTCTTCTCTTGCTCCTCCAGGCAATGCATGTTTTTGGTTTACCCATTACACTTATAATGTTGTTCTAGATTTACAATACCTACCTTAATCCTGGCATCGATGAGCTACCAGGAATTAAGCGGGAATTTGTACTTAGTATCAATGCAAATATTATATAGATTTTTAAATTGCTTACTGGCAGGTAAATGAGTTTTTCATATGGGAGGACCTTTAAAGTTAAAACGATTCTATCTCCTTACATTTCTTTTATCAAAGGTTTAGATCCACTTTAACCTAGCTGTACATTCGAAGATAGTAAAGATAAAAAATGCTTATTTTTTGGATCAGTCCCAAAATATTTGGTGCTTTTCTTTCTCTCCTCTTATATAACATGGCTTTATTTTTTATTTTTTAAGCATGTGGATGTTGTTCAAACATTTATTTCTCTAATATAGTTGTCAGTTTTTCTTCCCTTGTTAAGCGTGCCTTTCATTTGTTTAATATAAATGGTATATTTCCCAGTGTTAGTATTAAATTATGAATGTTCTATCAATAGAGCAACTTGGCTCTTTTAGATCACCAGATGGCCCATACTGAAATTGATGCATTGGCTAGTACAGACTTGCCTCCCTAATGCTTTTTAAACCAGGCAAGATAAATATTGTTACCTAAAAGGAAATATACATAAACACAAAAATTCTTCTTTAGATGGGACTAAGCAGCAATATAAATTTACTGACATTTGCTTTGCTGCAGAAAACTGCAGTCATGCAACAGTACATTTTGCTTATATATGGTAAATGTATATACTGTGTATATATATGTATATCTTATAAAGTACTTTTTTATATAGGTAGATTTATGTTGGTTTGTTATGATGAAAAATATGCACATTATTGTCCCACACAATGAGTGTTATAAGTCCATCCTTAGGGCAGGTTTACATAAATATTTGTCCAGTGTCATTAATAATGCCCCTTGTCTTCTATGGCATGGCATTTTAAGGTATGACCCTGTCAGTGTCAACGTTCACAAGTCTAATTACCAACACCAACTGACCAGTAGGGATGACCGAACTTTCCACAAGGCGGACACGGACAGTTTGGCCATTAACATGGGTGTTCGCCCTCCTTCTAGCCGGTGAGCAGTACTTCTGTTCGACCCACTCTGTTAGCCAGCTAGAAGGAGCTCACTATTCTTCCACCGGCAGGATCAGGAGCATTAAGATCCCGCCGGAGGAAGAATCTTTTCACTGAGGACTGGGCATAAAGCTTGTAAACCCGGAAGTGACGTCACACCCAGCAATCGTAACCAGGAACTATGCGCTCCAGATACGGTACCGGTCGTGACATAATTCCGGTATTCCCGATTGTTGGTGAGGAATTTGAATTTGCCCGCAAACAGGCGGATGGCGGACTATGTTAAAAGTCCGATCAGCCTCTTCGCGGACGGACCTGGCCGAAGTTCAGCCATCACTACTAACCAGGAACAGGGCTGAACTTTTTGTCTTGTAACTACTTACATACAGGACTGAGCAGACAGACATGCGCCATCCCACTACCTGTCGTTCTTTGTTAGGAATGCAAAAGTCACCATGTCAGCTCCATATGCAGTTTCCATAGGCAGAGGTTACCTTAGGTAATGCTTACAAAGTTTTAATGACTAGAGATGTTCATATTTTTTTAATTGCTGACCTTGTGAGTTCATTGCAAAACCACTAAACCGTCATCACCAAAATTGATAGTAGGAACATATAAAAGAAAAGAAAGTTTTGCTCTGGCATATGTAGTTCTTGCATAAATTAGGTTCTAATCCAAAATTGAAATAAACATAAAATTTAACTTAGTTTCTGCAAAAGCTATTATTTTCTTTTTTTTTTTTGTAATAAAGCAACCGTTCTCTACACCTCCAGCAATACCATGCTCCAGGGCTTTGCAATTAACTCACAAAGTTGAACTGGTAATATAAAAAAAAGAAGTAACCATCTCTTAATGACTCTAGTAACTGCCAATAACACAATACCAACACTGTAGAAACACCTCTAAATAGAGTTGTATAACCCCCCTAATAAGGCTCAATGATTTCCCTAATGCCAAAATGTTCTAGCCCTAAAACGCTAGACAAACAAAAGTTATAGGTTTTGTTTGCAAAAGTGTTCCTTTATGTTACACTATGAACACTATGAACCTCTGTTTATGTACACTATGAACCTCTGTGCTTTTTGTCCTGATAAAAAAGAAATTTGTCAGTTATAAATGTAGAGAATTCATTTTTATTTGAAGGGCGGTATAATAAATCCTGAATAGGGGTTAATTAGCCCATTTTAGCATAATTTATATTTTATTGGTAGTAAGATCCATGGACACTCCACTAAAATTCCACCATTTTCACTGAAACATGTGCAAATTGATTCACACCTACATATATTATTCCACCTGATCAGTTTTCCATGAAGTGAATGAAGGTTTTCACTCATTTTCTCTCATTTGCTTTGCAGTACACTTTGTATTGAATGTCAGGATGTATCATAATACAATCCAATGCACATTGATGATACCAATTATTTAAGTATTAGGGTGTATATTTTCATGTTGAAACTTGATGCGTTGTGGAATTGTAGCTTATTGTTCCATCTCTTTTGTGGTTGCTTAAATAAAGATTTGAAAAGAAGTGTTATATAGAATAAAAACTTTGTCTCTAGCTTTCTCTTTTGACAGGAGAACAGCTCTGATGTAATATTCACTGACTATGTGCCCTTTTCTGTTCCATGGAGAGACAGAGGGAGTCAATCGGAGAAGGCATGTTTTATTTTTAACACTTTTTGCTTTTTATATGTTTGAATTAAAATTGTTGATAATGATAACATTAGGTAGAGATTTTAGCATAGTGTGTAAAAAAAGATATAGCTCAGAAAAAAGTATTTAGTCAGCCACCAATAGTGATGGCCGAACATCGGCCTGGACTGTCCGCGAACGGGCGGGTCGGACTTTTAAAGAAGTCTGCCTTCCGCCTGTTCGCGGACACATTCAAATTCCCCGCCTCTAGGCGGGGAATTTGAATCGGAAAAACCGGAAGTGACAGTGAAGAATATAGATCTTCTTCTCACTGGCGAACGGGGTGGGTCGAACACCCGTACTGTCCGCCGGCGAGAGGATGGGCGAACATGCTTGTTCGCGGCCGAACTGTCCGCCTTGCGGACAGTTCAGCCATCACTAGCCACCAATTGTGTAAGTTCTCCAACTTAAAAAGATGAGAGAGGTGTGTAATTTTCATCATACACCTCAACTATGAGAAACAGAACAGGGCGAAATAATCGAGGATGTGATTACATTGTCTGATTTTTAAAGAATTTATTCACAAATGATGGTGAAAAATAAGTATTTGGTCACTATGAAAAGTTCCTCTCAATACTTTGTTATATACCCTTTTTTTGCAATGACAGAGGTCAGACATTTTTCACAAGGTTTTTACACACTGTTGCTGGTATTTTGGCCCATTCCTCCATGCAGATCTCCTCTAGAGCAGTGATGTTTTGGGGCTGTTGCTGGGCAACACAGACTTTCATCTACCGCCAAAGGTTTTCTATGGGGTTGAGGTCTGGAGACTGGCTTGGCCACTCCAGGACCTTGAAATGCTTCTTACGAAGCCACTCCTTCATTGCCCGGGTGGTGTGTTTGGGATCATTGTCATGCTGAAAGACCCAGCCATATTTCATCTTCAATGCCCTTGCTGACGGAAGGAGATTTTCACTCAAAACCTCATGATACATGGCCCAATTAATTCTTTCCTTTACACAGGTCAGTCGTCCTGGCCCCTTTGCATAAAAACAGCCCCAAAGCATGATGTTTCCACCCCCTGCTTCACAGTAGGTATGGTGTTTTTTGGATACAACTCAGCATTCTTTCTCCTCCAAACAAAAGTGGAGTTTTCTACTTTGGTTTCATCTAACCATATGACATTCTCCCACACCTCTTCTGGATCGTTCAAATGCTCTCTAGCAAACTTCAGACGGGCCCGGACGTGTACTGGGTTAATTGGGGGGACATTGTAGCCTTTGTTACTTTGGTCCCAGCTATTTGCCGGTCATTGCATGGAGCCCAAGATCGAGGAAGATTATTGGTGATCTTGTATGACTTCCATTTAATTTTAGCTCCAAAAGTTGATTTCTTCACAGCAACAAAAAACTTGTGAAGACTTAAGGAAAATGTCTTACCTCTGTCATTGCCAACAAAGGGGATATAAGTTTTGAGATGAACTTTACATATTGACCAATTTCCACCATAATTTGCAAATAAAATCAGACAATGTGATTTTCTGGATTCTTTCCCCCCATTCTGTCTCTCATAGTTGAGGTGTACCTATGATGAAAATTGCTCACCTCTCTCATCTTTTTAAGTGGGAGAACTTGCACAATTGGTGGCTGATCAATTGGTTGCTTTTTGATCCACTGTAATATTACATACTTGTTTGCACCATAAGATGCACTTCACCCCCCAAAAATCTATGGTGGCTGTTTGGCTTTGGGTGGTCACGTATTCACTCCACACTGGTGCCTTTGCTCTCCCAGCAACAAGGTTTGCCACAGGCAGATCTTCCATCTGTACTACAATGTTTATGTCAGTGGAGCCCTGCTCATTTCAAAAATGAAGGGCAGAGCCAAATAAAATGTAGCTCTGCCTGTGTGAGAGATGAACTCACCCTGCCAGCTCTCACACACACCGCCGGGACACTGTGTAATCAGCCAGTCCGGCTATCATTACCCCTGAACAGGTATCATTGTTAAACTTTCTGGAGATACATAGAAGTTTTGGGGGAACATTAGGACTGGCACATGTAGTTTTTGCAGTAATTATGTTAACTTATGTCAAAATGTTTGCTTCACTTTGAACTTAATTAATGCAAAAACAACCTGTGGTAGTGCAACATTTCTCTACATTTCCATCAATTATGTTGATGATATCTTGTTCAGGGGCTTTGCAATTAACTCCCAAATAAAACTAGTTGAAATTGTACCTGCTACACATAAAACATACCTTCCAGCATTATTATCGAGAACATGGAAAGGCAGCAGCACATTTGCAGAAATGTACGCTGTGAAAAGAAGTGTCTGCTTCTGTCAATAACTCCTCCACCTACTAGCTCAACATCTATCACTGTAAACTGCTGTACATTGATACTGAAGGAGGTTGAAGAGTTTTTAAAGCAAGCCAAAAAGAAAAAACTGTAACAGGCAGGGATCAATCACACTTAACTTCTTTCTTTGCCTACTGGTGAAAAATGGTGACAATAATATCCCCAGACAAAGATTTATCAGGACCAGAAAATTCAGCCCAATGGAATAATCACACAAAGTGATATTTATTTCCTTTGTGTAAATTATTCACATTTGATTAAAAAAGCAGTAATTTATACTCAAGTGAATCCCTTGTGGAAAGACAAATAAATTGCCATTATTATAGCAAATTATAAATTGACAATGTAATAAGAAACAAATGTATACATGTTCCTGTTGTACAATCAGAATGTTTTCCCTGTATTATGCTAATAGTATAGAGTACATGTTCCCAAGTAGTAATTACTTTTTGTTGATTTAACTATTTTGTGTCACATTGAAGATGAAAGAATATTTCATCCAGTATTATGTTTCTGTATATATTTAATATTTGCATCACAAGTGTTATACAGAGAACAATGATTGCTGAGCAATACATTTCCTAATTTTCTTTACACTCACATTCTCTTTAATGAAATCCCATTTTGAAAGGGTAGCTAAATTCAAAAACCTGAAAAATTTGCTCCAAAATCCTGAAACAATATACTTCTCTCTGTTTTCGTCTGTGGAAGTTGCCATGTTGATTCCTGTGTAGTTTTTTTTTTCTTCCAGAGGTTAAGGGCTGTAGTAGCACCTATGCCAGATATAATGGTTTTCGATGGAAGAAAATTAAATTCCATAGACTTGTAGAGAGAACTGATGATGCTTGTTTTGCTTGATGAGTGTTTTTAGCACTGCATACGTTCACTAATACATGGATTAGGTAATGAATAATTGTTTTTATTGTATAGTAGGACAAACAATCATGTGTTAATTATCAATACATCACCAGATTATGTAGCATCACCCGATGCCCAGTGATTGGGGGACTCCAGCAATCGGCAAGGGGGAAACCTGGGAATCAGCGCAAAGACACGTCTTCTACATAACCGGAGTAAAGTATAACGCAAAGGCTTGTCTGCCGAGTCCCATATTTTCCACAAGATCCCCCAGGCTTTATATGGTCGTATATCTATATATATATATATATATAAAAGTATCAAAGGCTCCCTTATATCAAATGACCGACATCCCAAATCATATATTGTCTGAATATGGAACCCATATTCAGGCGATTTATATGGTTGTATTCACCTAGTTATAAAATGATCACGCATTGTCCTGCACAGTTTACGATTAAGTGCATGAACAGCGAATGCTGTCATGAGTAGTAACGTATTTTGAACGAATGTACATTTGGTGACCTTTGAATCTGTTTTCCAGTTCTTGTCCAGTTTGTAGCTTGTTGTTCTGAACTCTAATCTTTAACACACACTCCACATACGCAACACATATGTATCACATAGCTTCATATCTCCTGATCTTCATTGAGATTTCAGCCACAGAGTGGAGGTAAAGGAAATCCAGAACTATGTAAGATTTTTAGATCATCCCAATAACAGGGATTGTTCAGGTAAACAAAGTACATCAGGTGAGTTTAATACACTATTATCAAAAGGCTTTTAATTGGAGTTGGTATCCCCTTTTGCAGATATAACAGCTTTAATTCTTCTGAGCTTTCCAAAAGGTATAGGAACATGTTTATTGGATTTTTTGACCATTCTCTCAAACGTTAATATGTTTTTGGAAGAGAATTACTAGCTTTCAGTCACCCATCTAATACATCCTAATATCTATTGAGTTGAGATCAGGACTCAGCAGAAACTGGAAGGGGCCATACTTCAGTTGGGGGACATGAAACAGCCCAAAGCATCTAAGTAATCAAGGGACCAATCCCAATTCCTAAAAAACAACTCCACACAATAATTCCCCATGCAAAAAAGTGATTAATCACTTAAGAGGGCATATCTCTCCTCTGGCTCGGTACCTTACACCACTGCATTTGATGATTAACATTGCATTTGGTGTTGTAGGATTTGGGTGCATCTGCTTGGCTATGTAAAACCATTCCACAAAATGTTCTGCACAGTGTTCATGATCTAATCTGAAGGCCATCCAAACTTAGGAGGTCTGTAGCTATTGTCTCGGCAGAAAGTTGGCTACATCTGTGAAATGTGTTTCCTTTGTGGCCAATAGTTTAATTTTTGTAAAACCGTTAATAGTTAAAACCGTGCTAAAAGTTGACCTTGGAATATTTTACATCAAAGAATCTTTGTTATGGCATCAAGTTACCACACAGGGATTTGCCAAGCAAATTCAGCCTAAATGTAGACCAAATTACCTGTATGAGATACATAAGTTTAGATTCTCTTTTGACCATTGCTACAAACAATAATAACAATAAACTGTATATAATTTACTGTTTTGAAAACAATTATATTGCGCAATAAAAAAATGATTCCTATGAAAGAATCGTTTTCTGTGAAGGAATTTATTAGTTTTAAATCGATCACACTGTGTGGTGGAACAATCAATTAATGTTCAAGTTCGATTTTAAATGTGGCAAGACGATAGAATCTCAAACAAATCGCCGCGATTATGGCAAGCTTTAGGCTGCACTTGGCCAGATCTTTCTGCAGTTGCATCAAAAAGTTTTGGTACACCATTGACAGTTTTATAATTACAGCTTTATTTATTTTTAGACATTTTAAATTAATTTAGAACATTGCAGATTTCAATTATGCAGACCGGAATTTGTTTAGAGCATTTAGATGGCAAATATGAAAGAGTATTGATTTGTTATATATTGTACTTTAATTTAACAGCTTTTGTTTATGCATGTTTTTATGTCTATTCAAGATATTTTGACACTTTAGCATTATACTGTTGAATAAAAAGTAGTTTTAAAGGACAGGTATTGTAAAACATTTCTCACACATTTGATTCAGCTCTTTAGAGTTACTACACTTACACTTATTCACACACAGTAAATCAAGTAAGCACTTTCCTATTCTCTGATTTCTATTGCTATGCAGTGAAGGCATCTCCTTGACCTTTTATCACTCAAAGAGATATACTTGATTTACTTACTTTTTTAATAATTCAATGCTCCAGAACTTTTCCAACAATAATGAATACCATAGGTCAGGTGGCTTTTTTCTTATCTATTCTCCATTACAAAACATGTTGTTTTCACAATATTTTCTTTTGTATCCTTTTATAGGAACATTAAGATTTTCAAGCAGTATCCAAGATACAAACATTTCATGGTTAAAAAAAAACGTACTACTGTACATTAGGTAAATTATATGTAAACTTTAGCATTGCTATATGTTTTGCATTGCCTGTTTCTTGCCTGTTTCTTACAGTCCCTCTAGAGCAGGGGTGCCCAACACCAGTACCAGTAGAACACAAAGGCAATGGGAGTCAGTCATAGACACATGATTTTTTTTTCTTGTCTTTATTAACACAAGGTGAAGACTCAGAATTGTATTGTACCATACATGTTCATGCTGTTATGCAAGGTAAACAACATAAATAAATAAAATACAAAGTAAACTTCAGCAATCACATGGTGGCAACTCAATGCATTTGGCCATGTTGACATGGTCAAGACGAAGCGCTGCAGTTCAAACCGAGCTTTAGAATGGGAAAGAAAGGTGATTAAAGTGACTTTGAATGTGGCATGGTTGTTGGTGCCAGACGATGGTCTGAGTATTTCAGAAACTGCTGATCTTCTGGAATTGTCACGCAGAACCATCTCTAGGGTTTACAGAGAATGGTCTGACAAAGGGAAAAAATCCAGTGAGCGGAAGCTCTGTGGGCACAAATTCCTTCTTGATGCCAGAGGTCAGAGGAGAATGGTCAGAGTGGTTCGAGCAACAGTAACTCAATTAACCATACGTTACAACCATGGTATGCAGAAGAGCATCTCTGAACACACCGAACCTTGAGGAGGATGGGCTACAGCAACAAAAGATCACACCGGGTGCCACTCCTGTCAGCTAAGAACAGTCTAAGCACAGGCTCACCAAAATTGGACAATAGAGGATTGGGAAAATGTTGCCTGGTCTGATGAGTCTCGATTTCTGCTGCAACATTTGGATGGTAGGGTCAGAATTTGGCGTCAACAACATGAAAGCATGGAGTGGGGTCCACCGCAATACTAACAAGGTATGCCTAATAAAGTGGCTGGTGAGTGTGTATATATATATATATGTGGTAATGTGCAATAGGCGACATTTGACAGGGACGTTGTTATCTTTTTAAATTTCCTGAACTGCAATGCTCATTCATTGCAATGCCTAGAGACTGTAGAGACTGTCCGTTGTCACCATGAGGATGCACCCACAGTGTCATGGTCATCTCACTGCATCGTCCCCAAGGCAATGTTTGGACATCTAGGCATAATGTGCACTTATTGCAGAGAACAAGCGGAGGGGAGCATCTTTTCAACAATGTTACAAAAGAAAGCAAACGGGCTGGTCCCCAGGCCTTAGTTTGCCCATCCCTGATTTAACCTCTCTAGTGGTTAAGATGAATCCAGTTCATCGAGACTTTGTTTACAAAACTTGGAGAGCGCCCTGCGATTCTGAATCCTGGTGGACCTGCCAATTAATCTTGCCATTGGCCAGAGGCAAAAGGGTCGGCGTCATAGACCTCCATGCTAATGTAAGATTGTCAGTTTTCCAGCCAGCCCACATCGCCTGTGTCATTGATCACTGTACTCTCATGTGATGTGTACAGAGGAGAAGGAAGGGCAGGAAAAACAATGTACTATTTTCATCAGTGTGTTACAGGCTGACCATTAGGGGGAGGGGATTAAGTGTAAAGGAATGATGATGATTTCCTTTGGTAAAATGCACTTGAGTAACAGTAAAAGGTAGCAATGTGTTCGTTTTTGGAACCAAGCATGGCCCATGTTTTTTACACTTCTCTATCATGGCAAAAACTAAAATACCATAAAAGGTTACAGTTCCAGAAATATCAAATACAAAAGCAAAGTGTAAAGAGTAAATACAACTCCAGTTGGTGCCATTTGTTCCTTCTAAAGAAGCATGACTTTTTCTTAAACATATTTTTAAAACAAGTTATATATTTTTCATGTATTCTGTGTGACTTTCCAACGGGAAGTTAATCTAGCACCAATTATCAGACTGAGGGTCTGAAAGTGTGACAGAAATTCATTCTATGGCTAGGAAGCATGAGAAAATACTTCTCTTCTATCCAATTGTTTCCTGATCATCAGAAAATCCCAGGGGGAGTAATGCTATTAGAATTACAGTTTTGAACTGCTGACCCCATAGACTCTTCAGTTCTAAAACAATAACCGGGATCTGTAACAAAGTGTCAGATTTTCACTAGATGAGGGCATGACTCTCTCTGTAGAGATAACATCACAATTGGATGCAAAAATGCATAGGCGTATAATGGCAGAGCGTAATATATGTTCTCAGTTATACTGAATGGGTCATAATACTTTATTTTAAATGTGCCTTAGCCATTTACTGCAGTTAGAAATGGAGCATAAAGCAATTTGAATGAGAAGCTGCCATTTAAGTATCAATATTAAATAAGAATAAGTAATAATGGAAAGGTTAATATACAAGGAGAAGCATATCATCACAGTAAATAAGCTTTTAGTAGTTGTTATAGTAGGCGCTGCTGAGTCCTGAGAACTTGACATGCAGATGTATAGTATGCTAATAAGAAATTTCCTTGGGCTACTAAATGGAAGAAAGAATTAGAATATGATTTGCTTAAAAAGTCTTTTGTTTCTATGAATTTTCTGAATTACTCACTTACATAATTAGTGAGTGTCATGTGTGAATTTCCAGAGATTTTGCCATGGTTACAATGGTATGTTATGAAGAATATGACATTTTGTTTTAATTTAAAACACTGGCACCATGCAGACCTGTTCAAAATGTACATATGCTCTTATATACAGTATCTCACAAAAGTGAGTACACCCCACACATTAGTTTATAATATATATTCATGGTACAACACTGAAGATATGACACTTCCCTTGATACAATGTAAAGTAGTGAGTGTACAGCTTGTATAACGGTGTAAATTAGCTTTTTCCCTTTTCATACATAGAATCTATTATGTAGTTCTTGCAAAAGCATTCTATATCTTAAAGTGCACCTAAAGTAAAAAAAACAAAACATATTTACTTACCTCTGAGCCGTCACTATAAAACCATAAAAAACTATACTTACTTGATCTGCTCTTGTCTGTGGCCAGATTTATTCCTGTTAAGTTTCCTGGGTTAATAGCTGCCGTAGCATGTTCTGCCACTGGAGGCGCCAGATGCATTTTTTTCAATGGGGAAATCACAGACTCCATAGATTTATATACAGGTGTAATGATGTGACATGCTTTATATATTCTGAATATTTATACATTCTGACTGTCTTTGAGTGAGAGAAGGGAGTGGTAGAGGGACAACGAGGGAGATTCAACATCATAACATTACAGGTAAGGATTTCTTATCTTTATTTTACAGATTGTCCATATAACAGGGGGTCTATCAGCGAGGGAATAAAGGGCAAGTTTATTGACTTCTGTTTAGCTTCCAGTCTTTCAGGTAAGGGCTGCAGTATCGCAAATGGCCACAGGGGGCTGCCAGATACCATGTCTTTCAGTGGACAAAACAAAAGTAAATAGGTGCGAAGAGTTTCGGTCTTATCAGACAATCGTTATCGTCACAGCATACTTAAGAATGGGCCAGAGAGAGGAGGAGTGAAAGGAAAAATACACAAATATCTACTTACAGGTAAAGATTTTTTATCTTTTATTTACAAAGCATCCCAATAATAGGGGGTTGGCCAGTTAGGGACAAAAGTGGGTTATTTGGTGGGTTTGGGTACGCATTATGTATATATAGCACATGTTTTTTAACATTTAACATTTTTGAAAGAAGTGGCAGGTTAAATTATCTTGCTGTGAATATGTCTATTTTAAATGCTAGATAGCCAGATTTTTAATTTGTGATTGGCTACTGGTATATCACAACTAGTGTTGATCAGGAACAATCTAATTGCGAAATCTTATTGCGAATATTGACACTTCAAGGATTCACGAAAATCTGGAATATAATGCTATATCTTCATAATCGCAAGTTTTTTACATCAGTACCTTAAACTACTGTGCACCGCATTTGCAATATGCGCAATGAAGGTAATAATGACTAGAGATCCCAAAATTACGAATTTATTGTGAATATTAGGTGAAAAATTCATGATATTTTGTAAATATGAATATTGCCTCTGCTGCTCATTTCTAATCACAACCTCAAAGTAATTGCCATGCTGTTATACTAAACAACTGAATGTTAATAACTTATAATATTATATTCTAATATTATATTCTAATATATATTGGAGTGGGGCACCTTTCGTTCTCTGTCTTAGAAAACACTGCTCAGAGATGGTAAACAAGATGACAACATTTCAATTTTATCAAACAAATGCATACAAATTGTTTGCAGACTGAAACGAATCATGTACAGCAGCTGTTGTTCTTGATTGGCTTAGTTTCAGTCCGCATGCATTTGCTAGCTAATGGCAAAATTTAGGCATCTCCTTGACCATCTCTACTAAGCGTGGTGTCTGGTCAGTGATCATTTGTTGAACCAGCAAAATAGAAATTATTACTTGCCATCGTTTCAGGTGACTATAAAAAAGGGATATGTGTTTGTTCAAAGAATGATAACTTTTTTTCTGTGTTGTTTGACCATGCTTTGCAAAAAAAAACAAAAAACTCACAGATGTGAATGTACAGATAAGCCTAAACAGTTACAATAATGCAGACCAAATGCTAAGGCCCACGCATGGTTGTTTCTCTTTAAAGCGGATGTATACTCAAATTCCATAAAATGTATTTTGAAAAGTTTGACTTACCTTGGAACTGGAATGATGGGGGCATAGTGCTCTAGAATCCTAAAAAATAAATTAACCTGCTGTTCCCTGAAATCATATGAGAGATTCCATCTTCATTTGCCAGGCTTCCGGGGGGTTTACTCAGGGTGCAATATCGCGAGTTACCACTGGGGGTGTTTATAATGGTTTTCAATGGAGAATATCATTAATGTGTAACTTAATACAGAGCCAGGATTATGGCTTTACCCAGAGTCACTGCACTCAGACACATCAGGCTCTTTGGTAGAGCTGCAGTGCTCGTCATCACAGCCAGAGAGAGAGAATGTGCTGTGAGGGACCTTTTTAATTTACTCATTACAGGTAAGTTTTTTAAAGCATTCCTACCTATCATCGGCACTTCTAGTGCCATTAATGCAAAGAACAACTTCTGGTGGTAGGTCCAATTTAAGTTTTGTAAAATAGTGATATTCTGGTTTTATTTTGTGAATGTAAACCCTATTTATTTTAGGCAAAAAGTTTTCTTTAAAGCAACAAAATAACAAGATCTGCAGTCTATTAGTTAGAGAACCTACTTGTTTGCAAGCAACACAATTTTATAATCCCTGCAGCATTCTCTCATTTTTTTTCCTTAACTAGACCAAATTTATGCAGCATACACGGTGTAATATGCCCCATTTGTTAGATAACGGCTTTGGAAATCTTTTAAATCTATCTTAAATTGTGAGAAAAAATGTTAAGTTGTAAAAATGATACAAGAGTAGCGCTCTAATTTATTGGAATTATGTGCATTGCTAAGTACCACTAAAACATTACATTTTAAAGGTCAAACTTGGGATAAAAAATAGAAATACTTTTGAAAGTGTCTCTAGGGTACATCCTGTGGGCAAATAGCAATCTTCTCTATTTGTTTACAAATAACAATACTGCATTGTATACATGTTTGTGCTAAACGGATAGATACAAACATATATCTGATAATATATTGGTATATTAATGTATTTACACTAAAGCGCCTCAGTCCAGGTAAACCTGTGCTTCAATCATACACAGTATACTGTGTGTATTAGGTCCTTGTTATGCTGTAAATACTTATGAACATGTGATTTCTCGTTTTTTTGGGGTTTTGTTTTTTCAAATTTTCATTATGGGGTGTTGAAGAACTTTGCAATGGCTAAAGGAAATTCACAAGGTTATCAATACCTGGTTCAAAAATGTCCACATCTCAGCTGCACTAAGCTGAGGGAAGGAATATTTGTTGGTCTGGATATAAGATCCTTGCTACACAATTAAAGGTTTGAACAATCTTTCACACAGCCAGAGCTTGAAGCTTGGGAAGCATTTAAATAGCTATGTGAAAACTTCCCTGGTTACAATAAGTCGAGTACAATTCGTATCTTTCGAGGGCAAACCATGAAACGCATGTCATTAACAATCCACTTCTTGCACTCTCATCTACATTTCTTTCCAGAAAACTTTGGTATGGTTAGTGATGAACAAGGTGAGCATTTTCATCATGACATTCAAGTAATGGAGACTCATTACCAAGGTTTCTGGAACGAAAGTGTGATGGCTGACTACTGTTGGATGCTATACCATGACCGTTCATACACTGCGTATAACTGAAAATCATATCAAAAGCATTTCTAAACAATCATAGATACCGAAACAGCATTCACTGTATGTCCCACAATGTGTTCCTGAAACCTAACACCACCTTTAATTTAACAAATGTACTAAATATAAAAAAATACAGTAAGAAAATGTCCTGTATGTTTCTGACCATGAGATGCTCCTGATCACACTTAAGAAAAAATCTCAGATGTATAGAATGTGCAGTCCCCATTATTAAAATGTTTATCATCCAGGCATCATTTATGCGGTACACAAATAAATCTACCTTTGTAGGTGAATCTACCATTTTAACGCTTATTAAAAAAGAAATACGTTTCAATATCTGGATGGAAAGATGATTTGGCCTACGTTGGCCATACACCTTTAGATCTCTCTGTCAGATATCCTTTCGATCTACCAACAAGCATGTAGTACAGGGTCCTCTGCGATTGAACACAGGTAGACTTGATTGTAAGTCCCTTATATTACATGGTTTTGGTAAAACAAAAGGAAATCTGACTGAGAAATCTAAAGGTGTATGGGGACCCTTAGAAGTATGGCACATGGTTTTAATTTGATTTTTAATAACAAAGTGTTGGACTTTGTTGCCTTATGTGTAACAGTAATTTTGTGTAGCTTCATACATGATTTTTTAAGAAACTTTGTTGACAGCCACCAGTTTTTGTATTTTGTAGCTTTGTCCCACAAAAAAAGATTAAGCTCATAATACATCATTATCATAACTATTAGAGAGATTAGATATTGAATGAAATATTTTAAAACTTTGAAATTAGAACATAATGAAAATATAAATATTTTGCTCTATAAGACACACTTTTAACTCCAGGGGGTGGTACCTAAGAGGAGAGTGAGTAGGGAGTGTTTAGAGGAGAGAGGAGAAAATACACATCCCTGTATACATGCTGTATACAGAGGTGCTGTCACTCACGTGCCCCTCGGGGTCCAGCGAGACCCTGGCCACCTCCACCTACCACTCC
>CM070033.1:56305016-56338500 GCA_036250615.1 Ptychadena robeensis | reverse complement strand
CTGTAGATAAATGAATAGGTTTCTTCTGGCTTTTGTTAGGAGGTTCTAATGAAATTAACAGTGGCCACCCTAACATGCTGGAGAATCAATATGTCATACATTGTTTTGTACTCTTAAACTTAAAGTATAAGTAAACACTCACAGCAAATGTTTGTTGGCTTGATAAATACAGTATACAATATACAGTATTTCAGTTAATAGGTACGTTAGTACGTTTCTGTGGTGTGATTATATTCTATGCATTTTATCAGCCCAGTCTATTTACTTCAGTGGATTACACAGCACCTGGATTATAGGGGTAAGGAGAGTGATGTGTTTTTAGTTTTTTGAATTGAGTAAAGGTAGGCATGCACGGGCTGATCCCCACATATTTTCGTTTGTGTTTTAGCTGATTGCCTGGTGGTGCTCGGTCACAAATTGGATGCGCCCACCTGGTCAGATCAACTAGGATCCTCACAAATTTACCGACTATGGCGGTGGAGTGTTCTGAAGGGTGCCCACTGCCAATGGTGACAATAGTGACAGCTAGTGAAAAAAATAATGTTCTTTTTATTGGAATATATTGTAATGTTAATGGAATATCCTATCATTTCAACTCCAGGAACTAAATCAGGCTCAGAAATAAAAAAATCTGGATTCATTTATATCTAGTAGAAAAGGTCCTCCTAGGAACTAACAGTTTATTTGTTCAACATATCAGCATATAAGTGAGTGTATTTTGGGGGGACATTTTCACTAGCTACATAACCATAACTATTTCAGTCCAGGAGCTGACAATCAATTTTCAAGCTTTGTGCAGTTTAATGTTTTAAAGAAATAATTTCTCTTTTGTCTTACTACACTGATTATTGAGATCTGAGTGTTGACAATCTATTTAAATATTGGCCGACAGCCAAAATCGGTAATGAGATATGTGCTGCATATAGATTGTTTGACCTTTTAAATTCTTCAGCCTATCATGAGAAACATAGAAATTATGTGATGCAGACAACTGACTAACTGTATAAAAGAATTATAAGAGAATTATTTATTGTATGTTTCATGAACTCTGTCATATACAGATAATAAAAATATAAGTATTAAATATTCACATAGCTCTACTTAGATTTAATTTTAATTAAGACACCACAATGGCATGCTCTATGAAAATGTGCTCCTGTGGTTTCCCTGGGTCCTGTGGGAAGGCCAAGTGGCATCTTTTTAGAATTGGGGACTGTGCTGCACATGAAACTATAAAATGGCGTATGGTGATTATTTTTTTATCTTTCCTAATGTTTAGCATTTGAAAAAAAAGGCCTAATTGAAGCCTGCTGCATAAAGGCTGCATATAAAGAGAACACAAAATTACAGAGGTATTATTTTCTATGCTAGCAGTACACTGGTAAGCTAGGCATTCTTTGTCAGATTTGACTCCTGTGACCTTTTGAGTAATACAACTACAAAAACCTATGTATTTATTATTTAGTTTATACGGCTATAGAAATGTGTCCAGTTGGATGCTAACTACAGTATATTTAGAGAGAAAAGGGTAATAATACAAGATCCTAGGTTAGTCATACCTTGGGGTATAGTGCCACGTCCCAAAAATTAAATACAAAAAACGATAAAGGGGAGGGTATGTCATGAGACCTAACCAGCTCAGTTAGGGCTGTGAAGGGAATCAGATACCCCGGGACTTTTGAGGGCACAGGAATGGATAGAAAGAGGAAAGCAGATTGTTTTAGAATTTAAAATAGCATGATTTTATTTAACATAATCAACAAAACATGATAAAAAGAGGCTGATGTTGGTCAGCATATCGTCACGTCAGTCACATAGTCAGTTAATATCACGAAAATAAGTCAGTGTTCTCATAAGTCAAATACTTTAAAAAACCAGGAAGATGAACATCACTCCGGGCACAAAGCGCCAATCCAACGCGTTTCACCCCTTTAGGTGAGGGGCTTCATGAGGGTGGAGTGTACTTCGTATGATCGGCCGTAAGTCAGTCTGTTTAGGTTAAGCAGAAAACGGTTACACCGGATTCGGTGGTTGTTCCTAAGCCTGAGAGTAGGCAGATGTCAAAGATGGATACGTCTGCGTTGAGATCACGATATCTTTGTGATCCAGTGTGACAGAACTTTGGTGGGGGAGGGGGAAAGGCGCGCTGTTGGTGCAGATGGCCGATCCCCTTGTGTTCCAATCAGTAAAAGGGTGGTAGGTGGTCTCAAGTCGGTGCAGCCGACATGGCTGTCCTGTCGGGTAGCTGCAGTGAATCCTGGCGTGGCGTCCGTGACGTACAGTATATTTAAGAGAGGATTTGAGTGCAAACCCTTTAATAATGGCAAATGGATAGATGATAGGATATCATGGAATGGATAGGTGCCCAAACTGAAACACAAACCCACATATTTATCTCAAAGCCGGCATGGCAATTTAACCTGAATTACACATACACAACTCATTTACACACACAAAACATGTAAACACACACTCTACTTTCTTTTAAGATAGAATACGAGAGTGTATGGGGCGCTGTGTGCAATCAGAAAAGAGGGGAAGAGAACTGAGAGCCAATAGGCTGAGGTTCTCTCCTCTGTGCTAGCTAACAGCTTGCATGCCCACAGACGGGGCTTTGAGTGCCACCCCTGGCACGCAAACCATAGGTTTGCCATCACTGCTCTAGTACCTGGCAGCCAGTGGACTTGAGGTGAGTGAGATGAGGTCTACCTTTGGTAGAATAAATGTAGCTTTGTAGAAAGACACAAGGACAGATCAGGGACTTATACATCAGTGATGGCTTTTAAATCAAAGGAGGTGGGCCATTTCTAAATACTGTTGTTATTTTGTGCAGAATGCTGTCATTTGGTTTAGATAGTATTAGAATCCTCTGATTATAGCAGTGGTTCCCAAACTTTCCTTGCAGGGCCTCCCCTTTTTGTATTTAGGATTATTATTAAGCCCCCCCCCCTCTCCCTATTCAAACACAGGTTATGAATCAGGGCCTATGCCCACCTGGAATACCTTCGCGCCCCCCAGTTTGGGAACCACTGTATTAGAGGTTATATTAAGTAGATTTGTCACATTGACTATGTAAGTATACCCCTGGAAAGGCACATTTATGGAAACAAACTTTTCACCTTGAAAGTGACTCTGCATATTTGGTCTGCTCATCCATATTAAAAACTTTGATAATTCAGTTAACCATTATAAGGAGTTAGCAACTGTTTTACCGTTCATACCTAAATGTTTGTTCCTGGCAATTGTTGTACACTTTTTTTGCTATTTACAATGCGTATATAAAAAGCCATAACTTGAAATATAAAGCTGCGTACATTATGCTGGTTGTTCTAGAGAAACAGTAAAGTGATTTGAACTTTATGTTCTGGAATATAGTTGTTTATTGTCATAATTACATGCAGCCTGCATTTGTACTGAGAAAAAAAAAAAAAAAAGTATTTGAAGGTTAATCCTGACAAATATGTAGTTAAACATTTGTGACTAAGTAATCCCAGTGATGGGAGCTTTTAATCTATTAAAGGCTTTGCTTTATTGTGAACTTCTGTACATGACACTTACTTTAGAATTTGTTTATTTTCTTGAAAAAACAATAAATGGCAATTAAAATATAAAACTTTTCCCACCTATTAATTCTTAACATACCACAGTATGCTTCCTCTAAACCCTGCTGCATTATTCTGAAACAAATAGAACTTACTAGTTGCAATATTGTGAATGCAATGTAATATTTGTCCATCAGTAGAGATGTCCCGAACTGTTCGCGGCGAATATCGCATGTTCGCGCGAAACTCGAAAACATGGCAAAAATAGTTCGACCCCCTATCTTTTTACTTGAACAAACTTGACCCTGTGTGATTCTCAGTCAGCAGGCATAATCCAGCCAATCAGCAACCCACCACCTCCCGGACCATCCTACCCCTATCACACAGCAAGGAGAGTGCCATTCACATGCTGCCTGAGAGAGTGGAGGACACGGACAAAGGTCAGTGACATGGGCAATGGTAGTGACACGGACAAAGGTTCAGTGACACGGACAATAGTTGTAACACGGGCAATGGTGGTGACACGGGCAAAGGTGGTGACACGGGCATGCCATGAGTGACGCGAGAAAACGACGCGAAAACCCGCCCACGCGACGCGAAGATGATGCGAAAACCTGCCAATGCGACGCGATCCATTTGACTATCATTTGAAATCTTTGGTGCGGATTTATGTTGTGAAAAAAAAATTTTCTTGGGAGTTTGCCATGGATTCCCCTCTGTCATGTCATTGTCCAGGTGTTTGACCCCTTGAAACAACTTCCCCAACAACTATTGTGGCCAGAAAAGGGGTCCCTTTGTTTTTTTAAAATTTGGACCTCCCATTGAAGTCAATGCGGGTTCACGTGTTCGGAACTTTTACGGAAGTAAGTCGCGTCGCCGTTCGCGAACCCGAAAATTTGGGTTCGCGACATCACTATCCATCAGTAAATCACATACCATCAGTAAATCCATCAGTAAATCACATAACATAAAACTACATAGTGTGCATGAAATATGAATTTATATTTTACCTGCAAATACACAGAGGTCCTGCAAGATGCCCACTAGAAATGGTCGAAATGTTAGACTTGCTAACTTTGTGAGTGCCAGGACTGTCCGCGAACGGGCGGGTCGATGACCGGCTTTATGCCCGGTCTTCTAGTGAAAAGATTCTTCCTCCGGCACGATCACACAGGTTGTGATCCTGCCGGAGTAGGAATAGAGATCATCTTCTCGCTGGCGAATGGAGCGGGTCGAACACCCGCACTGCTCGCCGGCGAGAAGATGGGCGAACATCCATCCATCCTTGCGGACAGTTCGGCCATCACTATTTGTGAGCTGATTGCAAAGCCTCTGAACATGGTTTCATCACCAATTGCTGGAGATGTAGAGAAGGGTTGTGGAAACATTTGAAAAAAAAAGTTTTGCTCTAGTTTTTGCATAAATTAAGTTAAAAATCAAAGTCGACATTCCGATTTTTGAAAAATTTACTTGACTTTGAGCTTAATTTGTGTTAGAGACATACTTTCTTTTTTGTAGTGTACCCCTAACCCTCCTCTTCATTAGTGATGAGCGGCATAGGCAATATTCAAATTCGTGATATTTCACAAATAATTCTGCTAATATTCGATTCTATATTCAGAAATTCGAATATTCGCGGTATGATCATGTATTGCGAAAATCATATTCGCATTGCGAATATAATATTCACATCGAGAAAATCTTTAAAATGAATGGTCACATGCTATGGTTATTTTCACAATGCGAATATTATTTTCACAATACATGGCCATATTGCGAATATTCGGAATTGCGAATATTCGCCGACATATTCGAGATATTGGCGAATTCTCAAATTGCCGATATTCGCGAAAAATATTCGACATTTGAATATTCGAGATCAACACTACTCTTCATCTCCAGCAAGTTTGGTGATGATACCATGTTCAGGGGCTTTGCAATTAACTCAAAATCGTTGAAATGGTCGAATTTTTTAAAAAAAATTCGACCATCTCTAATGCCCACCAATATTGTTGAACTTAAATATGTTCGTATTTGTCTTCTTAGCCTCAAATACCTGCATATCAACAAGCCAGGACATGATTACAGACATTTTGACTGAGTTTTAGTTAAGTTATTGTCGATGTCATGTACTGCTCTAGGATGAGTTTAGACCCCTTATGGGCAGCAAGGAGGGGGAAGGAGTGAACCCCATTGAATTCTTATTTCTATAGGCCTATAGTTCAAATATACTCAAGGGGATGGGCAGGAATACTGTGTTTGAGGTATCTCCCTCGGATCCTGTAAGTTTGGTGAACTGGTGGATGTGACACTGTGAGAGATACTCCTGATTCAGGGCCCAAGTGACACTGGGTATCTTCTGATCCATAGTTGAATTTACCTCATCTACCATCATCAACAACCCAAAGCATACATCCAAATCATCAAAGGAATTGCTGCACCAGAAGAAGATGAAAGTTTTGGAATGGCCCAGCCAGAGCCCAGACCTGAATCCGATTGAAAATCTTTGGGGTGATCTGAAGAGGGCTGTGCACAGGAGATGCCCTCGTAATCTGACAGATTTAGAGTGTTTCTGAGAAGAGTGGGCAAATCTTACCAAGCCAAAATGTGCTATTCTGATACTCATACTAAGACTCATATTAAGACTCATACTAAAAAAGACTGAGTGCTGTATTAACATCAAAAAGGTGCTTCAACAAAGTGTTAGTTTAAGGGTGTGCTCTCTTATGCAACAAAATTTTTGCAACATTTTTATTTTTATATTTTTTCTTCCCTCCAAACATTTCAGTTTGTTTTTCAATTGAGTGGTACAATTTATAGGTCACATTAAAGGTGGAAAATGTTCTGAAATGATTTACATTTGTCTAATTTTTGTACACAGCACAGGAACCTGACTCACAGGGAACTATTTCTTGTGAGATTTACAAAATTTAAATGTAAATGTAAAAATGTAAAATGTATACACACCTTGTGTGTATCACTTTTCATTGGGTGACTAAAAGCAAGCTCATACATGGACCAGGGATCGGTTAGCCATTAAGCTCGGTATAGATACCCGGTATAGGGAAAGGTGGGAGGGGGGGAAAGTGGGAGAGGGCTGGGGAGGGAGGAACTCAGGTATAGTTCCTTCAAACTGTCCTCTAGTGCTTTTGCACACTTTGGCCCTTCAAAGGTACCTCAGGTTTCTTGGTATATAGTTCCTTGTAAACAAAGTTCCCCACTTCCACTGGATGTCTGTATGGGCTGGACCGCCACTGGACCACCTGTACTTTTGATTTTGGGTAAGAGAGCCATCAGCCTCCACTCCTCTCAGTAGATGGTTAGAGTGTTTTTGAAACATACACCCTAACCTTGAACCCCATCCCTGCCTTATGGGTGATGGTGAACTTAATTGTAAATATCTCTTTAGTAAAGTTAAACCCTAACCAGCTGTGTGGACATTCACTTGTTTGGAAGATAGGCATCCTCAAAATAATACTAATGGCAGGTGGTTTAATATTGACAGTTTATAATGAACTTTAATTGCAAATAATAAATGTAAAAACACATTGCTTGCACAGTAATTAGTAGTACATATTCACACATTGAAATCACATAATATCTTATAATAAATAACATTTTTCTCTGGGACTCCCACAGCATCTCATACTATATGCAATATGTAAATGAATTCATAATATGCCTGTTAACATAATAATGAAAGTGCAAATATGAATAAATATGTGCATATCTTAGTGTCTTTGACCTACAGAAATGAAGCCTTGTAGTGTTTTTTTTTAACTATTAAGATACATTAGTAGAGTTTAAAGGAACTGGTCTGTTTTGAATATCTTCTCTTTTAAGAATCTTTCCTTTTTGTTCATTACAGTTTGTCATGTATTATCAATTGTAATACAACCTCTTCACATATGTTAATGTAGTATGCAAAAAGCACTTCAAAATTGCTTGAGTTAATATCTTTTAAGTCTTTTATGCAACAATACATTTAGTGTACTACAGGTCATAGGAATGTAAAAGAAAATGTAACGCTGCCAGGGGACATGTAGGGAACAATTATTCGTATTTACTCAGTGGAACTAAGCACTCAAGAAGCCATATTAAATTGGCTTCTATGCTTTTAAATTACTAGTTCTTTATGAATGATTTTTTATTTCATCAAATACATATAGAGATAGAAAATACATGAGAGAAGCAAACATATGCTATGTTAATACTATGTATAAATAGAGGTCACCCCTTTATTTTCTTCTGGTGACAGCACTGGATTTACTGATACAAATAGTAATAAATACTGAAAGGTTTCTCCACCATTTGACCTATCTAGATGTACCGTGGGGGTTTAGCCTCAAAGAGGTGCTCTCAAATACATCAATACACACAATTGTCTTAACTTTCAGTAGTCAAATGCCTGGGCACCACACTCCCCTGGTATCTGCCTCTCTAGCAGCCCACTGATCCCACCTGATCAGGAGTCTTGAGTTGGGTTATCCGCTCTTTTTGTGAAGATAGACTTCACTACCTTACTGATATCCAGAATAGAATGGAAAGGCCCTGCCAGTTCCTTCCATTCCAGAGTCCAGGTGCCTGAAACAAAAACTGTACAGCAATCTACTATAACTGTCCAATACTATCCTGGACTTGTGGATATGATCCCTTTTACGCAGTAACAGACAACCGGTCTGTTACAGCACTTCAAATTTAATGTCCAAGCATTAGGAAAAGGGATAAAAGGGATACTCGGGCCCAATATTTTCTGACTAGCCACATCCCAACTTGTTATATGGAAAAGAAAAATAGAAAATTTATATCATCATATCATTATTACATTGATTTCAATAGTTACATCACCATGATCAAAATGTCTTATACATCCTCAACATGTTTCGCTACACCAGCTTCTTCAGGAGGAATCAGTTACGGATATTTTGATCTGTGGTCACTGTGGGGGAGAATGTGCATTGTTGAGTATTTACAAAAGGTGTGGTAGGTTGTAATGGAATATATATTACTCCGCTTACTTAAGGTTAATCAATGGGTTACTTATCGTTTCCACGTATGAAGGTACTTTAAAGTCCTGAATCCCCTAATTATTTAAAATTGGGGGAAACATTTTCTATTTTTCTTTTCCATTTAATGTCCAAGCAACATGCAATACTGCTTCCCACCACTACCCACATCTCTTTTTTATGAAAAATACAATATTAAAAATAAAGAAGAATTTTAATCAACATACAACTACCAGTATTGAAAAGGGAAGTATGAGGGCAAACTTTTGACCTATGTTTCTGGATACTAGATAAAAGGTGATGCTAATGACCTATGTTTCTGGATACTGTGTGACAATTGTTGCTGGCCTGCATTCTAAGTACTGAATGACACTGTGCTTCTGGGTTCTGAAACCCATCACTAGAGGAGAGCTGGTAGAGTCCCTTAGGTAGAGCAGACCTGTCCTGGTCTTTGAAATTTAGGGTCTGTAAAGGGGGTCGTGGACAAGTCAATGTGTCCCTGATACCTAACCTTTGAATTGCCTGTGTTTTAAGTTATGACTGCATTGGTGGTTATACTCCCTATTGATTGAATTGAAAAAATGTGCATCATCAATGGACACAGTGCATTGCCACAATGACAAAGCGGGCCCCATATTTAAAACAAGGCAGTGCAGGTGCATGGCATTTTTGGCGCGGCAATCATTGTGTCTGCCTCTTTTTTCTGGTGTTCAGCGCGTGCCAAACATGGAGAAACAGAAGCAGTGGACACAAGCATCAATACTTTGATTGGTCAAAAGTGATTGGAAGAGCCAAGATCAGTCAATATTTTAATTGCACATGTCGGTCAAATTGTAAATTGGTGAAACAAAGGTTAATGAGTGTACGGATGTGTTATTCTTCATCCTACATATACTTGCTACAACATATTTTTTATTATTTTAAAGGTACTCTTCTTCTCAGTATCTGGGAAGGTAACTAAAACTGCCATCAATAATGACAGACATTAAATAAACAATCTCACTCAAATCTCCAGTACTTGAATACTCTTTTTGCCACCCTCAAGGGTAACAGCTCTGTTAAGTGTTTTTTTTTATGAATAGAGAGCATTATATAGTCCTACTAGTAGTTAACAATAATCCCCATGGTGGTGATTTTGAGTGTGCCTCAGGGTAAATTTTCGGTACCAAAAGAGGAAACCCCAAGCCACACTCAATATGAATTATGTGAATTTGCAGCGTGCTTGGCCATGTATGTCTAGCATTGCACACAATCCCCTGACAGAGGAAAGAGAGAACACATTGAATCAAACACACCGCCACCACTCCCTGCCCACAGAGGGAAGAGCGGACACATGGCATATATCCCTCCCACTAAAAATGGCTGCGATCGTGATCAGGAATTGATAGGGGGCTTATGGAGCGGAGCTTGTGGTCCCCGGGGCCCTATGTGCACACATATTCTGTATAGCACAAGAAATGATCCTTTGTCCCCTGTCTTTGCAACCCGGGCACCATCAGTGACCACCAGAAAGGTTACCTAAGTCAAATCACATATGACATGTAGACATGTAGGCATTTTTTTTTGGGGGGGGGCATGTGAGATGACCAACTTTAATCAATCTATGAGACCAACCCTGTAGGTTTGCAGGAGAACTTGAGCCATCGCAATGTAGAAGTGGGGGTCTTTTATTGCAGGTGGTATGTCTTTCCAAGAGGGTGAGCATTACTAACAAGTATTATTTGGGGTATCAAATTGAAGATCAGGATAAAAGCTGGATACTACATTCCTGCTGTGAGGTTTGCTATGTTGGCCTATCACAATGGTTGAATAGAAAATGGAATAAAATGCCTTTTGCTGTGCCAATGGTTTGGTGTGAGCCAATTGCTGGATTCTCGAAAAAAGACAAAGTCAATAATTGTGTATTGTAATAGAATTGTATATATTTTGGAGTCCCTTACCTCAAGACATCCCCTTGGTAGCAGACTCATTCTGCTGGTCTGGCGACTACAGGATCCAGAATGTGAGTGTTTACCATGGAAGGGCTTGGGGTTTAGTAAGGAGGACTCCCCTTTAGCAAAACCAACAACACCATGGACTGTCTGCCTCACTACCAACTGCTTGCACTTTCCTCTTGGGTTGGAGCCTCATCCTTGAGGTGATGAATAAAAACTCAACTAATGGTTACAAACATATAACATTAAAAAGAAAGATTTGCAGATTGGCAAAACAATGTAACTCCTAACCTTAGGTATAGACCTAACAATGGCCAATTTTTAACAATTGAAATGTGTTTATATACTATGATTATGTTTTCTTTGCTGAGTCAAAATAATTACGTATGTTAAAACTTATACCTCAGCATACAGTATTTATGGATTATAAAGTATTAAACTGGCACTTTTCTGAAATCGTCACTGTTGCATATGGGTTTTATGATTAATCTCCATTAATAGAAAAATATAAGTTTCACATAGAATCATAACTGTCTACAAGTGATTCAACACTAAACAATAGATCTGGTACACAATAGGATGTTAATTTCATTAGAATCTCCCAACAATAGCCAGAAGAAACCTATTTATCTACAGGTCAGAGTAGCACCACATCACCACAGAGGCAAGATATTGCTGACCTCAACTCTACTTTAAAGGGTCCATGCAAATTAGTATAAACATAAAACCAGACTTTATGGAGCCACTTGTAGAGTTAGAGGTAATTAGTATTAATTAGTAATATTATTACTAATATTAAGCTGAGTAATCGGTGTGCACCTAAACATAAGCCTTCCAATGAGCAAGCAGGTAACTCCCTAAGAGTCAAAGGAAGACGCCCATTTGACCCTCCTTAGAAATTATAGATAAATATAGTCAGTCATAGAGGTCACAAGAGTGGCAGCGGGCCTTAGCCGGAGGAATGCTGTCCCACCGAACAGCTACAGGTATTACAATGTAACTATATCATATTGTCTTATAGTCTTATTGTCTTATATGTTATTGTATTGTTCTGTTTCTTGTTATATGTATAGTTTAGTTTATAAACATTATTACTGTGAAATGCTTCTGTGGTCTGTCTCTTAATCAAACTATTGTGATATGAGCCATCTCTTGTTGCAAGATATCCTCATTTACGGGTAGAATATATTGATATGTCTATATAAATATTGATCAAAATATCTCTATTAATATATATAAAATAGATTAATATTAATATTCAAACCCGCAACAGTCACAAGACAATTGAACAAGCCTTAAAGCAAAAATGTTTTGGCATCATCTCCAGTTTAAGCTTCAAGTAACTAAGTACACCATAGTAGTACAATTTTTATGTCTGCTTTACGATAATTTTTCATAAAGTAGACCTATCACTGAGAAATTATGTAACTTGCCATGGTTGAGCTGGTTCTACATATACTCCTTGCCTGGGCGGTATATTAATTTATTTTAAAATCACATCACATCAATGCACACAATAGTATGATAACTATGCAACCAATGTGTTTCTTTAGAACATGATAATACTCCATTTTATGTTTTATCTGGTACTAAGTCCGCTAATATTATACATACTTATGTTTATTAAGTAGTTCCTTTTCTGACACTTTATTATCTTAGCAATCACTTAGAAGATCATAAGTTAAAAGAAGATATTAACACTAAAACGTCATTCATCAAATGAATTAGCAGAGTAGCCATTCAATTAATGTAAATCAATTAATAACCTAATTTATCTAAACACCAAACCCTATCTTTTTAATTAAAAACTGATCAATTAAAATGCCAGTCTATTAATTGTAACCTACCTAATGAAATTCATTCATCTAGGAAAACGTTTCCTAGTTAACCCTCCATGACATTATTTATGTCTATTAGCAGAGAAAGTGACTTATGCCTGCCATACACACCCCGACGGGTGCAGACAGACCAGCTCAGATGAGCTCCGGAATGCAAACGTGATGGCGTCATCACGTTTGCATCCTGATGCATTATGAGGCTGCACCCTTTGTGTGCCGGCCATTAGCTTCAATGAAGACGCCAGTCTTCATTGAAGTTAAAGGCATCGGCCAGAGATTATCGGACATGTCCGTTCTCTGGCCGGCCGAGCTGTGGGGCGACAGGGATCTGTCGCCCCATGTGGGCACATGCCGATAAGCGGCCGATTTTTCCGCTGACCGACGGCGCGAGCGCGCACACCCGTCGGTCAGGTGAAAAATCGGCCGCTTATCGGCATGTGTATGCCAGGCATAAGGCTAGGTTCACACTGACTTTTATCCAAAGCCTTGTTTAATACTTTTTCTGCACTTGCACATGTATTCAAGCCTGTGAAATGCTTATACCAGCCAGCAAATATGAGTTCCCCCTTAATGCAGATTCCCTTTGCACAATACATTTCTTATCAAAGGCAGTGCTATATATTTATTTATATTGTATTATTAAAAAATAAACAAATCATAACCAGACTTCCTTTTTGAAATAGGGTCTGGCAGGACTGGTAAGAGGGGCCAACAAATAAGTGAAGCCTCTCCTTAAGGCCATACCAAAGTTGCTTTCGGCATAGAGCCTGGTAAGTCTTAGTGGGGGTGGGGATACTTATGAGCACAGCCTGCCTTCAGACAATACCAGGCACTTCCTCAAACCCGGGGAAGGGGGAATGATGATTGTGCACCCCCCACAAAGAAAACAAGGCCCCATGCCATACCTCAACAAGGTGGCCTCATGCCCACAATGTGATCTGGTGTTGCGGGGGTCTGTAGGTGGGAGTCCCATGAGGCATCATGGGGTTCCCTTTAATGAGAAAACCCCCAGACCCCCTCCGCCTACCCTATGGGACATCTTACCTATTCCTAATGGGTATGGGTTTGAGTATCTATCCAGGAACAGATCACCAAGGTAGGTCTATAGGGCACCATTGCTCAGCAGGGCAATAAGCAATGACATATTCTTCTTCCTTACAGCAGAAACAAAATTACTTTTTGCAGGCATTTCATGCCTTTTTACTCTATCCATGTCCCCTTGGCACAATCCTACATGTAGTTGAAGAAGGTCTGAGAGGGTGTTCATCTAAGTAGCTATAAACCAGGTCCACATGTTTGCCTGCTGTCACATGATTTCCATGGCTCATGTATAATAAATGATGGTATTCAGGGATCTCTAACCTCAATCCATGATTATACAGTTTACAGTTTCTAGTTCTGGCAAAGTCTTCGGCATCATTGATCCACAAAGCAATTTGTTTCTAAATTAAATAAAATGAGATTGTTACCATCTACTACATTTATAGATAATATTATCAATATACTGGATGTACATGTTAGCAAACATGAATGATTATATTCTGCTTTTGCTTTATAAGGTAACTAAAAAGTAACTGGAGACTTTTTAATGAACACAGTCACACATTTGATTTCTTACACACAGAAGCCAACTTAGAGTATAACCGCCTTCTTTTATCCCTTTATTAGCAGTGACTCCACAGGTTATATCTCATGTCTTACGTGTCTGACATATCTACCTTTTGTATAATATAAGGACATTAGCAGAGGTCATTTAACCCTCATTATAAATGGAAGTGTTTGATTTCTTGCAGTGACATTTAATGGTGCACCCATAATTCTTCACCAAGTGACATCTGACAATAAATAGAGCTTCCGCTATTAATTTTCTTGGGGATCTTATCCCATACGGCATTAGTACAACAAATAATGAAGGGTTAAATGGTCATTTGCATATAACGTAATGTGACTTATTGCAGATCACTGAAGGAAATGAATAATTAGATCATTGCTGCTGATTTGCATATTTGCTTAAAAGTTCGTCAATAGCATTACCATCTCTCGGAGTATCATAATACCATTATGATTCACAATAGAATAACCTTTGTAACTTAGAAAAGTGTATGTTGGATTTTCTTTGATTTATGATGTGCCCTCTGCTGATGCCAGTTTAATTAATGGAACTAAATGGTTTAGAACAATTAGTTGTATAGCACCAAATGACCTTTAGCCAGCCCGTCCTTTAAAATTGGAATAATGTTTATGATGATACCTGTAAAAGAATAACCTGAATTTGAGAATATTTATAGATAATTAAAAGGGTTATTTCAAAATTGTATGTAGTGTTCCTAAAGCAAATCAAACCTTTACTTAATTTTTTATTATTAATTGGCAAAGACTTAAAATTTTGTTAAGTTTCTTTTCTGCTGTCCATGCCTATGCTGAGGAGATTCATTATTTTTATTTGCACTGGTGATAGGGGCCATTGATATTGTATGAGGAATAATTCAACATCATAAGAACAGGAGTGAAAGATTTTAAGCATTTGTTGCTGTGGCAGCTGTATTAGAGTTCCCTATGCTTTTTGTTACCACCTTGGGATGGAATCTATTTCACCCCACACCACCAGGAGCTTTTATATATATATATATATATATATATATATATATATATATATATATATATATAAAACCCAACTTACTTAGACAAAGTATTATAACTATGTTGGAGCAAGCAATAGAGGACAGCAACCAATAGGCAGGCAAAGAAGCAGATGCCAGATCAAAGCTTTCTGTTGGAAGATGGAATAATATAGGACTCTGCGTATCTTGCTTAAGGTGCCCACACGCGCTTCGACGTCATCACGCACGGCCGGGAGTACCGAGAATCGACCGGGCACCCTTTGCCGCGCACCCCAGTCACCTTTACTCTTGCAAGGTTATCTTCAAGGAGGACACCTGGAATATCACCCCCATTGTCATTCCCAGATGTGCTCTTTGAAGTTAAACCTTTCAGAGGGTGTCAAATACCATTGTATTGGATACAGTGATAACTGTATCCAATACCATTCATAGTAAAACAAAAAACAAAACACATTTCCAATTGTAATCAAAATGTTTTTATAAACAAACATAAATACTGTTTTGAAATCTTTCATACCAAATTATTCAAGAGATTTTATCATTCAAATGATACATTTTATATTTTTTTTTACTGTACTTTTTTTATAATAATTGTGTGTTTCAAACATTATTATAATCAGGATGTCTATTAGACCCTTATACGGACATATTTTGGGAAGTTACAGGCCTACAACATAAAGTAAAATTTACCATTGAAGTCTATTGTGCACTTTTGGAACAGAAATCTGGACCGCAGCAGTGTGCTAGGGAGGTTAAACAGTATTCTTGTGTTTTTAATTAAAATAAAATACTGTTAATTAATTGAAATTTGGTACTTATTGTCACAAACCAGCAGTTGTGTACCCACTGTGCCACGAGTCCTACCTCCTCTTATTGTGTTGTTTAACTGGACACACTCGTTCTTCACAATACCCCTGAAGGTTGGGATAGACTTTCCCGAGGGGAACACCAGGTCGCTACCTCTTGAGGAAGGATTAGCACATGGGGCAGCTGGTCCAGGGGGACCAGGGGATACCAGAGGAAGGTATCAGAGACAAAGGCATGGTCAGCAGGCCGGGTCGTAACCAAGAGCAATAGTGCAGAACAGAAGGGTGTAGTCACACAGGCAATGGGTCAGGGCAGGCGGCAGGTCCAGTAGTTCAGATTACCAACAGGAAAGTCAAGGCAGGCAGGAAAGGGTTAAAAAGGTAGCAGAGTCTCAGAACACAGGTATGAATCAGCAACACAGGAACACAGATAGCAATCACAAGCCTTAGCAGGACACAGAGACCTTAACATTGAGGCCCCTGTGAAAAGGGCAGAGCCACTCTTATACCTGCAGGAGGACAATGATTGGTCAGTCAGGACATATGATCCCTTAAATCCCAGGAAGTGACATGCGCTGGTTCTTTAGAAAGTGCTACAGCATGTACGTCCAGCACAGGTAATCAAGGCATGCCCTGGCACAGTTGCTGGGCAGTTCCCCTGCTGCTCGCAGGCAGTTTGGCCATGGCTCCGGCGATGTTTTCCCATGTCTTGGAGATCAATGGAGGTGTCTCTGACTGGACTGCGTGGTAGTGCTTTCAAAACATCACTGCGGGCATGCGGCTAAGAATACGCAGAGTGGACTCTGTCCTATTCGGCAGAATGGGAAGTGCCCTCTCTGTGTCTCTTTCCACGCTACGGATGTGCGCAACCCCCTTTTGCTGGGTTAACACTTGTAACACTTTCCTTGTGACATACTAGTGGTTACATGTTGTGATTAACATCTGTAACTGCACAATATTTCATGATATTATTGCAATATTTTGCTGTTTGGATTGTGACTTTGGACTTCTAAACTATATTTCTACCTGTATCTCATACTTTTGAGCACAATAGACCTGCGTCATAAAATACTCACACACTCACACTAGCCATGTGCTAGTGCATCATTGTCTTTTCTTAAATTATATTAGAGATATTGGCTTTGATCCTTTATTTTAAACAGTACACATACATTTATATTTTGAAGTATCTCTGTAACTTCCTGATTTTCATTTCTTGCTCAAAAATTAAAAATTCATGTATGCCTAATGTGTACATAATGAACTACTCTGCAGCATATAGTTATTCTGCATAGCAGCTTCTACAATGGTTAACAATAACTTAGTTCATTGGTTATTCACCCATTTAAATGTTTAGGTTAAATAAAGATCCTTGCATTAGAAGGTAAGCATACATCTAAATTGAGCCAATTTCCCTGTAAGCATGTACACATTTCTTTAAGAAGAATGTGATTGCCATTTCCTAATGCTGCCAGCTTACAGAGAGATTAATAGCACATTTGACCTGGCAGTTTTCCGACACTAGTAAAATTGAGAAAAATGATGGTCCTGTAACCTGACACAGGATTTGATAACTTTATTTATAACAAATGCATTATATAATGCATCCCTTCCTTCTGCTGTGCGGCAAACACATTTGGAATAAGATTCCTTTTTGCCTAATATTTGCATTCTGTTTGGACAAATACCTGAGTGAGATAAACAATGTCAGTTTTGAAAGAGGCAGGAATAACGTTTCTTGGGAATAGGCTTTACCGAACTTGTCACACAAAGAATATGCTGGTCATTGTAAAACGGAAAGATTGCTAATAATATTGGCTGAAATGAAACACCATAACATTGTTATAAATGTGCACATTTTGTGATATGAAAACAATGAACAATTTATTTCAGAGTGAAGTGTACTTTAAAATTTCCTTTCAGCCTTCCCCATCAGCGATGAGGCTTAGAATAGAAACCATTAGAGTTCATTAAATATCAAGTTAGCCTGTCATTTCATAGAGAAAATAATATTAAAATAGCAGCCTATGATACCTAAATGGAGATTCTAAATTACCTAAAGATTACAATCCTCTCTTTTCAGGTCCTGACGATGTTGCCATTTTAGTCAGGCTCTGTCCCCAGCCTATTCATAAAGGCACATGTTATGTCATGGATATAACACTAATTATTATTGGGTTTGATTAGAAGTATGCAATGAGAGATCACATATATACTTGAGGTAAATATAAAAAAATAACATTTAATGAATATAAAATATGAGTAACAGAAAATGGATTAAAGACACTTTGCTTCAGAAGTTAGATGCAATCAAAGGAGTCCTGCCCATTTCCAATGGCTTGGTAGATGGTCACAGACACATGCATGATTGCAAGTTCTGGCTGAGACTAAATTATACAGATTAATGACCCCTTTAAATTGAGAAAAATGGACAAATTAACTGGCAAAGACTTTGACCAATAACTGGTCAGTCTTCATTTCTTTTTCATGACATCATGAAGACTATAGCCCCCCATACACTTTTAGATCACTCCATACAATTGTCTTTAGATATATCAACAACTTTGTAGTATACTGGCCTCCCTGATAGAATACATAGTGATTGGAAGGTTTAGAAAGGTTCTCATATTACATGGTTTTGGTAGAAGAAAAGTTGATTGTACATAAATTTTATGGGAAGATTGTAAGGTGTATGTTTTAATGTATATATTAGTAATATTGGTGAGACATCACTGTATAATTTAAAAAAACAAATGATTTACCTAACAGCACATGATAATCTTGATATAAAGACCACTGCCCCAAACATATTGGTAAATCATGTGGATGTCTGTTACAGAGAGATCATGACAAAAGACCTATGTTCCAAAGATAGGGGTGATTTATCTGGATCTGGGGTGCCCACACTTTTCTGACTTTTTAAATGCTAAAAATGATCAACAATAAAATATAATATATGGAGTATACTTTCTATATAAATTAAATGTATATATTGTTGTATAAAAAAAGAAAAGTAGGGCTCCCCAATTGACTCCCATTGCCTTTGGAAGTTTTTAATAAATCATGATCCATGTGTTGGGCACCCCTGATCTGGATGGGTGATCTAAAGAGACCATGACAAGACCCCCTGTCCCGATGATAGTGAGGAATTCTCTTGATGTTTGTTAAAATGAGATCATAGCTACATTGTACAAATATCTGGAGGAACAGCAGGCATAATATGTAGATATTAATATGTAATATGTATTTATTTGTGCGTTACCGTATTTTTCAGCTTATAAGACTCTCTGCTGTATAGGACGCACCCTATACAGTGGAGCGTCTCCTCCCTGTAAAAATACTGGGTAACTGCAGTTCTGCCGGTGAGAGCTCTGTGCTCCGGACGGCAGATCTGGAGTAATTCCTCCTCCTTCTTGTCCCACTCTGCAGAGTTGTCTGTGAGCGGACAGAAGCTGCTGCATACACAGCCCTGAAGAAGGGTGGTCATTCGTCTGAAGATCTGTATGTTAGCAGGCAGCTTTAGTTTTTTTACATACAGCCCTGAGCAGGAAAAGATCAGCCTGTTGACAAATTGCCCCAGCTTCTGTGTGTTAGCAGGATAAAGCTGCCTGCTTCCATACAGAGCTGCAGAGGGATGATCCTTCCGTTGATGGACAGATTTTCTATCTTCAGGTTTCTGCTTGCGAAAAGTGCTTCTCAGAGTCTGAAAAATACGGTAACCAATACGGTTACCAAGCTTCTGAACATGGTATCATCACAAAATTGTGAGATGTAAAGAATGGTTGTAGGAACATTAGAATTTTTTTTTGCATAAATTAAGTTTAGAGTTTAGTCAAAACCCATTTCAATTTTGATGATGATACCTTGTTCGCGGGCTTCACAATTCATTCACAGAACAGCTAGTCTTAACTTTAAAAACAAAAAAAACAACAATTCATCCATTCATAGTCATGTGGTCAAAAAAATTCAAAAGCACATTGTTAGTGAAGTGAACGAAGATTAAGACATAGTGTAAATCTTTTTTTATATTCATGTTTTCCTGTTATTTCAATTTCTTATGTAGATATCATCAGTACTTACAATGAGGGTAAATTTCTATCTCTAACGTTAGAGATAGAATCAAAACAGGAATTGCAAATATTTATAAAAAAATAAATAAAACAAGTATGAGGGAAGTCTTTACAGTTCAATATAATATGGTATACGGTTTTTTTCAACCTTCTTCATATTGCATTTCTATAGTCATAGCAGGAAATGTTTGGCAAGGTGTTTGAGGAGAATTTGAAAAACTGCGTGGGCTACTCTGCCATAGAAAAAGATCCACTATTTGGGGTTGAAGTGGGAAAAAAACAGGTTAGTCAAAAAGCTTGCAGAGAGATGCAAGGGAATAAGTGGTTTAATATTTGATAGCAATTCCACAGTCAAGTGGTATTGTTGCAAAACAGAAGCTTTTAGGAACAATAATTTCAGCCTGAAAAGTGGAAGACTTAAAACCACCCACAGGGAGGGGTCACTAAATGCTGAGCTTTATCTAGATAAAAAGTTGTCAACACTCTGCAGACTCAATTCAGGTTTTAAAGCTTCCTGACTTTAACCTTAGCATAAAAACTGGATTTAGAGCATCTAAAATGTTCTAAGTTTGTATAGTCAGATGGGAAGAATAAAAGGAATACAGTGCTTATGATTTCTTTTTGTTATGCTTTTCTTTTTAAATTCACTGTGTAAGTTTATCAAACCTAGTATATTGTGCACAAACTTCTTTTTGTGAACATTACTACACATACCTTGAGATATATCTACATATATTATTAATGTACGCACTGGGAGATGAGTGTTAGCGAGAAGACTTCCCAATAGAAGAAGACTTTATTATTAAAATCACCTGGCACAAGTTACATTTAGCAAGAAAGGTGAGCATAAACAGGAAATATTGTTATCTTATTCTTATTTTATCAATACTATAGTGATAAATTATTCAAGATTAAATGAATACTTCAAAGATATCTAACTAACATACTTGTTGGTCCAAGACCAAATGTAACCGTTCAACTTTTCTTCTACCAAAACCATGTAATACTAGGACCTTTCTAAACCTTCCAATTCCAATATGTATTCTATCAGGGAGGACCCCGCACTACATAGTTGTTGGTAGATCTAAAGGAAATTGTATAGAGTGATCTAAAGGTGTATGGGGGGCTTTAGCTTAGAAACGTCACAATCTTTTCCAATTATAAGTTCCAAATGCAAAAATAATTAAGATTTTTTTGCAATCTTTGTGGCTGTGGATCCTAAAAGAAGAAGACTAGGTTCAAAAAGAGGCTTTCTCAACACTTAAAACAACTTAAAAATCTATCACTTTAAGCTTCCTAGTGCTCTACTGAGGTCCAGATTTCTGTACCAAAAGGACACCATAGAATTTAATGAAATAGTTTTTTATGTTGTAGGCCTGTAACTTTCCAAAATATGTCCATACAAGCGTCTAGTAGACATCCTGAATATAATAATGTTTGAAACAGACAATTATGTAAAAAAATTACATTTGCCTTTTTTTTAAATAAAGGTAAAATTTGAATGATAAAATCTCTAAAATACTTATTTTGTACAATAGATTTTAAAACAATATGTATTAAAATGTATTTATTGTTTATAATAAATTTCAATTGGAAATATGTTTTGTGTTCTTTTTTACTTTGAATTGTACTGGATACAGTTATCATGTATACATTACAATTCCCTTTTAAATTTGGCACCTCTGCCCCCAGTTTGATGTCATCACATCCATCACACCAGGAGAGAGAGGATCAGTTTCAAAAGGGAACATTGGAAAACTTTATTCAGGTGAGTATTTTCTTTTAATCATATTGAATACAGCTTTTGAAGCAGCAAGCTGTATTCAGTGCGATCTGAAAATCCCTCCGTCTGCTGATCCCTCCTCCCCCCAGTGTTACAAACGTAATGACATTACACCAGGGGGATATACTTCCTTAACCAGAAGCTTCATTTGGGTAAGTTTTGCTCATTTAACCGCAATGAATACAGTTTTCTCCTGGTGTGACGTCATTAGGGAGGTCCCACTGCGGGGGGGGGGGGGGGGGGGGGGGGGGGGGGGGGGGGGGGGGGGGGGGGGGGGGGGGGGGGGGGGGGGGGGGGGGGGGGGGGGGGTCGGTCTGGAAATCACTTCCTTATCCAGAAGCATTTGCTTCAGTTTTGTTAATTAAACTGCAATTAATACAGATTTTTAAGCAGAAATCTGTATTCATTGTGCTTTCAATAAAAAAAAATTCTGCCGCCTCCTGGTGTGACTTTGTTATGTACGTGACTCCAGGGGAGGGGATCTGCTTCCATCCAGAAAGCATTATTCAGCCGATTGGAGCTGCCACGGACTCACCGTGAGTGTGTGCTACCAGGCACTTTAAGCAAGTCAGCGCTGGACAAGCTGGGCTAGGGAGGTTAAGGCAATCAAAAGGAAAATTTCTAAACGTGTATGCCCATCTTAAAGCCACCTCTGAAAAGTATGCTTCCAAATATAAGACATCCACTTATTATCCTTAACATAACAGACCACACATACATAATGACCTTCACAAAATTCTGCAGTTGGGTTTTTAGTTTAATTTATTGTAATTTATAAATCATAAGTACACATACATCTATAACTTAATCTGTGGTAAATTTTTCACCCTCAAATGAGACAGGAGGTCTCCTCTATATATACATTATTTCTATACAAATGCTGTGATCTCTCATCCATAGCTTCAATTTATATACTCTTTCTAAAGTCTCTGAGGTCTCAATGCTTCAAACAATTTATATTGCTATTGGTTAAATTATATAACTTCTGAGTTTGTATTTATAGTTCCATAATAAAAAATACACAGACTTTTTTACCCTAACCAGAAATTCAGAGCTGTTTCATGCTTGGCCATTCTTCAGTGACCTAATCAAACTGATACACATGTCATGTCGTAGTGATTGATTGTTTACAAATCGATGCATGTTTTAAGTGTGCTATCGACCAAAATGTTGTCAAATCATACAAAAAATCGATCAGGCATTGATCCAACATGTCTGGGTTTTTTTTGTCAAAATCGAAGGACGTTATTGGAGACCTTAAAATCTGCCCTTTTGATCAACCCTTGCTGGTCTCTAACCACTTCCATCATTTAGTTACGTCACCAATCGATCGGGCACATAAATCGTATCCTGAACATGGTGCACTTTTCGATTGACTTTTGATCGAAGCCGCAATTGAATGTCAAGATCATTTCATGAATCGATCCAGTGCCGATAATAGAGCAGATCAAAGGTTAAAGAAATAAAAATGCTTACCTGGTAAAATCTGTAAAATGCAGTGGCACCCCACCCCTCCTATCCAGCTCAGGAAGCAAGTGGATTAAGGGAAAGTAGATGTCACTTCTGACGGCCAGCCAGATTCAAATCCAGTGATGCTGGAGGGGCGGAGGATCACCAGATTAAAATTTTAATTGGTGGAGAGAGAGAGACAGGAAGTCTCACTCCTCCATCTTAGATGCTGGGGGACAGGACACTGCAGACTTGTCAGCTCTGGAGCGAGGAAGGGAGGGGGAAGTAATATCGCTTTGCCTGGATCATAACTCCATGTAAGTAAGTAAGTTTATTGTTTGTTTTTTGTTGTTGTTTTTATGTAGAGTTTAAAGCAAAGTTTTTACTCCTTATAAAGATTAAAAATGTGCAAAATTATTTTATTCACATGATATTTTTCAGAGGTACTTCATTAAACATTTTCAAGATGTCATCTTCAAGTAATTAGAATAAATCAATTGACAAAGTCTTTCAAAGTGTCAATTGAGGTCTAAGGTTATTTTTTTTAGATAAAAAATTCAACTTTTTTTTAAGCAATTACATTTGAAAACCTGATAGTGAAAGAATGACATTGATTTCTTTCAGAGTAAGAAAGAGAGGTCTGTGTGCCAAACACAGTCAACACAAATGCACCCTTTAAAATATACTATAGCATTAACTGTAAATAAAATGAATATATCCATTTATAATTGGATTTTTCTACAATACCCTTTCTATATAAAACTGCAGCATCAAGATATCACAGCCCTACTTGACTGTGTCTGACATAGGTGTTTTATCCTTTATAATTCTTTATAAGTTTATTTTCTAAGGCCCCCCATACACCTTAAGATTTCTCCATACAACTTCCATCAGATCTACCAACAACTATGTTGTATAGTGACCTCCCTGATAGAATACATAGTGATTGGAAGGTGTAGAAAGGTCCTCATATTATATGGTTTTGGTAGAAGCAAAGTTGATTGTACAGAAATTGCATGGTAATTGCATGTGGTGTATGGGGGGTTAAGACTCATCTCACTTATAAGAGATGCAGACAATGCAGACGTTCCTAGTATTAAGCCCCCCATACACCACATACAATTACCATGCAATTTCTGTACAATCAACTTTGCTTCTACCAAAACCATGTAATATGAGGACCTTTCTACACCTTCCAATCACTATGTATTCTATCAGGGAGGCCACTATACATAGTTGTTGGTAGGTCTCATGGAAATTGTATGGAGGAATCTAAAGGTGTATGGGGGGCTTTACACTGACATTGATGACTTAGTTATAATGAAAGCATACCCTCTCAAAGAGTCATCAGCTTTAAAATGAGAATGGTACACCTGTATTAATTTAGTTTGTTATAATGTGTGCAATATAAATCTAGAGGAATAGTTGTTGCGTATAATAAGGTAATAGGGGGCGTACTTATTTTTAAATACCTCAAAATCTATAACCTTTTGTGAAGGATCAGCAAATAAAGACATCCGGTGCTATTTTGTTAAACCTGTTTAACGAATGATTTAAAAAAATGAAGTGGTAAATGCTTTAGAAAATCATTAGTCCTATGTATTATATTACAAATAGATTGTGTTAAGTAATTTTGTTATATTAGTTTAGTAAATGATCTATTTTGATTAGTAAATATAGTATATGAAAGATCAGAAAAAGCTGTTGGAGAAGCTGCAGTTAGATAAGTGGCCTGTAGATGGTAATGTTTACTGCATTTCAAATTTTCAACAAAGTTATCGTCAAAAAATGAGCATCAGCAGCGTATTTACTCAAGTCATTCGTGGAAATAGAAAATAACGATAATATAATGGAGATTAGCAAGATACATATATCAGCTTTTTCCAGTTACCAAATAATAACATTAATTGAACACAGAACTATAAGCCCCCCATACACCTTCAGATTCCTCTATACAACTTTCATGAGACCTACCAACAACTATGTAGTAAAGTGACCTCCCTGATAGAATACATAGTGATTGGAAGGTGTAGAAAGGTCCTCCTATTACATGGTTTTGGTAGAAGAAAAGTTGGTTGTACAGAAGTTGCATGGTAATTGTATGTGGTGTATGGGGGGCTATAGAGGTACACAATTGTTTTGTTCGCTGACATTCTTTGTGTTGATAGATAACTACCTGTATGTTTTAACCATTATCTGATCCTTTGGTGCCTGCAATTGCCAAACATAGTGGTCCCTATCCAGGGGCCTGGGTGTAACCATCACCCAAAACAAGGGCTAATCTTTTTCAACTACTTGTATGTATTTTATATGTGCATAATGCTGCACATTAGTGGCACCTTCAATGCACACTGCTTTTGGGCTCACAATTACAAGCCAGACCATGGAGATGGAAAATACGTTTATATAGACTTGTTACAGATACATGGGTGGTTATTTGCTACTGAAAAACACCCGCCTCACAGACTGTTACCTCATTAGGCTATAGCTAGCACATTATTTATTAACTCAATTACTTTACTAAAAGTACAAGCAATTAGATCAGAATAGCTACACAAGTAGCATGCATCTTGCAGAGATTGTCCACTAATGATTGGAACACTGTGTAATAATGCAAACTGCATTCAATACAGCATTTGTGTATTTAGTGATGAATTTCTACGTCTAGTAATTCATAATTAAACATTTTTGTATTTTGAGCCGACTGCCAAAAATTTACCTTTGTTGCTTCAGTGACTTAGGTGACTGTCAGCAAATGGTTAAATCTCGCATTTGTAAAGGATTAAAATCCCAGTGTAGCTGAGCCTTTAATTGAACACGTATTTAGTGCTAATTCAATGGGCCGGATTTACTGCACTAGAGTTGTAAGTAATCACTATCAATTCTTTAGGCACTATAGTATTGAAAAGAATATCTGTCACAAAAAGAGTCAGCACCAAGTAACATCATGTCATGGTCTGCATATACTGCAGTATATATACATGTATTTATCAGTACGTCATGCAGTCACAAGTAGCACTATATAACAATATAAGGTACTACGGTACCTTGTTCTTTGGCAATGTGTCTACATATACTCTTTGTTATATACAGATTCATAAGATATATTATATACCAGTATACATTTTATGTTTTAAGCCCTCCATAGATCCGTTTGATTAGATCTACCAACAACAATGTAGTGCTAGGCCCTCCCTGATAGAATACAGAGTGATTGGAAGGTTTAGAAAGGTCCAGGTCCTCATATTACATGGTTTGTTAGAACAAAAATAGATTGTACAGAAGTTGTATGGTACGATTATTATTGTTATAATTTATTTATATATATAGTGCCAGCATATTACGCAGCGCTGTACAATACATTAGAGTGGAGATACAACACAGGATAGTACATACAGGTACAGGTTATGAAACAGGAGGAGTAGAAGACCCTGCCCGGTCGGGCTTACAATCTAATAGGTTGGGGAACAAAGTATACAATAGGTGGGGGGGGAATGGGACTGGCATGGTTGTGATGTTATGATTGTAAAGTGTATGGGGGCCTTTACTGATGTGTTGTTCCTACATGAAAACGCAAATAGAAAACAAAACAAAGTTTAAACTGAAGTAAAAATTCTAGGCCCTAGATTGTTTAAGAAACATGTTTAAGAGTGAAGCCATACTGACACTGCCATACATGTGCATATATTCATGAGCAAGGGGTGCACAAAACTGCTGTCATATTTTATCCCCATAAAAAAAATCCCAATTTGTTTTCTAGATGTTTTAAAAAAACTTTTTTATACAGTAGAAACAGCATGCCTCTCTCCTGTTGTAGTTGAAGGACTGCCAGCACCCCCTTTTACGAGCCTTAGCTCTCAAAATGCATATCAGGTGGTATTTCATTGCACAGCATATGTTCTTTGTGGTGGTGGAAATGCCTTATTTTGTCAAAAGACACTACACAGTCATACGAATAAGCAATTTGGACTTTTTTTGTACAAAGTATCTGATCAACTCCTCCTATATGGTCATCAGTATGTAGTTAACTCCTGATCATTTAATTCAGATCTTTGAAAGGTGCTGTCAATACTATGACATATTGAGACAGTTTAGACAGTAGTTCATTTTAAACCTTCTAAAACAGTGGTTCTCAAATTTGTGGGTCGGGACCCCCTTGGGGGTCGATCAACCATTTCAATGGGGCGACCGAGTGCACAAGCAGGAGTGCTGATGCCCAAAAGTGGGGTGGGAAGTTAAGAGGGATAGTAACGCACCCTCACCCTAACACAACCCTGTACATCATCTACACAAGTGAGGTGGGAGAATATAAGGGGGGATATTGCACCAATACAAATACAGGAAGTGACTCTTTGGGATGTCACTTCTGGGGTCTTGCTTCTTAAGAGGTTGAGAATCATTGTTCTATAAAGTATTGGAGGAACAGAGCACTGACCACAACCCAATAAACAAATGATATTTAACTTATTTTTGTGTACAGATTTAATATTTCTATGGTTATTTAGTAGGCATTAATCCAGAATAAAAAAATATCTATATCTGTTTTATTTAAACTGTGTTCCATCAGTGTGTGCTTGAATGTTCATTATGGGTCAATATCTAACCACACACTGTTACAGCAAGACCTATAAGGTACATCAAATAGAATAAGAATAAAGGATCGAACACGCTTGTAGACCAATGCCAATGATGGCTGGAAGACCCTTGTGATTTGAACTAACTCAATGTGACTTTCACTGCACTTAATAAAGATTTCTGTTAATCTATTACTACTGTCCAGTTTACCATAGGGAAAAGTGTTAAAGGGTCAAAGCTCCAGAAGTGTTAATTATTTATGTTACCTTATCCTGCATTATAATGTATACAACAGTGAGTGCAGAGAAAAAAACAAACCATTGCCTGCATATAATTATTTTTTATATAATAATAAAGATTAAAATCATTTGGAATGTCTAATACCCTACTGGACCAAAATAAACCCAACAAAGGTGTACAGATGCATATTTCTTAGAGATAACCTTTGCTTTATAATACGGGCATCTTTTCATGTAATATTTTTACTGCTAAGTTTTATTTAACCTATATGTCAAGCTGTGGCTCACAACAGGCTCTTGTGTTGATTGTAGTGGTACATCCTGTCTTTGCTCTTCACAGGAAAGCCAACGGTGTTCTCCTTCATACCTATATACTTGCATGCTCCACAGTATACATACATTCGTCCAGGTGACCTGTAAATGAAACAAGTACAGACTTTTAAGATCCTAACAGCTTACGGCAGGAAATCAAAATCTCAGGAAGAAGACATGCATTGTATTACTGATGTCCTTTTAGGCTTGCAGTGATTATTGTGAAAAATATATGGTAAATTATTTCATAGAGACTAAACTATATATTTCTCACATAGGTTAAGGTAGCAGTTAAATTACATAAAATTACCTCTTTGACACTGATAAGTGTAATGCTTTACAAACTAGCCCTGTACCAGTAGCACTGCAAATTACTAAATAACCATAAGCCATGCCTGTCAAGCTTCCCATTCTTGCCGGGAAAGTCAAGTTTGTTATGGGACTTGCCCGACCAAATTCCGATTTCAATAAATACCAGATATTTCCTGGAATTTTGAAATCGGAGTAACTGTGGGAAGGGGTTCCCCCCCACTTGTGCAGATGATGGACAGGGAGGCAAGTTAGAAGCAGAGTAATGCCCTCTGCCTCCTAAGTTAGCCAGCTAATAATATAATATTATTATAATATAATACCGGATGTGGTGTCCGTTACATCATTTCCTGTATTTGAAACACAAAAGTGGCTCTCCACCTCCACAATTCATGTTTCAAATACCAGAAGTGACATTATGACTTCCTGTATTTTTTCACTTATTTAATATGGTAAAAATTGACATGTTGACAAGATAACACAATAAACAACTTTAAACTATGGAGAAATACGTGGATAACTCAAATTTAAGCCCAATGCTGAGATTTTATTATCCACAGTTCTCCAAGAAACCCCAAATTGTCAAAATTGCAGATAAAAACTGCATATGTGTTACCCTAATACAGGGGGTGAAAATAAAGCAAAAAAAAGCCATGCCAGAAGGCGAAAAATATTGAGCAGTAGTCCTGTCAGAAATCAAACTAATAGAACCAAGCCGATAAGCAGAAAAAGTAGAGTTAAAAAGTAGAGAGGTTCCCCTTTTCTCATTCCATTTCTGTTTGCTATTTGTGGCCCATATTGGTCAATAGTGATGGCCGAACTTTGGCCATGTCCGTCCGCGAACGGGCGGAGCGGACTTTTAAAAAAGTCCGCCGTCCGCCCGTTCGCGGACAGATTCAAATTCCCCGCCTCTGGGCGGGGAATTTGAATCAGAAAACCCGGATGTGACGTCAGTGACGTAACATCCGGCACCTGGAACGCATAGTTCCTGGTTGTGCTAACTTTGTCTCTTCCCTTCCCCTATCTCTGGTTTTGAAACCTTGGCGCATACTGTTGGCTTTTACAAGTATAAGAGCCCATGACTGACAAGTGTAGAAAGTTTAGTTAACAATACAATGACACATGTCAGTACGTAAACCATATATCACCAGCCAAAAAGTTAACTCCTAGCAATCTACAATGTTTCATTTACACATACAACTTGGCAAATATAACATAAATATGTATGAAGTTGCAATTCCTATGTGTTTTAGCTAGATACTGTTTCTGTCTATCAAACAGAAACAGTACTCTATTTTAAAATGAAAACCGTATTTTTAATGTCGAAAAAGCATTTAACACTTGCCTGTTTTCTAGCAAATACAGCATTTTTGTAGAAGGTTGTGTTCACAGCTATCAACTTTATGTACAATCCAAGAGGGACAGGAGTGTTAAGTAAAAGGAAGATGTGTTGTTTATCCTTTGAAAAATGTGCAAAGTTTATTTCTATTTCACATACCCAGTTGTTCTAAAAAGGAGTCAATTTTTAATATATATTGAATGTAACTGACTATGCAAAATGTTATTTTACATTTTGGTATAGCGTGTCAAATAGCTACAGATTCATAGAGGTTTATTTATGTGGTGAATGCATTTCCCGAATATCTGACACCAGCTTTGCAGTGTGTAATGGCTGAATACTTTAAAGTAGACCTATACTCATTGATTGCTATTGCTTCACACATTTTACACACAATCTGTTCAATAAAATAAAAAAAATACTTGTCATTACAAATTTCCATAGTCGGTGTCACTCTGCCACTCCAATGATGTTCTGTCCATGTACAAGTATATTTCACTTAATTAGCACCACAAATTGGTTATTGGATGTTTACACTATGCTAGAAATATCTAGCATTATATTTTTAGCTGAAGAGAATTTGCCCCTACGGGTCATATATAATGACCGGTGATATAAGTACACTGGCTGGCAGTTTGCAAATAAATTACATGATCCCTAAAAACATATTTAGGAGAACATTTGATATATTATTACATATATAAATACATAAATTTAAAGCGGACCTACCACCAGGAATCTATGTTTTCATGAATGGCACTAGAAGTGTTAATTATAGGGAGGAATGCAGTGAAAAAACCCAAAAACTTACCTGTGATGAGCAATTTAAGAAGATAATTCGGCAGCTCTTCTCACTTCCTGGTTCATTTTAGGCAGAAATAGGCAGCACCTCACAGGAAGCAGTGATCTGCTTTGAAAATTCCCATAGAAGATCACTGAACACCCCCCAGTGGCCACCTGCGATATTGCACCCACAGTTTCATGTGTTGCCTTCAGCAAACCAGGAAGTGAGGGGAGCTGTGTGGTAATCTTGTTAAAATGGTCATTACAGGAAAGTTTTTGAGTTTTTTCACTGCATTCCTCCCTATTATTGGCACTTCTAGTGCCATTCATAAAAACATAGATTTCTGGTGGTAGGTCCACTTTAAATAAACCACACAACATGTATAGTGTTTACTATTAAGGAAGAAAGTTACCCTTGGAAAAGTTTTTCAGTCAGAGAACTCAGAGAAAGCACATGATTACTTTGGTCAGCTGACCTGTTTGGTTGATGTTGTTTAAGCTTACACAAGCAGCAGAAATAAAACATTATGATCGGATGATTCAGGAAGACAAATAAGGCAACATTACCCCAATTCTCCATTAGTTTTATCACAGGAGAATCTGTAGTGGTAAACAGACATATCACAGGAGAACTTTTCTTGGAAGTCAAGCAGAGGTATTGTGGGACAGTTAGGGCTTGTTAACACGGGTGTTTTTTTTATCCTGGTTTGTAGCCCGGTAAACAAGCAATTACTGCAACTGCCCGGCATATGTGACATAAAGAGTTTGCTGGTCGGTTTTGGGCTTTTGTCTGATAGACCTGTCATGGAGGCGTTATCTAAACGGAGCACTTGGTCAACTTTAGTTGACCAGGGGTGGGCAAACCTGTTGTGGGCCACATTGGCTTCTTAAATGTAATAATGGGGGTGGACCAAGATCCGGTAATGGCCAACACCCTATCGTTGTACCAATGCCATGCATCACTGGCATCACTAATGATGGTGGTAATAGGTGACGTGTGACTGGGACATTATTATCTTTTTACATTTCCTGAAGTTCTCATTCATTGCAATAATCAGAGATAATTCCTCGAGGCTGCTTGTTGTCATCATGAGGATGCGCCCACAGTGTCATGATCACACCATTGTATCATCCCCAATGCACTGTTTGGACACTTCTAGGCATTATGTGCACTAAAGTAGAGGGGTGCATCTTTTCAACAAGCTGAAAAGGGCCGGAAAGGAAAGCTAAACAGGCCGGATTCGGTCTTTGCATAGCCTATTGTCAGCCCACCCGACTGGCACATGTGAATGATCAACATATTTACCAATATTGTCTAGCATTTAAAGCATGCCAGTAATAATTACATATTATGTTTTGTGTTCTATATATGGCATTATAGGGTTAAACTGGCTTAATTAATAGACTTCAAAACTGTACCGGTGACTCGGAAACTTGGCTACAATTGTATCCATAGTTTGAGCCTGTGATTCTTTCATTCAGTCTGACAATGTAGTAAGTTAATTTGCAAAATTAGAAGTAATTGTATCCAAACACTACTGACACATTTTCCTGGTGCACGGAGTGTAATTAGAACACAGTACACAGCGCCTTTCTTTCTTCTTTTTCATGTACGGTATGTTTGCTGAAGATGTATAGGAAACATTCAAAGGAAGCTTTTTTAAGTAGCATGATGCAAGATCTTAAAATGTCAATGTCATTTCCTTGATTGGAATGTGACCCAGTCAAGCTCTTATCTTTGAAAAAGACAGAATTGGAGAGATCAGACAGTTTTAAAGTGACAGGAATTTTACCATATGCAAGTCTTATTAGGAGCTAGAACATGTGCTACAAGAATGTTTTACGTTTTAGAAAAGAGTTGATTAGAATCAAGACTTCTGTAAGATAAAAAGGACAAATTCTAAAAAAAGTTTCCAGTGAATAAATACATGTGGGACTCTTAACTTCCTAGGGAGCTCCAGTGATGAGATTTCCCTGACAACCTCTGCCTCATGGCAATACGAAAGCCAAGTAAAGGTGTCACTCTTCCACTTCTTGATTCTTTACTAAGTAGAATAAATTAATATATTAGGAATTCAACTGTGATGGTTTCATATCATCATTGTATGATGGGTCTCATAGAGATGTAGGTAAGTTGTCAGGTGAGCTGTCAGGTGATTTGACTCTACCCAGCAGAGACTGAAATACCAGAATAACTATATTTCAAACATGTTTTTAAATATTTTCTTTATTCTTACAGAAAATAGAGAATTTTTTTATCCCTTTTGAGTTTTTTCTGCCCATGTCAATCAAAAGCATATGCAATTTTCAACTCCTTTTCTTCTAGGTAGGCAAAAGTCAATCAACCTTGTAAATTCACAGCGTTACCTAACACATGTTACTTTCACAATCGGTCACTATACAAAGAAGATGTGAATGCTATAATACTTGTAGTACAGGGCAGGGCTATGCAATTTCTAACATACTGGTCCACATCAAGTATGCTTAAAAGTCAGTCCCATGGGGGAAATAATATCGGGTTTAAAGTCAAGTTAAGTGACTCCTTAAGATCTTACTGGGTTTATCCTGCTGAGAGGTTCTGTGACCCTATATGCTCCACGTCCACTTGTCTTTTGCCTGTACTTCCTTCTTTGGACAGTGGAACAGAATGTTTTGTTTGGTGGCCCTATACCGCTAACCAGAATATACATTCTGCTCATGAAAAAGCATATTGCTTGCCAAAATTCATTGGAAATAGTTTACTCTCTGTACCCCTTTATTTTATCAATGTCTGAATATCAGAAAGGCCACTCCTTACATTTGAACATGTCTCCAGTATTGGATAAGAGGGAGGGGGGAACAAACCCTAGGGGCGGCCAAGCCCAGCGGACTTTAAAGG
>CM070033.1:56283969-56304916 GCA_036250615.1 Ptychadena robeensis | reverse complement strand
TGGGCTTGGCCGCCCCTAGGGTTTGTTCCCCCCTCCCTCTTATCCATTTTCTATTGGATGCGGTGGGTGTACTTACCGGTGGTTCCCCCTCCCCCCTTAATTGATATGTCTCCAGTATTGTTTACTTCTACAACCCTCCTGTGTCACTGCTCACCTCTGCACCTATCTCCCATCACTGTTTACCTCTGCACCCATCTCCCATCACTGTTTACCTCTGCACCCATCTCCCATCACTGTTTACTTCTGCACTCATCTCCCATAACTGTTTACCTCTGCACCTATCTCCCATCCCTGGTTACCTCCACCCCCATCTCCCATCACTGTTAACCTCTGCACCCATCTCCCATCACCTCTTTACCTCTGCATCCATCTCCCATCACTGTTTACCTCCACCCCCATCTCCCATCACTGTTAACCTCCGCACCCATCTCCCATTACTGTTTACCTTCACCCCCATCTCCCATCACTGTTAACCTCTGCACCCATCTCCCATCACTGTTTACCTCTGCATCCAACTCCCATCACTGTTTACCTCTGCATCCATCTTCCATCATTGCTTACCTCTGCATCTATCTTATAACACTATTGTTAAACGGCTGCACCCCTTGAACTCCTCTTGACCACCTCCAATTTCCTTCTTCAGAGCTCAGTATGAGTTCAAAGGACACATCTATAGGATGCTTTTAGATGCTTCTGCTCATTTGTGTGTAATCAACCAGCTAATCAGCAGATTACAGAGATCATCCCTTCTTGTTGCTTGATGTAGAAACTAATTATACAATGGGATCTGTTACTAGTACATAGAAATGAGCTGTCAAAGGATGATTATAACTAAGGTTATGTCTCCACTGCGTTGTGTGATCCGTCAGGACCCCCTGCGTTAAGCACAGTGTTTGGTGGGGGTCCAGATAGAGCACATACACATTACCTGTCCAGCGGATCCTCTGTTCTCACTTTCTTCTGCCAATGCGCTGGCCAGAGGTTGATGTACTGCACTACATTGAGTGGATTAGCTGAACGTCATGTAAACAGAAAACAAACTTGGGCTCTACTCAAGGTAAGTAAAATATAGAAACTCATAATAACATAGGAAGCAGTGCCGAGCTATTGCGAATCAGATCTAGTGGTTAGACATTGAGACAGTAGTCGTACTTTATCAGTAATCACTAGTGTTGAGCAAGAATATTAGAAATTCGAGAATTTGCACTATATACGGATATTCACGATGGCAGATATTTGTCATATTATGCTTCAACATTGTTTACCGGCAAACATCGCACATATTTGTGCGCATTGCGAATCGATACACACAGGACTTGCACTGGCTAAGATCACAGAATGAAGAATAGAAGTTGTTAAGCTGTAAATAATTGCGAACGGGCGCGCACAATGGAAGACAATGCAATACAGTCAAATTGAATTTCGAATGTTTCTTTGTATATTGGTGAAATTACGCAAATTCGAATATACCATTAGCTGCTCAACACTAGTTATCACATCAAAACTATAACATTCAGAACTGGTAAAAGAAATACCCTAAAATGAATATAATAAATAATATATATAAAAATATAAACAATCCAGCCTGTATTTAGGTACAGTGTTCTCATACGGTTTCATTTTAAGCCACATTTTACTAAAAAAATACAAAATTATAGGATCAAATATCAGAAAGAATAGAGCTGCACGTTTTGTAATGGTAGTTGCTTACTGGGCCTCGGTGTAACAAAAACTATAGACTTTTGGGCACATTCATTAAACAGGAATTTCTACAGTGCAATCATTAATAATCATGTATTTGACTGACTATTAACAAATGATAATGGCTATTATGCCCTTGTGGCTCTTCCATACAGTAATAAGGCATTTTTCTGCAACAGTAATTGGCCTACAGGAGCAAAGGAAAGTGTAGCAATAGTGATGCACAAACTCAGCTAATGGGCACAAAAATAAATAAATGCATGTATATATATATATATATATATATATATATATATATATACTTTGCCTGTAACTACATGTCATCATGAATGTGCATGTATGTTGTATGCCTATGTATGCAGGCTTCGGAGTATGTATTTGTGCTTCCTTATTAATGCTATAAAAAAAAACAAATACAAACACACAAGTAAATTAAATAAACTCTAGGACTTTCATGGCAGTTAAGCCTTTTTATAAAGACCATGTTTATAATTCTAACTCCTATAAATATTTAACTATTTTCACATGAATTATTTACTAGGACATGACATCTGGAGAAGGAACTTTAGTGATCTCAAACAGTTCTCCCTAACAATATGGTTTGAATGTACTTGTAACAAATCAAACACATTATTATTGTAACTTAAGTAACAAAGGAACAAATAAAACATTCATAATTAGAAAGAAAAGTACAGTGCATACATTTTAGCTATAAGTTTACCAACTTTATTTTAATAAGGCAATACAAGTTTAAGAAATAAAATAGCAAAAACAGTGTCTTTGGTTGTTTCATTGGCATACTTGAATATTGTAAACACACACCAGTATGGTAAATATCTTCAACCCTTGCTGGAGAACGCCATCTAATCATCGTTTGTTACGCAGTGAGGTCGGTTTTGTTGAATGAGTCACTCTGAAAATCTCACCTTATAAACCCTTTATTTAATAAAAAGAAGCAATGTGCAAAGTGCAGCCACCAAAGTGCATAGTAAGCAATCAGAAAAAAAGCTTTCCGCGCTCTCTGTGCCCTAAACTAATGAAATGAAAAATGTTTAATTGTTATAGCTAATTAAATGCAGCTTCCTTATTAAAGTGGATCTCTAGCCAGATTGTCTGCTTTATTGTTTTTCTTTGTATTATTTTTCTTTATATCTGAAAACAAAAAAACATCAATAAATACCAGAAAATACCAAAAAAGCACTAATAAACCCTTATAATAAAAATGTCTGGTTGCATTTGTAAATACTATTTATGTAGGTTACCTGCACACAGGACAACACTATACTAATACTAACGCTAACTATATAAGTTATCCTCAGGCCACACAACTGCATGCAATAACTTACATTGATGTTACACTTTACATGTTGCTTACTCTCACTCAGGGCTGTTTCTATCGCTATGCAGAATATGCGCTTGCAGAATGGAGAAGCAGTGTGCCCTTACAGTACAGAACTGTGCGGGCATGCTGCTTGTGTCTACCCACAACCGGGGAAGGGGTTTGGTACTAGTAAAGAAGAGCAGCCAATATCAATCCCTCCGGTCCCATTCAAGACACTTGCATAGGGCCCCCAAAATTTCTCCTTCTCCTTACTGTCTCCATACAACAACCAGGATGTCCCAATTCCCTTGTGTAGTAGAATATACAGTTTAGGGATTTAGGGATTCTGCAACTCTTTCAGATTGTCCCTCTTTATCCTAATACCAGGTGTTTTTATGTTGTGTATTTGTCTCTTTATGCAGGACTGTTGCCCTCATCCACTCATCATACTGTTTACGATAGACATTGTTCACCTTAATTTCCAGGTTCTTCTGGGTCATACAATTAAAGACAACCAATAAAAATGAAATTGCTAAATGTTTATTAAGGTTACCATATTTTTAATACATCATAAAAACGTTATAGCCAGCCGCAGGTCTTGTTTCTGGCTCACCAATCTCATTCCTAATGATTAGCAGTTTTTCAGACAGAAGAACAATGAAAAATCAATTTGTTAAAGAGAAATTATACTGTGGACGTGCAGAAAGATGAAAAAGAAGAAGTCAATTGCAAAGAAGTCAGCAGTTTTGTATGTGTCCTGCTGGGGTTAATCTTTCTTCCAAAACTGACAATGCTAGACCTTCAATGTGTAGAAGCAACCGGGTCTGTAGGAGCAGAGTTTGTTAGTCGACTCTAGGCACAGGATTTCATCGGTACACTAAGGGCTTGTCCCCACATTGGCGGCTGGCAGCGGGGCGGCTTGGTCCCAGGGCGGGCCGAGGGCGGTTGACTGCATGTGGCTGAAACAAGTGCTTGAGCGGCTTCAATTCAATGCAGCCGTCCCCGGATTGTGTCCATAGAGATCAATGGTTAAAATTACATCCATGTGCGATTTTTTACCACTTCCACACACAATTTTTGAATGCGTCCATTCATGATTGCCCACAGTTGCTAGCAGCGGCCTGAGTGGGCACATGGCTATTGACATGAATGGAGGCAGCCACACGCCGTCACGCAAGTGGGAACAGGCCCTAAGATGTCAGGAAGCAAACACCTGTTTACTTTCGAGGACTCTTGAACACTATCTGCGCTGTGCTTGCAGTTGCCTTTTTTTGCTGATAATGGACATGGTAATGCAATGTGGTCCTTACCGTGCACATAGCCCATAGAACAAATCACAGTTTGCAGTGGGCTGCACTTGTGTCTCCAAAACAAGCATATGGGACATGTTTACGCTGCGCCCCCAAAAATGCGGCCTTGCATGTTACCAGAGATGCAAGCACAGATATAGTGTGAAAGGATATGACTTTTACTGTGCTCATAAGAATGGTACCTGCCGTTAATGCTATACATTAGTATCATTTAAATGAACAGCACCAGGGACAAATTAAACTCAGATCACACTTTCCAGCACCAAGGATAAAGACTATCGTGCAAACCTCTCTCTCCACCGTCATTAAAAGTATCGAATCACTAAAGGGTCAGTCCATTTAAAATTGATATTTAAGATTTGAATAGATAAACCACTTGACATTTTATTAAATGTCTTGGGTCAGAGCCTTTGAGAGTTAATTCCCTAGGCTTAAGTAGAGTAGTATGTAGGATCAGATGTAACATGCAGAGCTAGAGAAGATCCCAAACTCCCAGGAAGAGAATTGATAATGGTGGCTGGGAGATATCTCATAAGTTGTTTATATGGTGGCTAATAGGCCGAGGTAATGATCAATATCTCTCTAAAACTGATTGCTTACTTTTAACCCACAGTACACCCATAAACCAGCGTTAGCCGTAAAAAACAGGTATTAGGAGTACTGTTTTTAGTGTTAAGAACAATAACACAAGATTTACATGGTTTTTTATATATTTTAATACATATAATATTTATTATATTTATTGGTGTATGTTCGCCTTCACGCTTCACATGGCCATTTGCAGGACTTTTTTTTTATAGCATTTGAGTACCAGAAAAACACCTTGTCATTTTAAAGTCATTTAACCCAATTAGGGCATTTATGAGACATCTAAAGGGTGTTTGGCATTTCAAATGCTCCAGTGACTTCGATGGAAATGCTCTCCAGTCATCTTGTAGGCAATTTTTTAGTGTGAGACTTATTTCAACTGCCCAGGATGTCATGCTGCATAGTACATGTAATGAGAATCTGTCTTCCAAGAAAGAAGACATAGTTCAGGACAATTTAACATATTACCCTTTGCATATGCATATGAAATTTCCTGTGCAAAGGGGAGTTAAATATATACATTTCTATTGTAGTTTTGTTTAAAAAAAAAAGAAAATTATGTGCCCCCCCCCCATTTTCAGAAACAGGCCCCCCTTTTGGCCTTAAAGGCTTGGTACGGGGGGACAACACAGGACACAGGACATGGCAAGACCTGGATAAGGGGGGCTATGAACAAATGGATGCTATTCTTTATGTGATACAAAATCCTCACTAGCCAAAGAGCCTGTACTCATTCCATAAAGTTGAGGGCAAGGTTCTGGTCGTCCCTTTGTTAAAAGGTGGGGTTCCCAGATCCTAAATGATCCCCCCACTCATAGACCCCCATTAAGAAGGGTCTCCCTCTTTTAAGGTATGGCATCAGGCCTGATTTGGCATCCCCCTTGGCTGGCCACATCTTCTGGGGGCCTGTCTATGAAAGAGCTCAACTCACGCTGCCAGCTCTCACACACATGTGAGAGCCAGAGCACAGTGTAGGTCAGCCAGTCCAGTCGATTTAAGGTTTGATCATTACCGGCAGTCTTGGGATCGGCGATCCATTATTTCTGAATCGATGGAACACCACCTTGGGAATCCGATTTGTGGTTGATTTTGACAGGAGCTGATCGCCAAAATGACAGATTCCACAAAATCCATCAATCAGAAAGGCTGCTGCATAGGGAGCTATGGGTCCGCCAACGTACTTCGATTGCCAAACGACCAAGAAAAAGCATCATGTCGGATCAGTGTCCGATCCAGCACACTGTATGTGTAGTGGTGTTATTTTTATTTTGTTTTTCTTTCCTGTATCTTGTTAGACTAAACCTTGCACTTAACAGCCTCTGCAAGTGGAAATGCTATTTTCCACATCTCCTTCAATGTTCTGTAATGTTCTGTATATTTTGCTTTGCCGAGCACGGGCTGATCATCCCAACAACCACAATTAGACAAACATAAGCCAGAGGAGAAAGTGAGCAATGTCTGCAGTATGAACATGAAGTTTAAAGTGAATTTAGAAGGAGATCAAGGAACAAATAAACCTAACAGTAACTTACATTTTATTATTACCGTATGAAGCAATTGACATTTAGATTATGCAAGATGCTTGCTTGCTGAAGCAGAAGGACAAAAACAAGTACACCTGTATAATTCTTTGCCGTTACCCTTCCTTTTGATATAAATGACCTCAGTTTTTTCCTACACAGTTATATTCTGATCTTTGTGGAAGTGGAGGTTTCATTGGATGGTACAATTTTAAAGAAATCCTTATTGAATGGCAATCTTTCATTGTTGGTATATCTTTATATATATTTGTTTATTTGCTTAGTTCTTTGTTTAGTTAATACACTAACCCCTTGACATGGGGAGTAAAAATGGACAAATTTTTCGACTAGCTGACTTTGTGAGCTGATTGCAAAGCCTCTGAAAATGATATCAACACATCACAAAATGGTTGTGTAAACATTTGGAAAAAAAAAAGTTTGGCTCTTGTAGTTTTTGCATATATTAAGTTCAAAATCAAAATTTCTGTTTTTGAAATTTTGACTTAACTTTAAACTTTATTTATGCAAAAATTTGTGTGCTAGAGCAGAACTTTTTTTTGTAGTATACCCCAACCCTTCTCTATATCTTCAGCAAGTTTGGTGATGATACAGTTCTCAGGGGCTTTGCAATTACCTCAAAATCGCAGAGTTTTGGAAAACAAATTCAACCATGGGGAGTTGTTGTCTCCAGTGGAAGGGAAAATGACAGGGTGACAACACATAGTACCAACTAAGAACACACTATAACTTTTTCTACTAATATACGTTTTTCGAATATCCAAATTTGCGTGTATGACCATGCATTGCAATAATATATCATTGTGGCCTATAATGTATCATTGCGCAATAATATTTGCGATTATCTTCAAAATGATCACATGATGTATTTACAATCACATTGCAATTATATTATTACGATGCATGGCCATAAGCTTACCAATGCATAATATCTTGAATATTAGAAATTGAGAATTTCCACCACCATATTCAGCGTATAAATTCGCAACTCGAATATTCAAGCTCAACACTACTGATTAATAGTATAAAATCAGCAATCAACATTGGTTGGGGTCAGGAGAATGAATCCTCTGTCCATCTAGGACAACCAGTAGACAATGTGGTCTTCAGCTCTAAAGTATGTTCATTCTAGAGCTGATATTCTTACTGAGCATCATGGGCAAAAGTGAAAGGCGAGAGAAACCTATGGCTAGCCTATGGCTAGCGTTTTTTTATTTATTTTTTAAATCATAATTCCATAGAGGTGGTGGTACTTTCTGCGCCTGCTTTTCTGCCATATATTGTACTGCTCTGTTAAAAGATGGAAACAGTTCAGTGTTCGTTTTGGTATTTGGGCCTGTGTAGATCCAAGAAGGTACGGAACCAGTATAATTGTTTTGTAAATGCTTCTTATTTGAATGCTATTTTCCAAAACTGAAAACACTTTTCTGGAATATTGCTCAGCTGCCATTACCTTTATCTTCTTGCTCATTCTACTGTTCTTCTTCCACTTGTGACTTATCCTTCCTAAGCCCCAAGAACATCTGTTCCAATGTGCAGACAGTAGCTTGCTTTGGGTCATGGATGACTGCCTGATTAGGAAAGACATTTTTGTCACTTCATCAAAGTGGTTTAAAATAGCAACACATTCTAAACTTTTATCCACTTCTGGAAAATGAAGTACACAAGCTGCAGAAAGTCTTAGGCACACGTGGTTCATTGGTGAGCACAGCAAACATATCAATGTCAGAGAAAAATAAACTAATGTTATTATAGGTAAAATACCTACATTCACTATAAATGTCAGTAGTAGGAAAAATAGGTGGTTTGGCTATACTGGTGTACAGTGGTTACTTACCTGACAACCCAACATTCTCATACTACTGCTCTTCTTACTGACCAGTGATTTTAGAGTTGTTAGGCAGCCTACAGACCTAAAGTGCTGACATTGTAGTGCTCTGTACTAGAGCCTTCTGAGCTGCCACCACTTTGCATAGTCTTGGATCTCACAGGTCACGGACTCTACGTGACCACAATCTCAGATGTGTCTTAAGGGGTCAAGGTAACTTAACAATTATCCAGCTTCATTTTTTTAATTAAAGAAGCTTTATTTTAAAATGTCAAGCTTAATACTTAAAACCATTAGATGATAATAATCTTTAATATGACACAGGCATGTGGAAAGGTAAACTGGCCTCTAAGAAATAAATGGTTTGCCATTGATAACCTCCTTCTAAACCTATTTGCTGGGTTGTCTATAGATTTAATGCTCTAATTTGCTGACCTAAATCAAGCATACCCAAAAAAGTGAAGTCTAAACTTTCTTAGCTTCCTGGTTCTTGGTATGTGCCTCTTAAATGGCTAAAGCCATAGTATGGTGTTAGAAAGAATTTTTTGAATGTATAGTCAACTGTTAGTAGTGATGGCCGAACATCGGCCAGATCCGTCCACGAACGGGTTCAGTAACATCAACCCCATGCCATAGAAAACATATATGCTTTTTCTTTCTCTTGAATGGAGGTCTCTTTTCTTTCTTATATTCCCAAAATATCCAGGTCATGTGTAAGAGGAATTCGGAACAGCACAATGCAAATGTATGCACTGATTTTAGTTTATGTAGGACACTGAAAGGCATAGGTTACATATATTCAGTTAAATTGTTCTGTAATGAAATATTCTCAGTCAAGCAGAGTGCAATGATTCAAGACAATAGCTTAAATGTGAAACTGTTCTAATGTATATGCACTGAGTCTGATTCACTGTGAGCAGAAAGCAGTTTAATATTATGCACATTGCACACCGATGAACCCTGATCTGCAGCTGCTTACTTACATAAAACATTTTATGTGATATGGTTTGTGCAGGAGAGTAGAAAAGGAACCGAAAGAGAAGTAATTGCTGCCACATCTACAGTACACAGGTACCAGCATCAAATAATTAAAACTTAAACGTGCATGTTGTAGATGTGCATGTTGTAACCAATAACAGAAAAATATGATACACAACTTTTTTTTTAATAGATGCTGTTTTCTTTTTTTTTTATATGAAGGTCTCCCTAACTAGGCCTCAAGAGCTAGGATAGGGTACTTAGAGGTGGAAAATTACCACCAATAGTAAAAATTCCCCCGACATAAGTCAGGGGCAAGGGGACTTTAACGGCTATTCGTTTCAATCAAGGTAAATTAGGAGTACAATAGGTGTTTAATTAAAAACATGGCATAGCATGGCAGTATGAGATGTCATATTACATATCAAGTAGCAGTATCATTTCACATTTCACAAAAATCCATAGGTGTTAGAGTAACAGGTAATACATATAAATTTCTAGGTAATAAATATGAGGCAAGAGCCAGGATAGGGGAACCTGAATATATCAGGATCTACCCCGCCCCGAGAGGGCCTCAAGAGCATCCGTTTATCTACCTTTTGTATTGTAAAATGGATCAGCAAGGTCTAAGGATTGTGAATAGTTTACTTACAGTCCATAGTTTTAATGATTTTATATTATTATCATGTATCTTTATAGTATCAACATATTACATATCACATTACAGAGTACATAGTCATATCACTTACTAGCCCTCAAAGCAGCTCACAATCTAATACACATATCCATATAATACAATCTCATATCTAATATACATACTGAGTCACATGTAACTAACACACTTAGGACATTTCTGGGGGGGGGGGTACATATGTCTTGGAAGAAACCCATACAGCCTCAAGTAAAAAAACATACATACTTTTTGCAGATAGTGCCCAAACTATAGCTAGGCAAAAAAGGTTCCAGCATGCACACAGGGCTTAGGAAAGGAATCAATCTGTTCAGAATCTATTACATTTTGTAGTGGTAAAAAAGGATCAAACTTGCATTAACTGCCAATAGTGAAGGCTGCAAAATTTTATCCTACCAGCTATCCAGCCACATTCTACCTAACCCCAGAAGTGCTGACCATTCCCCATGGCATATGGAGAATCAGTGAGAAGTTTCCTCAGTACTCATACTAATGATGTATCCTGATAGTAGGGATAATCAAAATAATAACAGCCAGCACAGACAGTCACAACACATGGCAATTGGCAGAGCTGTGTACATAAGGGAATGTGCCATGTATGGGTTAAGGAGAGGGTGACAAAGACTGAGCTGCTGCTGTCACACTTACATTACAGTAGTGGTTCTTTAGTGAGATAGCAGTCCCCTTCCTAACTTGAATTGAGTCCTATGTCCTAGCTATGTGATTGGAAACTTTGGTGTCATCCATCCTCTAGGAGTGGAATTGTGTCATTCCATACTGCATATTATTGATTTTATGACTGAGGGTGGGGGCAGGTGAAAACTTGAACATTGCATTTGGCCTCCAGGCCAGACTTTGAACATGCCTGCCATAGAGAGCCACTTCATGTGTCTCTTGATTCAGGTTTTTTTTTTATAATTGCTTTGTCATGGGTCTTGCTACAATACCAGGGCTGAAGAAGCTGGCACATGGGAAATTCTCTTCTCATTACCATATTGAGCCTTAGGCCTAGTGCATATAAGCAAATCAGATGCCAATTCGATTTTCCAGTGAACTACTCTGATCAATTTTCCAATCGGTTACAAATTTATCAGAAGTCCCAAACTACTTTACTGACATTCATGCCTTATTTTTATAAAATATGATGTATTCCTTATGTATCACATATGATCAGTTGACTACATAGACATTGCATTGGAAATAATTCACCTGTGTGCACCCAACCTTATGTTTCAGGAAGACCAGTATTGTCTACCATGAACAACATGTAGATCAAAGTTTTCAGAAGCATACTATAAGCTTAGCTTATACGCTTAGTGGGGACCCCAACGTAGCAGATACACACACCTGCTCGGCGGAGGATCTGTCTTCACGGTGCCGAGCCGCTCCACTGCTGCAAGGATCAACGTAGTCGAATACGTTGAGTCTTTGCACCGGCGGATGTGTAGACAGACCATCCGCCGTGCAGGCAATGTCTATCTGCTACGTCGTTAGCCCGCTAAGCGTATAACGTTGTTAGGGTCCCGACGTATGTGGAAACTAACCCTTACGGGTAAATATTAACCTTTTTATGCTTTCATTGTTGTTTGACATTAAATATTCAATACTGTATAGTGTTGTTGATGGTTGAAGTGTTGTTTTATCAACCTAAATGATTCTAGTATTTCTTTGTTTTCCAGATTTCAGCTACAAAACACAACTTTCATTTATAAACCCATCGGATGAAAGGAAAAGTCTTGTTCACATATTTTCAGTGTTACTTTTGCGCATACTATCTCCCATATGATACATTGCTGAACATTTCCTGCATAATTTTGATACAATCATGGGAAAAGTCCCATGTGATGGTGAGAGATAATATTTAGTAGTATTATCACGCTTATTACCAACCTGTAGTGAATGAAGGCCATACTGAGAAAGGTCAAAGGAAGAGTAATATTCTGATTACAGTTCATGACAAATCAGATTATGTTTGTACAGTACGAATACAATTATAGCCCAAGCAATTGAACCAAGCAGAACTCGGAAAGCTTCAGATGTGTTCTGGCCCATAAACCATTTATTACTTCAGCTTACACCCCGGGGAATAGAAGTGAACTACGCAGTCTTTAGCATCCTGATTGGGATTTTGACTTTAGCTTGAACTGAGAGGCTTTTCTACACATCAGGGCTGAATGACATTGGCTGAAGGTAATCCCATCTGTCTCTGTCTAGACGGTTCTCAGCACCAGTTTGCATTGCTCCTTCTTGCTGCTTTGTTGGTGTTTCTTGCGATATCCAGAAATTTGACAACAAAATCAATTACTGATCGTGCTGCAGTGCGTGCTGGAATATGATTGAATGCAGTACATTTCTACTGTATGTTTAGCTTGTATAGCAAAAGAGAAAGAAAGAAAAAAATCAAGGGTATGAACGCGTATAGCATGAGAGTGTTCATCCTCTCTTCAATGTGTAATGAAGTAATCAGACATATGGGAGGTTTGCTTACAAAACATATGAAATCATCATAAACTGCATGGCACGGTTCAGCTGGCAGTACATCTTAAAGTTGATATTTTCTTCATGTTTTTTTATCGCAAATGATTAGCTTTAATAAGCTAAGCAGGTTATTTCCAGGTCTTGGAACATATCCTATTTTACAGAAGCAAATTAACTGAGACATGTTCTGTATAAAGATGTAACAGTCAAATTTATCACAATGAATAACCTAAGAGTGGAATTGAGCAAAATAGTATTTTATGTTGCATAAACCAGAAACAATTAGATCGTTCTAAATGAACTATATAATTGTTTTTTAAAGAGTGAATATTTATTATCCAACGTGTTGCCAAATCAGCATTGATTTCCAGCGCTTGTTTGTTTTTCTTAATGATTTAACAAGTTCTAAGGAAAAAAAGAGCAAACTAGGACGTCAATCCTAAATTGAAACGGATAAGGAATCAATTGTTTGAGCATTTAGGGTATCTGTATTATGTTCCAGAAACTCTTTTCTTACAATGTACAAATATTCTATAGCACAAAATGCATGTTATTAAACAGATTTAGTTATATAAACTTACAGTTGTATACTATGATGGCAAATGAACGGGTGGAACCATGTTATCAAGAAGCAATATATCTAACCACGTAATAGGTTCAAGCACATGTGCTGTCTACTGTAGTCTACTTTAGTCTAGGGCCGCTCCTACTGTTGGGAAAGCTCTCTCTCTCCCCATTAGACTACTCCTACTATTCACACCTTCCCTGCCCTGAAAACCCACCTTTTCAGTCTGGCCTACCCATCTTCTCATACCTAACATCACCACCATGCCAGTCCCATCCCCCTCTACCTATTGTAACTCTGTTCTACTACCTATTAGATTTTAAGCCCCGTCAGGCAGGGTCCTTAACTCATCCTGTGCATAACCTGTCCCTGTGTGTTATCTTGTGTTGCATCTCAATTCTAATGTAATGTACAGCTCTGCGTAATATTTTGGTGCTGCTGTTTATAAATAAAAGGTAATAATAATAATACTCAACATACTGTGAGTTTGTATTAAAAGGGTATCTAGACCCTTTGTATTGTTGTTTACAGGTCCCAAGATGTTGAGGCTGTATTTCCCAGGTTAAAAATATAGTGTTGAGCGCAAATATTCAATTGCAAATATTTTCGGCGAATATCGTCTATTCAAAAATTTGCAAAGTTCGTTAATATGAAGGCGGATGTTCACAATTGCTAATATTCGCGATTTTATGCACTGGGAAGTTTATGACCATGCATTAAGAATATTTAATGCATGGGCATTCATTTTAAAGGTAATCGCCATGCGATTATATTTGCGAATATATTTTCGCAATGCAGTGCCATACACTCCAATTGTGAATATTCACGAATATCGAATCAAATATTAGTAGAATTATTCGTAAAATATCGCGAATCCCAATATTGCCTATGATGCTCATCACTAGTCAAGTACATCAAGAAACACAAATTGTGCAAGAATGGCAGCAAGTTCATATGCACTAAAATGACTTCACAAACAACAGTATCATCATTCCAAACTATCTTCTACAACACCCCCAACAACCATGTAATGATAGTGAAAAGAGAATATTTTAAACTGGAGAAAAGTCGAATATTATACCTCTGACTCCCTTTATAGATATGTTGTTACCCCAAAACGGTAGGTGTTTTACTAGCTAGTTGAAAACAAATGGGTGGGATTGACAATAAAAAAAATAAAGCAGCCAACACATCTATAGGTTGGTAAGTCACAGAGTTTTTGCATTTTAAAAAATGTTTAATAACCAAAATATGTCTACACTTAGCAAAATAAAGAATCCCTTGTTAGCTAATGATGTTGCAAAAGTTTCATGTAAATATACAGAAAATGCAAATGTTTGTAAATATATAGGTTTTTATGTCCATAACTATTTTTTCATTCCCCCACAGAAGTTGGCAAATAAATAGCATTCCAAGAGCTTTGTCAGGTTGTTTTGGCTTCGTGTCAGTGCCAGTCATGCCAGTGCCCATGACTGGGTATGCATGCGCATGTCTGTTGACTTGGGCATCCTTATGGACAAAAGAGTGTCTTCTCACATGATGTTCATTATCATGAGTATCCATGATGTTTAATTATCCCTGATATCCCCTCTGCTCTGTTATGACTACTGCAGAAAGGGAAAGAAGGAGAAAAGGAGGGTAAATGCCTCTCTGTCTTCTGGTTATATAGAGAAAACTATTGTTTCTGTCTAAAGAGAATGTGTCAAGTCCACCTCACAGGAACCATTGGGGTGGATGACTACCTGTGAGAAGTGTAACGAAATTTAGAAGCCTACCAAATCTGTGATGAAAGGGCTGAGTACATAGTAAGCTGTCTGTTGGGGCTGCTAAGGTAGGACTTAGGAATGACAATGAATAACATAAATTTTTCAGCTTTTGGAGGAGCCTCTGCTAGTCCACTGAGGATATAGGCAGGGATATCCCCCTAAACTGGTTCTGGTGAAACTTGTGGGACCACCTTGGTTTGCCCCTGGGTTGGCATGTCTCAGTTTGATACAGCTTTTTAATCACCAAGCTTTTATGATTACATTCAAGTAATAGTCCAAAATTAATTCCATACTGATACAAAGTATGTTCCTTAACCTCCTGGGCGTTATGCCCAAACCCAGTACGGCCACAATTTGTTCTTAAAACAACCTGTAAGCAACCATCCTGTGCGAACCTGCAGCGATTCTGCTTCTCTGCAGGCTTGTTAATCTTTTCCAGCCCCATGTCTTCAGCATCATCGTGGGTGAGGCAGCGCCATAGACCTCCATGCTCTTCCCCGCTAACGGCGGCGATGTATAGAGAGGAGGGAAGCACAGTAGAGTACAGTGTAATCTGCAGCGATCTCCGTGCGGCTCAGTTTTGCACCAAAAATAAATCTGCGAATGTTGTTATGTGATGCATTATATGTATGGTGGGACCCTTTTAAAACAAGTGATGTAAATAATACTAAAAGTTTTCAGAAGTTGTGCAAACATTTTTACAGTGCCTTAAAAGCCCATTGTTTTTTATATGACAACTGCATAGGGAAGGGTGGAATTGAAAATATATTGGGTATTGTCTGTCTTTCAAAACTCTCTCTCAAAAGAAGAAAAGTAAATATACTGTACCTTAGCTATAAATATAGTACTGTCTGTCTCTCCTCTATATTTTTTTCCCTCATATAATCTAGGTAGCCCCACTCTTTCAGCAATCAGTAATGGCTTGACTGGCTTTACTGTCTTTTGTACCAGACATTGTTCTTAACCTCTCATGTACAGCAACAAAACACAGAATAGGGGACACTTACTTACAACAGTGCAATGTCTTATATGAGAAGAAGGATGTAATAGGCTGATGAGACTGTCTGTATGTGATGGGAGAGACTTCACATTGACACCTGGAAACACTCAGTTGGCTAATGGAAATGACAGAAACTGTATAGGAGCGCTGAATGTTATCCCTGGAATTGGCTACAGGGTGATCTTGAAAGGCATTACAGCTAAAACATCTTTTGTGCCACCAAATTGATTGTGTAGGAATGATCCAATTATCTCTATTACAGGATTCTGTTATAGATCATGGGCATAGCACATTATTATAATACTGATCAGTGAATACAATTGGCCTAGGAACATTTTAAGCAGGAGATGCAGAGGAGAATATTGTAGTAAAAAAAAGTAACTGAAATATTTTTCAAATGGACTAACCTTTCAACCTTTCTTTGTAGGGAAGGCAAGTATATCACTACTCATAGGAAGATATTCATCATGGTGTCACTGGTCATGTAATGGTAAAAGAAAGATATTTACTTTTAATTCACCCCTAACTCCCCCAACAAAATCTTCTTTCTAAAGGTAGCCATACATGATTTGGACCCTATTTTTTGGCCAATCGACCAACAAAAGTCCCCATAAAAGTAATGGCCGGTACACAAAGGACGTCCGCCGATCAGCTGAGAAACCGGCTGCAGCGGGATGAAGTCAATCCCTCATCTATCGAGGCAGAATCACCTCGTGTATGGCTGCCTTTAGACTGGACCTCCACAGTGCCTGATGGAGTAGAGCAACTGAAACAAGGCCGCAGATGTAGTATTAAAAGTTATTTTCAAAGTTCAACCTTTGTGGTAGATAACTGGAGTTAAGCATTAAAGCACACCTAAAGTAAAAAAAAAGAATTAAATAAAAATGTTACTTGTGCTCCAAAATCATAAAAGAATATGCTCTGCTCTTGTCTGGGGCAGCCGCCATAACCCTGTCCAACCAATCTCAATAAGGTCTCTTGATATGTAAGAGTAGTATTGCCAACATCCCAGTGAATGATTTTGAAAACAGAAAAAAGAGGTCGCACCTTGAGTTCCAAAAGGGACGTTATGACCACATGATATTGAATCCTCTGTTGATGCCAGTCTTCTGGTGATTGATGAATTGCAGTGTATGCTAATGTGTGTGGCCACTAGAGGTCACCAGATATATTGTTTTCAATGGTGAACAGATCGTCTGCATAATGGGGCTGTTTGCCAATTAGGGTTATAACCGCACACTAGGTAAGTTTAGGTGTACTTTTATATAATCTTTTTTACTTTTCCCATGCAGGACAACCCAACAGGTTCACTTTAATGCACTACCAAAAAAACTGAAATGGGAAGTAAAAAATCTCACTCTAATTTCCTTAATATGACACTCTCTCTTTATTATTAAAACATATATTACAACATAGTCCACATGATATTAGGAAAGTTCATTTTCCCTCCCAAGACCCACATTAAAGTAGATAGTTTATCACCTCCCTGGAGTAATATAAACCCACATGCAAAGTGCACATGAATATAGCCATAGTGCTCAATGCAGATCTTGAATAGAAATGATAGTAAAGAGGTGTCTGCCCTTTTGAAAAAAAATTATATACAGATTTAGTTCTTGCAGGGTACTACAGCTGTACTAAATATCAAATGTGGTTGGATCAGTTGGGCTTGCATATAAAAGCTAATTTGTAAACTTTGATGCATATCACTAAAAAAATACTTTCTTTTGTTGCCTTTTTTCCACACAAAAATTAAGGGTTTTGAAATAAAGTACCAGTCATAAATAAAGTCACAATGGTAATAAGTTCCCGCATAGCCTTAGGCAAACAAGCATGGAGTATATGTGACCATTGCATGATACATGCTAAGCATTGCTGAGCACACCAGAAATATTTAAAAAAGGGCCATTATTTGCTGCTAAAGTGTAACCCAATAGATATTTTATTATAAACCATATCTATACTAGTGTTGATTGTGAATATTCTCGAAAAATGTTGTTGTGAATATCAACACTTCGAGAATTCGTGATGATCTTGAATATAGTGCTATAACCTCAGCACATAACTACAGTGAATTGTAGTTATAATATTGTATGTTGTTCATTCTCAATGCGTTTCACCCTATTTGGGGCTCATCATGAGAATCTATAGTCGGTCACTGATCCAAAGTCCAACCAAGTGCTTCATATTTAAATCAATAACTCTGTATTGGAAAACAAATTGCAATTATTCCTCTAGTCATAGTCTTGAGTGAATGGAACACTTTCAAATTACTATGTCCACATCAAACGGATTCTAATTAAAAGACAAAAGAGTGGTCTTGTCACAGATCCCAGCAGGACTAGAGGATCTGTGTCTGCTGCAGCTGCTTCCAGCTCTTAGAACCTTCCTTGACACCAGGGGTTACGTTTCCAGCCCTGGAGCTCCCTCTGCTGGAGGCTATGGTTTTGCATTACCTATCAGCTGCTCTGCCCTCCTGCTCTTTATAAGGAAGCCTCAGATAACAGGAAGTCACCTTATCTTTGGGTCGTATGTGTTTGCTTCCAGCGTCCCTTGTTATCTGCCTGACATCCCAGTTCCTGACCCTCTGATTATTCCTCGGACTACTCTTATTACTTGATCTTAGGCACTTCATCCTGGTATCTCTCCTGACTCCCCGGCTTCTTATCCTTGGCTTGTTTATCGGACTTCTCTTTCTCCTTAATGCTTTGCACTAAGTATTGGGACATAAAACATGTGGATTACCTGCAGCTAATTCCAACTCCCTTTGCAGGGAGCTCTGGTAAATACCAGGTGTCCCTTAGACTCTGCGCCCCAGATTGCACCCCTGCCAACCATGCAAGTTGGTCCAGTGGGTCCACACCCATGAATCACCAGTGTCACCGCTGCTATGTTGTCACCCTATGTTGTGACCTGTGACAGGTCTCTAGAAAATAGAAGAAGAGTCTCAACCTCAACCTCAACCTCAACATCAATTTACATAAATAAAATGCACATAGTAAATAGTTAGGTCAAGTAATAAACATCTCTCACTTACTTCCAAACCATGGCTAAGTGTGTTCCATATGTGAAGGAGTCATTTCCTTGGTATGGAAGGCAAGGTCCGGGAATGAACAGAACTTAAAGAACTTAACTTAGCTCATTATTCCAGGGAATGAGCAGAGCTAAAGTGTCCTTACACCAAGGTAAGTTAAAAGATTAAAGGGACGGTTTTGCCCCCCCCCCCAGCCTTAGTTTGCCCATGGCTGTACTAGGGGGCAGAGCGACACACAGCCAATATTTTGCCGTAATGTGAAAAAAAACTATTTTGATATATGCTGATAAGGAGGATGCCAAAATACGGTCCTTTGCTAAAAATAAATTTTTTACTTTTTTGTTCGTAAAGGAAATGACATAAATCCTTAAATTTTTAACCCTTTCCTGCTTGTGTGTGAATTTCAGGCAATGCAGCTTAAATATATATTTAATTGGTTAGGGGAAAAAGAAGAAAAATTACACCGATACACATAGACTTCAGTCACTTATGCAATAAATGTTTTCTATAACTACAAAACTCTCCCCTTTTAGTCTTCTACATTGGACTGAAATATGATGAATCTGTGGGCACTTATTGTGTTTTGGACAATGATTGCCTGAAACAATGGGATGACATGTCTGCTGTGCTCATGTATAGGTGCAGTGTTCTTCTTTTCTAGTGTTCTGTTCCCACCTTCTACCACTAGATGGCACAATGTTTCATCAATTAATGAGACAATATAGAGAATGCAGCATACAAAGCCTATAATATTAAGGATACATACATACATGCTGGAACCTATAGTCCCCTAATTGCTAGACATCCTTAGGCTAATAAAATCCAATCTAACAGTTTAGATATATAAAAGCAATTTCACCAGAACTAATACACACAGGCAATAGACTATAAATATAGTAGAGGTTTGGTGCTGACAATTTAGTTTTTGTACATATGACAAACCTTAACAGTTACTATCCGATTTTCATTGGGAAAATCAGCATTAAAACCGCACAAGTTATTTTCATGTCCCTAAATAGATACAAATAAGAAAACCAAAGTGGCAAACCACCTCCTGTTGTCGCAAAGCAGAGAAAGGGTAAATTAATGAAGCTCAACTTGTACAAAGTGCTAATGTGTTCTGTTGTAAGTAAAGTAACAGGAGGCATGGCTAATAAAAGACGACTGTTTGGGGAAATAACATCAATTTACAGAAAGCAAATAACGATTAGAATGACATCAGGCAGTAGAGTTGCTTTCAAACAAATTCTTCCCCTGGAGACTGTACAGTGTTTGATAGCGTGACATAGAAGCGAATTTACAACTCCCTGTTTCCTAGTTGTTCAACTGTCCCTTCAAAACCAACTTTTGGGAAATAAAATATAGACTTTAAATGAAATGCCTAGTGGTTTGTTTCATGTAAACCACTATACAAGAACAATCTAATCCCAGAATGGATCATACACAAGGACCAGCAGCACACCTCCCTTGCAGCACTACAGCTACAACGGTTCCTCGAGCAGCTTATACATGTTTATTCTGCTTAAATATAGGTAGAACACAAGCCAATTTGTGCTATATTTAACCACACTGTAGCTCCTTTTGTGACCTAAGCCTCAACAGGGTGACACAGCTAGTATTATCTCACCCAACATGTGATTATACAATGATGCTTACTGTTCTACAGGAACAAGCTTTGACTTAGAAGTCTTGTTGACTTCATACAGGCTTGGGAGTGATCTAACAATAGGAGCTGGTATGTTAAGCTTTACAATAGGACGCATATAGGACGAGAGGGCTATTGTAAAGTATCAGAACAATTGAGAAAGCTTTGGGAAGAGGAAAACACTAAAATAATGATGATGGAGGGGATAGTGGGTTAACACTTTCATTGCCTGATAGAGTACACGTTAATTAGTGGTGGAAGATTTGACTGGGATTGAAGGATGTGTAAGAACATCCTGTATCGGGGATTAATAGTTCGCTGTCATCAGGAAAGAGAAACATGAGTTCACTATTACATAGGAGTGAAGAGAGAGAACAGGTGGGAATGGGCTATAGACAAAAACTTTCATGAACAGGGAACAGAGGTCCAGCATCAGATCGGAGTGAAGAGAGAGAATAGGTGGGAATGGGCTATAGAGTATGAATTCCAGTACCATAATCAGGG
>CM070033.1:56271807-56282505 GCA_036250615.1 Ptychadena robeensis | reverse complement strand
TAGATGGGAGTAGGGATACATGGGATGGGAAGGATCTCTATAGGATGGAGTGTTAGCACGATGTACAGGGTAGCGGTACTGTAGAGTAGATAGGAGAAGGGTACCGGTACAGTACATGGGAAGGGATGGATCTATTGGATGGACTTGCAGGGCGCTGGCACCGGACGGCGGATGCCAGTGAGCAGCTCCGTTCAGTCTCCAGCTTCCTCCGCCCGCTGTGATTGTGAATGGAGAAGACATTGTAAAGAAAATCATTTTCCGCCCGGGGCACGCTGGCCTTTTAATGGATTTCATTGCCCTTCGCAACCCTTTCCCCCTCCGCGGATTGATTACTGGCCCAGGGGTCTTGTTGGTGGGGGCCGGTGAGGAGGGGCAGGAGCGAGGGATTAGCTGGTGAATCTGTGTTTTCTGGATCAGCTAGAAAGTGGCGGGCTGAGGAGGGAGACCATCAGGGACGGCTCCTCCGCATAGAGGGATGGGGGTCCTTCTATCCCGGCATACGTTGTCTCCCGCTCCCATAGACTCAGCAGCACACTGCCAGCTACAAGGCAGCGTCAATGAAGCTAAAGCTATTTTCCAGCTCTGTACTGGTAAATGGGATAGAAGGATGCCGTGACATCCCCAGCACTCCTGTAGCCGTGCGCGCTCCCTGCTTGTCTTTCCAGGCACACTGCATCCTCAGGTTAGTTGTTACTGAGACTACACAAAGTTTCCATGGTCGGGGCTGCTCACTACAATATAAAGCCTTTGTGGTGAAAACATTGTGTATAGAGCTTTGCCTATACATGTTCCGTATCGGCTGAAATGTTCCTTGTTCTGTCATATTTATTATTTCATGAGTCTATTTCCATATAAATCAGAGCTCAGCGGGTGTGACCACATGAATACATCCAACTATAGGCGTGTATAACGTGCCGGGAGAGCTCATGTAAGTTGATCATGAAGGATTACTTCACCGGCAGCCCGCTGCAACACTGTAACCGAGCCGCTACACGGCAGTCTCTGTAATAGGGGGAGCGGGCACGTGTAACGGGGTGCAGTGGGTGCCGCGCTCGCCCTTACTCCGTCTGTCTCCCGAGCACATACTTGTCGGCAGCCAACCAGCGTGCGGAGGGCGTGTCTCGGCAGCAGCCACGCCCTCCCTTTGGGTTTATTGAGAGTTGTATGAAGAAATCCAGTTCAGAGGGAAGAGGGAGGGCTGAGCAGCGGAGGGAGGGCGAGTATAAGACACAAGAAGAACATCTTCCACTGTGAGATGTGACAGCCGGACTATTGCCGCGGCAAGTTGTAGTGACAGCTGGAAATATCACTGGGAAATATAAGTGTGTGGATGCTGTGGATGTGGTACCCGGCTGATGGTTTCCTACCTGGGAGCACATGATGATGATGATGATTTACAATGAGTGCTCAGCTTGGAGTTGCTAAATCACCGTCCAGGAGCAACACCTTGTAGGGGAGCCGCTGTTTTTGGGGTTCGGGATTGGTGTATGGTGTGCCCGCCAATAGCTGCTGGCTGGATTGGGGACCAGTGTGAAGTTTAGGATGGTGGCGTGTGATTCGTGTCTATCTCCACATCTTCTGCATCCCTACCTGCCTCTATCACACAGCCTGAGATCAGCTTCTCTACAGCTTCATGCAGTGGATGGAACCTGCATCACCATCACTAGACTTTCTCTGCATTAAGGACTGACAGTATTTGTGAGTATTAGTTGAAGATCACATCCAAGGGACTGACCTTTAGCACCAGACTGCAGTCTTTTCTTCATCAAAAGGAGCCTAACTGTCCTGGTACCCACAGATGCCTCATCCTTGGCTGCATTTAACTCACCGCTGGGCTGTAAGTTGACAGACCTTCATTACTACTTAAGACTACCACATGCCTTGCCATCTAGCAGAGCTGCTCATTGCATATACATCGGATTGTATACAAGTCTACACACAATGCAATGTGAAACGCACAGGGGATGAGCCCACAGCATGCTCACATTGCAATGTGTGTGATACCATGGTATGAGTGTACATTATGTAGCCTTAGGCATTGATCAGATATTTTTAAATGGCTATTTGCTTCCTTTTTATTATTAGCATATCGTACAAGTATTAAAAAAATCCAGTGCATTGTATGGAAAATATTTAGTGAGCCGGAGGGAAATCAGATTGTAAAGTGAAGAAGTTGTCCAATGTGTAGCTGGCATGAGTAAGAGGATTGCATAGACTTGCCAGGTTAGCATTAACCGGAGACAGTGTCTTTCAGCTATCGGCTTGTAAGTATGTGGACGGCTCTGCTGCAGCAGCCCTATATCTACCCTTTCCTGCTCTCCATATCATAGCCGTATAGTAGCAAAGACACAAGGAACAGCCTCCGATAAGAGGAATGACTCCAGAGTAGAGGCAATGAAGCACAAATTGTATTTGGCAGCTGACAGTGCAGTTACAAGGAATACTGGTAAGGACTTAGGATTTTATTGGCAACAGTTATATGGATAGGTGCATAATGGGAATCATACACATTACACCGTGATGATTAGAAAAAAGGAATAGGATATTAGGTATAGCCGGGGAAAGTAGTTGAGTGCCTCCTATGAGCACATAACGCCGGGCATGTTAGCGTGGATAAATGAGACTATATTACATTTGCACACACGACAGGGCAGCCACTTTTTGCAAGTCTAATGTGTTGTGTGTTTATGTCTGTATAGACTTATATTATACTGAATGAAACAAATCTGTTTGTTTGTGTGATTGTGTTGACAGCTGCTGGCTCCAATTAGAAATGAGATGTAAGGCATCTTGCAGTCCATGCACGCCTCCTCTTGCAAATCGGCACCATTTCTCAGCGACAACCCTTAAATCCTAAAATCCAAGAAAACAAAGGAAGCACATTATCATGGACCTAAGGGATTTTTACCTGTTGGCTGCTCTTATTGCCTGCTTAAGGTTGGATTCTGCAATTGCCCAAGAACTTATTTACACCATAAGGGAGGAACTGCCTGAAAATGTGCCGATTGGAAACATACCAAAGGACCTGAATATCTCACATATCAATGCTGCAACTGGAACCAGTAACAGCCTGGTCTACAGACTGGTCTCTAAAGCTGGCGACTCTCCTTTGGTCAAGGTGTCCAGCACCACTGGGGAGATCTTCACCACCTCCACCAGAATAGACCGAGAAAAACTCTGTGCTGGATCAGCTTACTCTGATGAAAATGAATGTTTCTTTGAACTGGAAGTTGTCATCCTTCCCAATGACTTTTTCAGGCTTATTAAGATCAAAATAATTGTCACAGATACCAATGATAATGCACCTATGTTTCCTTCAACTGTGATCAACATTTCCATTCCAGAAAACACACTAATAAACAGCCGATTCCCTATTCCATCAGCAGTGGACCCTGACACCGGCTTTAATGGCGTTCAGCACTATGGACTTTTGAATGGACAGAGTGTCTTTGGGCTGGATATTGTCGAGACACCAGAGGGAGAGAAATGGCCACAGCTCATAGTGCAGCAGGTCTTGGACAGAGAGCAGAAAGACACTTATGTGATGAAAATCAAAGTGGAGGATGGTGGAAAGCCTCAGAAATCCAGCACGGCTATCCTGCAAGTCACAGTAAGTGATGTGAATGACAACAAACCAGTGTTCAAAGAAAGTCAAATAGAAGTTCATATCCCCGAGAATGCTCCCATGGGGACCTCTGTAGTACAGTTGCATGCAACAGATGCAGACATAGGCAGCAATGCTGAGATCAAATATATCTATGGTGCCCAAGTGACATCTGCTACCAAAAGACTTTTTGCTTTAAATAATACGACTGGATTAATTACAGTGCAGAGACCGCTGGACAGGGAAGATACCCCAATACACAAGCTAACTGTCCTAGCCACAGATGGCAGCTCCACACCTGCAAGGGCAACTGTTACCATTAATGTGACTGATGTGAATGACAACCCACCTAATATCGATCTCAGGTATATTATAAGTCCTATTAATGGCACAGTCTATTTATCAGAGAAAGACCCCATAAACACAAAGATAGCCCTGATCACTGTATCTGATAAAGACACGGATGTCAACAGCAAGGTCATCTGCTTCATTGAAAGAGAAGTTCCCTTTCACTTAAAAGCCGTTTATGACAACCAATATTTACTAGAAACTTCTTCCTTGTTGGACTATGAAGGCACCAAAGAGTTCAGTTTTAAGATAGTTGCAGCAGACACTGGAAAGCCAAGCCTCAACCAGACTGCCTTGGTGAGAGTAGAATTGGAGGATGAGAATGACAACCCACCAATTTTTACCCAGCCGGTAATTGAGCTATCTGTGTCTGAAAACAACCGCAGAGGTCTCTACTTAACCACCATCAGTGCAACAGACGAAGACAGTGGTAAGAATGCAGACATTGTTTATCAGCTTGGCCCTAATGCTTCTTTTTTTGATCTGGACCGGAAGACAGGAGTTTTGACAGCCTCTAGAGTTTTTGACCGAGAGGAGCAGGAACGTTTTATTTTTACCGTCACAGCCAGAGACAATGGCACTCCACCACTGCAGAGCCAAGCAGCCGTGATAGTGACTGTGCTGGACGAGAATGACAACAGTCCCAAGTTTACACATAACCACTTTCAGTTCTTTGTATCCGAGAACCTTCCAAAGTACAGCACGGTGGGTGTTATCACAGCAACGGATTCAGACGCAGGAGAAAACAAGGCTGTAACCCTTTCAATACTGAATGACAATGAAAACTTTGTCCTTGATCCATATTCTGGCTTGATTAAGTCCAATGTGTCCTTTGACAGAGAGCAACAAGGTTCATACACATTTGATGTCAAAGCTGTAGATGGAGGGCAGACGCCACGCTCCTCAACTGCAAAAGTAACAATCAATATAATGGATGCTAATGATAATAGCCCTGTAGTTATCTACCCTCCATCCAATACATCATTTAAGCTGGTGCCTCTTTCAGCCATTCCTGGCTCTGTTGTTGCAGAAGTATTTGCTGTGGATGTGGACACTGGGATGAATGCTGAACTGAAATATACAATTGTAAATGGAAATAACAAAGGTCTGTTTAGAATAGACCCTGTAACAGGCAATATTACGTTAGAAGAGAAACCAACTGTAAAGGATGTGGGCCTGTACCGCCTAGTGGTGAATATCAGTGACTTAGGATACCCTAAGCCTTTGCACACACTGGTTCTGGTGTTCTTATATGTCAATGAGACTGCTGGAAATGCTTCCTACATTCGTGATTTAATTCGGGCCAGTGTGGAAACTCCAATAGACAGAATCATTGATCACAACATTAATCCCTACCAAAATGAGGATTATCTTACTATCATGATTGCCATTGTGGCAGGCGCCATGGTGGTCATCGTTGTCATCTTTGTGACCGTTCTTGTGCGGTGTCGGCACGCATCGAGGTTCAAAGCTGCCCAGAGGAGCAAACAGGGGGCAGAGTGGATGTCACCGAACCAGGAGAGCAAGCAGAATAAGAAAAAGAAAAGAAAGAAACGAAAATCTCCTAAAAGTTCCCTGCTGAATTTTGTTACCATTGAGGAATCTAAACCTGATGACACTGTACATGAACCTATCAACGGGACTATTAGTCTTCCAGCCGAGCTGGAGGAACAAGGGATTGGACGCTTTGATTGGGGCACTGCTCCCCCAACAACCTTCAAACCTAACAGCCCTGACCTAGCTAAGCATTACAAGTCTGCCTCTCCGCAGTCTGCTTTTCATCTTAAAGCAGATACTCCAGTGTCAGTGAAAAAGCATCATGTCATTCAGGAACTCCCCTTGGACAACACCTTTGTTGGGGGCTGCGACACCCTCTCCAAACGCTCTTCCACTAGTTCAGATCACTTCAGTGCCTCAGAGTGCAGCTCCCAGGGAGGCTTCAAGACAAAAGGTCCCTTACACACCAGACAGGTAAACGAGCACTTTTACTGGTCTATAAGTACTGCATACAAGTGCCCAATCAACCAGTATTAAAGTGCCACTATGTCTTCATACAGTCTTCTTTGGCTTGCTCATGATACCCAGAGGGAAAAAAAAATCAACCCCTTTCCATTTTTCTTTTTTTATTTCACTCAGTCTTGACAGACTTTTGAGGACTCACAAGTCCGGAATCTATATATGCATACATGTGTTTATGCATATATACTTAATTCTCACAGCCCCAATGCACACTCCAATTTCTGAGGACTTTCTAGTTTCACATATGAATATGTCACCTATTGCTCCACTGTGCAGACTTCAGAAGATCTTGCTTTAAAAAAAGGTTTTTTTTATTTGATTTCATGGACAAGAATTATATGGTCACAAAAAAAGGGGTTAACTTTTTTTTTTACTCTTGCTGGAAAATTAAGATAATGTATTTTGCATTAAGACACTTAATTGTGAGTAAACCGTGCATGACTGGGTGCAATTCACATCTGGAAAATGTATTTTACATTTCGAGTGTTATTTTGCTTTTGTTTTTTTTTTATTCTGTAAATTATTTATCAGAAAAGCTACAGGTATGATGGACGCATGCTTGTAGCTGAATAAAAGTTTTATGTGTAATTTCAGTCCTGTGCCTTTGCTAGTCTGCCTAGCCGCACAATGTATTAAGTGTTCTTCTTGTCCTACAAGTATGAAAAAATAAATAGTCTATATTTACTCTTTAAACACTTTTTTTCTGTGTTTAACTCCCTCTGTGATCAAATTACCTTGCAGTCATATTTAATCATAATCAAGAGCAACATGCAAAGTCTATTAACCCAAAGCAGCCAATTGGCTTCCATCTTTTATTGTTCAGACTATGCAAAATGAATGAAAGTTGGAATTTTATTGGTTAGCAAACAACTATTTGCATTGCCTTGTTTAGTAAGTAGCTTCTAGAAGACATTGGTTGTCCGATTTCTTTCTTAATTTGGCCTTAATATGTAGGGATTACAGCGATCGGTTGACCTTGCTAGTCTTTTGAATGTGCAGGGTTATAGATATGAATTGCCCCCAGGTTTCCATCGTGTCATACTGAAAAGTTTTTCCTTAATTGCTGTAGAGATGTGTAGGGACTGTATCACTGAGCATTGGCTGTATCGCGCTTGTTCTTATAAAGCAAACTTATACTTTGAGAAAGTGGATTTATTCAAATAATTAGAGGAAAAATTATGCAGAACAAACTCAATCCATTGTAAATATTTCTTCATCTAAGTAAAGCAAAAGCAATCTGTCAAAGCTCATTTTAGCTGTGAAATTTGCTATCTAAAGAGGGATTAGTGATCAGGGAAACTCATATTTTACAAAATCCAGCATTAGCTTTCAGTCCAATAATTCCCTGCTAATAAAGATTTAAATGCAGAGCTGTCTAATTTATTTCATTGAGAACTTGTCTGTTGGCTCATAAGACCCGCAAATTGTCCTGTAGATGGCAGTGAGGTTCTATGAGGCTTGTACTGGCTTGGTGCCAAGCCTGCAGTATATTACAGATGAGGGGGGGGGGGGGGGATAAGATCAGGCTGCCAAAGAAACCTTTTATTTAATGACAGTTGCATTGGAGCAACCAGTTGTTGAGTTTGTAAAGTAGATCCAGAATGCATAGGGTGTACTGCACCAACTTCCTAATCTTCATTTTATATCCCCAATAAGTAGTGGAACTCCTGGCATTAGGCCTTAGGAATTGTGGATGCTTGCAGTAGTTGATAAGGGAATGTAGGATGACTCCACGTGACTCACGTGATAAAGCGATATTTATACCATATCCTATATATATACCTTACAAGGAATTTAATAATAATGGTGTCGCTTTTAACAGTGCATAACAACCAATCCCATTTCACTTTTCATTAGTATAAAGTGAGTAGAAACGCAAAAAAAAAAAAAAAGAAGATGATTGTTGATTGGTTGTTCTTGGTTCCTGCACTCCGTATGTCTGTCCTGTAGCGCTTATATATGAGTTTGCAGCTTTGTATACTACTTTCAGGTAACATGTATCCATCAACAAAACAACATGGTGCCAACGCTCACATTTTTACTGCTTGTATTATTTATTTATTTTTTTTACACTTCTGCAAGAGCTCAGGTGCAAAATTGTCAGTTCTATGGCAGTCTAAAATATTGATGCTTCCTGCTGTCTGCTGTCGGATTGTTAAAAAAATGAAGTTCTCTCTGAGCTACTATAAGCAACACTTGTCTTCCCCTCATTCTTTATGTATAGAGAATAGAGACAGATCTGTTGGTTACTGTATAAGTAATTCCTTTATTTACCATATCAGGCATCCTTTATTGACAGCCGTTTTATTGTAGCTAGAGGCTTTACAGTAAGCTGTTTATTGCCGTTCCCTAACTGTTGACAGCAATTGGGGAATTAATTTCCTTTGGCCTGTGTGGATATCTGTGGGTAGGAACATGAGATGTTAAATATATGAAGCGGTGACCCACTTATATGATACATCTATGACATAACTCAGTAAGTATTCGTTTTCCAAGCTGTGAGTTTGGGTTGTCAAACGGTGGCACGTAAATTGTTGTGACTGGTGCCAAGTGTCCTTACACCCAATGTCAACACTTTTCTAATTGCGCTTCATTGATGCTAGCTTCCGATCCTATTATTAGTGACAGTGGGTGGTTGTTTTACTATTTACACATTTTTGGGTTTTTTTTTATTAGGATTTAAATCTTTATATCCTACATTACTGCTTAACTAGTTTAAATATAAGCGGTCACTAACGTTAATCAATTTATTATCTATGCACACACATCAATTTAAACATATACCCCTTGACCCCCCTTTTTTATTTAAAAGTAGTAATTTCACATATCAACTGACTTAAAGTATGGTACCTGGTTATGGTATTCATGTACATAAAATATAGACCTAACCCTATTAGGTGTAGTTTTGCAACTATGATGACCGTTGATTAATTTACTTAAGAAGTCATTTTCAAGTCCCATCAGGTATGGCATGCAATGAATAATTTATTTGTGTTAAATGAGGCTAAGGAAGAAATTTCTTTTAAAATTGAAATACCAATTCTGCGTCATCCATTGCGCATCCAATCCAGTGTCTTGAAGCTCATGCGTCACCTGGCCACTGAAAACTAGAATTACAGTGAAGTCTAAAAAAATTATTTATATATGTATATACATACTTATATATATTTACATATATTTTTGTAAATATATACATACATTTTCACAGCACGAGCATATTCATTGTTTGTATTTGGAGATGCTCCAGTTTAACCCTCTGAAACCTGAAATGCTTTTGTGGCTTTGCGTCGAGTGTTGATTACATGAGGGATGTGAAAAGAAAATTACGTATACAGCTGGAAAGACGGATGTAGAGCTAGATTAGCATAATCCCTTCTGGGAATGAGATGTCAGGCCCTTAGTGTTTATAAGGTTAACAGTTATTGTTGATCTGAAAAATAGCGAGTTACATGGTACTGTCAGTGATTGTTATTTGTTATACCAAGAAGTGCCAGCAAGTTCACAGTTCACGATGCTTAAATAAATTGCCTTTTTAATACTATAATTTTACTTGTTAATGTAGGGAAATGTCATCAGTAGCAGCTCAGATCCATCTTTTTTTTTAAAACATAGGTGGCATGTTGTAAATTGAATGATGAAAGTGTTCCAAATAATAATTTATTTCTACATGCAGAGCAGTCTTGCTCATTATTAAAAAAACAAAAAAAAAAGGCTTTTAAAATGACTTTGAAGCTTGTTTTCTCGATGTTAAATGAAGGGTCACTGTGCAATACTGTCATATGTCAGAAGACGTATTTAACTCTATCAACACTAACTAGCAGTAGACAAGACTAGACAGAGAGATTGTATGGGTCTTAGCTTTGGCCAATGGCCTTATATTTCCAGATAGACATCTAAATACATAGATTTTTTTATATATAATTTCTTTATTGCTTTTTATAACCTTTAACTTATCGCCTATATCACCCATACACAACTTACACATTGCCACAGAACACATCATCTTCCTACTAATATTTCTCACGGTCGTCACTTCTTGCCTGTCCCCTTAAATACATAGATTTGAGATGCAGGCATCCCTGACAGACAACACAAGATTGTATACCTTATTTAGGAACACACCTACACCTTTGGTATTTAACAAATTTCACTTTAAAATATATATTTAACTATTCACTATGAATACATATCTTAAAGCGGTTGTAAACTCAAAAAAAAAAAAAAATCCCCCACATACATTACACGGACATATTACACACCTGTCAGCAGGATACATCTGTGAAAACTGCTACACAGAAAAAAAAAAAGGTACTTACAATCTTCACTTCCTCATTCCCTAAGGCACCATCTTAAGTACTGGCACCTGAAGCTACTTCCGCCCATTCTGTTGAACACTACTAAGGTGCCCCTCCCCTGCAGACATATTTACCAATCCCAAAGGGTTTGGTATGGGAGGACAGTTCTGGTCCTTCCAGAGATCTATGTGTTGCAGTTTGCATAGGAGACAGGAGTGAAGCTGAAGGAGGACACTGTAGGAGACAGGAGAGATTGAGACTGAAGTGGTGGTGAAGGGGTTCATTGTGCAGGTGATATGTGGGTGACATGGATTTGGGGGGCACACAGGTAGGCTGAGGTTATATAATATCTTATTACCTCCTCTGCTGCCGGTCCCAACAATGTCTCCTCTACACTTCCCCCACAATCACCTCACAGATGACACTTCCATG
>CM070033.1:56259938-56271707 GCA_036250615.1 Ptychadena robeensis | reverse complement strand
TATTGGCAGCCTGATGCCGATAGTGCAAAGTGACCTACAACGTGGTAGGTCCACTTTAATTAGAGTGTATTTTAGTGTCACCATTGTATTTTTGTATCACCATTGTACCTAGCACTTTGGTTTGGTAACACAGAAGCCCCAATTTTTTTATGTAAATGCATTACATAACATACTTGTACATTTACAAAAATAACTAGTAATGTACAAATGTACCAGCTATTCTGAGGACCTACCATCTAAGGCTTGGTCTACACTACCATTTTTTCCCCACGTTCACTCGAGATGCCACTGGCTTTCCCCTATTAGAAATGACGCACCGGTCTATACTGAGGCGCCGTTACATGTGTCAGTGCATGTTGCACTCACACCACCCCGCCGAGCACTGTCAGTGTCATGCAGGTGCACGGCAGTGGTCAACAATGGGTGCTTTATGTGACGTAAACAAAATGTGTTTACGGATGTGGTTTGTTCATTAAAAATGAATAGGGCGTGGTATTGCCAACATGGCTAATATCGCACCCTTTACTGAAGCAAACAGTGGTGGAATAGCGGACAAACCACAGGTGGACACATCAAGCTGACGTATCCATAATGCCCGTCCGCTTATTAGTGGGTAACGATTTTAGCGTTTGATCAAAGTCAATTGAACTTTAATTGTTTACTGCACACATGATTCGATCGACGAAAATTGTTCAATAACACCGTTCAAAAAGTGATCTGACATTTTGGAAAATTTTCATCCATTGTACAACGATCGAACTAAAATCCTAGCCTTTTGTTTGTTGGTTAAGTTGATTGTATTTCACGATTACATTTATATATGACTCTTTCCTGTGTTTTTTGATTAAAACGAAAATCGTCTGATTTTAGTCCTGTTATGATCGAACCCTCCATTTGGTACTACTTTGGATTCCATTACAATTAATGTTCGATGAAAATATCAAGATTTTAAATCAAATTGTAGATCGATTGTTCTAATATTGAACATGTATGCCTAGCTTTACTGACTTTACTGAAGCATTTGGATATCTTTTTATCTCAAAACTAGCCATCATATAGGTGTTTAAAGAAGAACTCAAATCATGCCTAGGACTGGGGGTAGCTCCACACTGCAGGGTTCACATGCTTTTTTAGTGGCATTGCAATACTTTTCCTCTTTGGTCCAGTACTTCAGGCTGTAGGTTGTTCCTCTGTGTCTTTGCAAACATTGCAGGGCTACCTGTCATGCATTGTGTGGTATGACATCAGTGCCTGCAACCACAGCCCAGAGGGTTTGGATGACGGGCCTACAGGCACCAGTCACATGAAAAATTACACAAGGGAGGTAAAAATACTATGTGCATTAGTCATGAGCGACAAGGCGATATTAGAATTTGCGAATACTTGGAATGATATTGGATAGTCATCGCGGTGGATATATTTGCAAATATTCACAAAATGTCGACATTCGAGCTAAATATTCGAAAATGGAATATTCAAGCTCAACACTAATCTGCATACCCCTAGGCTGAAATAATGATTCCAATCCTGCAGTGTGAGGTGAGTGCATGGCTGTTGTTACATCTAGAATTCAGCTTTAAATTGATTCCCTACTCTATAGATGTGCTCAATATGGTAAGTAGAGGGCAAAGTATAAGTCAACAGTGTGCTTGAGTCTGTAATTTTCTCTTAATTGCTTAACATGGTATTATGTATCACATTATAACTGTATGGAAATGGTAAACTTTGTTGAATTTTCCTTCCACGTGCCAGAACTGCCGTCCTGATGACTGTTGGGGAAATACTGCCGAGTCTAGAAGATAGGTGCAGAATTATAGATCAATGGACCTAGCAGAAGCAGGGAGATGCCAGCAGGCCCTCAGGTACAACTTCTACTGTAGCAGGGAACAGTGCGCCGCAGAGTAATGTCACAAAATCTCACTCCACATCTCATTAGGCGAGCAGTCACAGGCATTGTGCCTTAGATGATCTCACGCTGCAGATAATCTGATATGAGACTCAGATCACAGAAGACACCCTGCTATTTTCAGGAGGAGTTCAAGACAAAAGTTAGATTTTCAGGGGTCTGCTCAGGCACAATAATAATTTCTAGATGTCTCAGTTCAAGACAAAAGTTAGATTTTCAGGGGTCTGCTCAGGCACAATAATAATTTCTAGATGTCTCCTTTAATATGATAAACTTTCTCACTTTTTACGGTCAAGCTGACTTTAATTGTAAAGCGCGAACACAAAAACAGGTAAGTGCTACATACTTTCCCAACATCACCAGCCGTTTAGATAATAATAATAGTAAAAAAGTGAAAACCCTATAAGGCAATTCTGAACCAAAAAAAGATACGTATAGAGCAAAGAATCATTCTTTTTCTTAAAATTAGAGCTTTCCTGCTGCACCATGATTTATCGTATTTATAAAGCACATTTGCCATCTGGAAAAGCATAAACCTTCACCTGGTCTAGTTACATTTACTACTGTTTGTCCAACATTTTAAATGACCATTCTTTCAATGGAAATACGGTCTACAGTAACATCTGTGTCATCTTTGTTACATTTGCCAAAACCAATCCCATTTAAACATTTGCAGGCTGCAAATAATATTTCACTGATTTTATCAACATTTGTTACATGTAGACACCTGCTTGTTCCTTCTCTGTCAGCTAAGACTATAATCACCATGCATTCAGGGCAATGTAGATGAGGATTTGGGAAATAAATCCTCATATACATATGTTTACATTTACTAACACGGTCTTTGCCCTTAATAAGACATCAGAGCAAATTATAGCAATAGCGGGTCAATGATGTCAGTTATTCATATATTCCATAGTGTAACTTCAAGTACAGTCCATTATTGTCATTTTAATTAATTTTTTGAGGACTAAAGGCTCATTTACATTCAGTGGCGGTTTTAGGCATGGGCAACCTGGGCGGTTGCTCAGGGCGGCATCATATCAGGGGCAGCATGTGGGCATTAGAAATGTTTTTCCGATGCCCAGATGTCTTCTCCCCCTATCCGCGTGCTCACCTGGGGAGAGAGTAAAGGAGACTGACTCTCTCCCCAGGAGTGGAGATAATTGCCAGATCCAGAGTTTTACCTCACTCACAAGCAACTAAACTTTTTTTGCGCCCCAACGCACCTTTGCCTGAAAAAACTTTGTATTGCAGTGCAATTCACTGGAACATGCTGCATTTTCCTGAATGAGGTAATCCAAGTGATTAGGCTGTGTTGACTCAATGTATAGTACCACAATGCTTTTCCTGCAGGGCCCCCATTTTCTATATAGGAACATTGTTGAGCCCCCCTTCCCATTCAAACTACACAGGTTCAGAATGAGGGCCAGCACAATGCGGAAAGATGAGGTTTTTTTTTTTACCAGTAAAGGACGCGTTAGCATTACCGTTAGCAAATTGTTTATGGTTGAAAAAAAGCGCTGCAGCTAGTGTGATGTGGACCTTATACTTTATTTACAGTACAACTTCATTTTTTTACATTACAATCATGCAAAGACATGCATCATATATACACACACCAATCATACAGAAACATTAACAGACAAGCACACACAGAGACACACACATAACATGCACTCTTACCTACTTTCTGAAGCTAATTCCCCTATGCTTGTCTTGATTGGCTGACAATGGTAGGGGAGCGTGGGTGTACTGTGTGCAATTCTCAGAGGGAGAAGAGAAATGACGGCGAGTAGAGATCTTTCTCTCCCCTCTCTGGCTGACATTTCTCACATAGAGGGCTCAAAATGCGACCTCAGCTGGCCCCCTAGCTGCCCCCCCCAAATATCCATGCCCCCCCCCAAGAGGGCCCACCTCCCAGTTTGGAAACCACTGGCTTAGAGCAAGAGAATATATGCATATCCAAATAATGCAAAGTATAGTGAAGATTGACCGATCCTCTTGTAAAGTGTTTAATGTTTTCTTATGAGAAATTATTAAAAAGTTAAATCTGCAGGCAGTTTTATAAAAAAAAATTGCTTAAAACATACAAACTTGCGATAAGTCACTTGTTGATATAAGCTACTGTGCATTCGTTGTTCTTTTTTGTTTGGTTTTTGTTACTATGTATAATCAGATCAGCTTCTGGCTATCATTTTTGTAGTACATGTGAAAATACTGCACTATGGTACAATGGGTTCCACAGTGCTCCAGGCTGGTTCTTTTACAGTCATACTTATCGCTTGGCGTTTGTGTTAAATATTACATTAGAAGCATTGTCTAACTGATCTTTGAAATACTGACAGAACATTTCCAGTCTTTATATTTTATGCTTTGACCCATTATGACCTTTGAACTGGATGAGAAAACTCTTTGACTAAGGGATGAGCAAGTGACAAGAAATGAGATGAGCAGAGAACACTATGAGAGATCTGGTTTCTCCACCATTATAGATCTATTTTGGCTCAGAACTGCTGGGCATACCCATCACTGGTGTAATCTAAACGTGATTGCTTTATTACAAAATAACACCTTTAATGTAATAGTCATCTATTGTTAGCTAGAGAATGATTTTAAAATTCACTAGGATCTGACTAGCTGACTTTGTGAGTTATTTGCAAAGACCCTGAACATGGTTTTATCACCAAAATTGTGTATAATGTAGGAAAAATGTTATTTTATTTTTTTTAAGTCGAAGATTTCAAAAGATCAAGATTCAAAAGATTAAGGCCATGTGTCCACTGCAGATTCCAGATGTGTGCTGGCACATTTGCCGGGCGGATTCCCCGTGGCTTACAGGCTGTTTGCCCGTGGCTAAGGGCACACTTCCGCCTTATTGGGGAAAAAGCAAGCCAGCTTTGCTCACACTTACGCGATCAGCCGTGGCGCATACGCAATTTCAATGGTGGACAGCAGATTGTGTGCGATTGCTGACGCGACCGGGCGGGATTGACCAGGAGATTTTTACACTGGATTTTTTTTTTAAATCTCCCCCATTAAAAAAATCGCCCCTTTATCACGCCCATAGATAATAAATGAACGAGAAAAAAATTTGATCAGGGCTGAAAAATTGTGTCTTTCTGCGGGTTGCACTGAGTCCCTGCCCGATTCCGGCCTTTAGTTGAAATGGGGGCAAGCCCATTCAACTAAATCGAAGCAATCAGCCACGATTACCGTGCGCGATTCAAATCATGTCGGCGCCATTGCTGATCGCGTAAGTGGAAACATAGCCCTAGACTTGAATTTCAACTTAATTCATGAAAAAAGAACATGTGCTAAAGCAATACTGTTTCTTCAAATGTTCCTATAACCCTTCTTCTACAACAGTTGTGGCAATCATATAATGTCAGGGGCTTTGCAATGAAGTCCCAAAATGATCTATTTAAAATTTTGCTAAATTTTTTGACCTGTATGGTTGACTGAATAGGGAGTCATATGTAGCGTACAGAATTCAGCTATAGCAATTGTCCATGAGCTCATGTAATAAACCACAGGTGGTGCAGGAGACTTTAGAACATGAATAGCATGTACACACTTGCTATGTATGCTTTTCTATTACGGTCCACTATTGTATTTATCTGTTGCTTTCCAAACTATGAAACTGGTCAGTAATGTTATGGAATCGAAATGCATATATATTTAACCAGGTACTGTTTTAAAACAGCGCTGGCATAAATGTGTTGTTTTTAGTGCCTGTTGCAGGGTCTGATGTGATTTGTCTAATAAACCTGCTGGTTGTCCATGCGGATAGTTGGAGTAGTGCAGTTACGCTGCCCATAACTGCAATGGCAGCCTAGGCATCACACGGGCGTGGGCTAAAAGTTTTGGGCAAGCTGTCTGAAGCTCCAGCTTCAGCTGGCTTTTAGAAATAGATTTGGCCAGTTAATGAAAATCCACTAACCACCCAACAAAGCCCTGCGGATGCTCAAATAAGCATCGCAGTACCCACTCCTTGGCATCCTCATAATAAGTGTGGACAAAGCCTAACAATATAGACATATGTGACGTTTTCAGGACCTTGGGGCCAAGAACAGTCTTTAGTAATTATTTCCAGCAACTAGAGAACGAATTCTAGATATTTACTCGATATGATCTCAACAGATTGTCTTTGTGTGACAATTTTCTAGCTTATGTACAAGCCCTTAGTCCAGAAAATGAATCCATCAGCTTTAGGGCTTTCAATGCTGCTAGGAATCACTGTATGAATCACGGGTAAAAGCTTATGTTATCTTCATCATTATAATAATATTTGTATCTACAAGTCAAGCCTTATCTAATCCCATATCAAAAGGAAATAAATGTAAAACCTACCAACAGTTTCTTTCAACCCATATCAAGCAGCATAAGATTTTTCTGAGATACACACATATATATATATATATATATATATATATATATAGATATAGATACATACATGGTTCCCTGCATTTCTGACTAAATGGATGTGGATGGGCTGTAATTGTCACTCTTGTCTGTTTCCACTTAAAAAATCCAATTAGGAGGAGGATTTTTCTCACTGCATGTGTATTTCAAATGATCACAAGCCAAAGTGAAGCTCACTTAGTTATTTCATCAGCCACACTCAATGTTGTGTTTTTTTTCTTTTCATACATGTTACCAGTATATTTGCTTTTTGGTGATTTATTTTTTTAGCTTCTTATTTCTATGTCTTATGTATTTCTACCCAGAAACAGACCCTGAGTGCTATATTGGTCCAGAATTTTATTTAAAATAAATTCCATTTGGGGCCTTAACACAATGCTCTTCCAGAATATACCAACATCCACTAGGAAGTTGACATTTGGCATATCTTGTCTACCTTGCCCTTTGATTGGCCAATTACTGTGTTGGATTATAAATCGGAGTAATTTAAAGATACACAGGAAAAACGCGCCAGCTTCTCACTGTATTGGAACATTTTGGGGGCAGAGATGTTCATTTTACTAACACGCCTACAAAATGTAAACAATGCATATAGAACACAAGCTTGTTTATTTTTGGATCTGATGCTTTAAAAAATATCTGCTGCCTAGACGAAGGATGAATCAAAAATCCACTTGAATTATTTGTGCTTTACTAATTGGCCAATTTAGCTGCAATTCCAGTAACTTGGCACAAGAATATTTAAAGTGACAAGCAGACTAAAAATGTATTTGAAAGATTTAGTGCAATGGTATTAGCAGGTATTCAGAATGGGTTACCTACAAAAGATTGCTTCCCTGTTTTCCTCACCACTTTATTGTAAACTAGGGTTGTGTATTCGCAAATCTCTGGAAATATAATATATAATGTGATACAGTTTATATGGTGATACTGCAAGAAAAATGGTCAGGTATAACTGTGGAACTATTGCTTGAAACCTTGGCATTTCCTGACCCTCACACATCACTATCGCCTCTTGTCAAAGTAAATATCAGTTCTTACATAGCGTGTTTATAACATCACTGTTTCTAAGGTAAATATCAGGTTAGGGGCTTCAGTTGCTTTCCAATTGGCTAATGATTGTCAGGGACAGGACAAAAAATACCATATTATAAAGCAATTCTTGATAGTTGCAAAATGTTTGTGACATTTCTACTAGCTGACTTTTTGAGTTAAGTGCAAGCCTCTGAACATGGTTTCATCACCAATATTTCTGGAGATATAGAAAAGGGTTGTTCATATTCAGGGTCTTTGCAGTTTACTTCCAAATCAATTTGGCCATCTCTAATCAACAGTCTGAACTACATGGAGTTAATGTATTCTCAGTTTCAATAAATTATTACAATATTGCACGAATTATTAACATACTTAAAGTGGATATAAACTCTTAAAAAAAATTAAAATAAACATATGCACATAACTCACCTATATTCAGTATTCATCCAGGAAGAGCTACCCCTAAAGATAAAACATAAATACTCATCTTTCCTGCCTGCTAACTCCGTGCCGCCATGCCTCGAGTGCCTGGTCTTCCGGTTTTGCTCACTCCACCAATCTGGATCTGAATCTGGTAATGCTCTGCCCCTTCAGTGTCACCCGATTCAAATGAGACTGGCTGCCGGGTGCAAGGGGACTTGGGATGATGACATCTATCCTCCCATGTCCCCTTGCGACCAGAGACCGCAGTGGCGTCACTGGCAAGTGGAGCTTTGTTGGATTTTGACACTTTTACCAGGTAAGTATTTTCTTTTTTGTTTTCCAAAAGTATTTTCTTTACTTTTGACCTCCTATCTGCCTTATTAATGAAAGGCAGATGTGAAGATGGTAGGTCCGCTTAAAGTGTATAATTTTTTTTTGAACCTCTATTAAACCCAAGACAGATTGACTTACTGGATACTTTTGACATTTATCTCTTTAACAGAATGAACTAGTGAAGAAGTAACTGATTAAATAAAAATTTTTTAAAATAATATAAGGTTTTCTGTTGCCCTAATGTTACAAAACAACTAAAATGTGATTAATGCATTTAATTATATATATATATATATATATATAACAGTGTAACAGAATTATAGTAATAAAAATGATATCTCAAAGCATCCAAACACATTTTATAAGTGTTTATCTCAGACAGCTCTCTTCGGAAATGTCATTCTCTGACCCTGCAGGGTTGTTTTAGGGCTGTGCCTACACCCACAGTGAAAGTAAATAGCCTCAGCTTCTTAGTAGCAGAACTTGTATGTAGCCTGTGGTCAGAGAATGACAAAAATGCGCTGTTGTCCTTCAAGCAAGCCATTTGGAATAAGCAGCTTATATAGACGGTGCACATAGAAAATGCAACTAAGTAAATAGTATGTTGTGCTGGCCCAAACATCACACCTAAATAGCGAGAACTGTAAAGAAAAAATAGATTTGGCTTGGTGTAAAAAATATGGACAGTTGGAGGCTATGTTGGAGACCAATCAAATAGCTAAGCTGGCCAATAACAATGTGCAATACCCCGTAGCAACTAATAAGAAAGGAGATTTCTGTTTACACCATGCTGATTTTATATTAGCTGTTATGAGTTACATCCCCATATTATTATACATTATACAACCTAAGTTAACCTTATTAGGCTAAGGGTTACCATGATTCTGAATATTATCTTTTGTACTTGGCACATGCTAATTATTTAAAGATTGTGACTTGTCAGAAACCGTGTGTAATTATTCATCAGAAATAAACTTGAATACTTTAAGTTTTACGGTATCTGCTTTTATTCTGTATGAAAACAAATGATGCTGCAGAGTGGATCTTTCATCCGCACAACGGATGTTTAAGTGAGCAGGCTTATGGCCATGCATACAGGCGATGTAGCCGTTGCCTTACCCTCGTCACGGTATTGAAAACAGAGCAGTAATTATCTATGCTCTGCACATGTCCTATAATGGATCCAAGAGAAGATTCAGACACAATTGCAGCTTGCAGCTCCTTTCCTCTGCCTTCCCGGTATTCATTTTAGGACAGCCCAATGTGCACAGGGGATCTCTTAATGCATAGTGAGCTACTGTTCTCTGTCATTCTGCTACTGGTTTCAACACGATGGAGGAGAGACAGGACTACAGATGACTGTACAGACAAGCCCTTTGAAGTAAGGCAGTAGGGAAAGACCGAGCAAGCCAGCCATTACAACTTCACATTTACTGTTGTCCTATGTAGATGAGCTAGAAGACCATTTCTGATGATGGTGGTGGGTTGCATTCTAAATATATTTATTATAAATAAATAAAAAAAGGTACACTAAAAATAGTCCAGATAAATCTTTAAGGCCCCTTTCACACTATATGCATTTTTTTAAAGGTTTGCGTTTCTGCATATATACAAAATGCATGCCTTTTTCACATTACATCTGCATTTGCATTTTTGAACAAATCAATTAAAAATTATAAAAAAATGCATACAGCAGGGTGTGTACATGGTAACATTGGTTGTCTATGTAAAAAAGTGTGCCGTAAAAAAACGCAACACATATAGTGTGAGTGGGCCCTTAGGGCCCTTTCACACTATATGCATTTTTTTTAAAGGCATGCAGTTTTTTAAAGGCTTACGTTTCTGCATATATATATACATTACATCTGCATTTCCATTTTGCATTTGTGTTGCATTTTTGAACAAATCAATGAAAAATGAATACAGCAGAGTGTTTTCAGCAGAAACGCTGCATTTTTAAAAACTCAACGCATGCAGTGTGAATGGTAACATTGGTTGTCTATGTAAAAACGCGTGCAGTAAAAAAACGCATGTAGTATAAAAAAAACGGGTGTGTTTTTTAAACGCAACTCTTCTAGCGTGAATGGGCCCCATAAGTTATTTCCTAGATGTTTTGGCATTTGCCTGAATTAAGTTTGGCATATGTAAGTGGTTTAATAGGGATCATGTGTAATCAATGAACTGCGTTAATGAAGATTCAAGAGATATCAGTACACTTGTGATGCATGAGGGCATTTCTAGGCCCAAACCATTTAAACATGCATTGTTTATGTATTCTGTCTCTGTATAGATAGTTTCTATGTGAATTTGTAACATTTGTGAAGAAGGATGAAAGATTCCTTGTTTCAATGGTTGAAGTGCGGTTTCTAAAAAATGTTGATTGGGTATTGAACAAAGATCAAGGGAGACAGAATTCACTAAAGGAGAGTGTTAATAAACTTTAGTGCTTACTGACTTCACTTAATAGATGGGGATAATGCCCAGGCTTAATTGGAAGCTCATGTAATGGTAGAAACTGTTTATAGGTAGCCCTTGCCGATATAGTCTATTACAAAAACACCTGTAAGGACAGAATTACGACCATGACCATGATATTTCATAAGGTAATATAAGAATCTAAGACGTACATATGGTACTGGCTTTTGGGGTCAGTTTATTTATAAGTCCAGAACCAACTTTTTATTCCACCTCTTTGCCCCCACAATAACCACTGTCCGCCACTAGATATCCTCAGTATTGTGAGGGAAAACAGAACAAATTAGGGCATCGCCTACATTCAAGTTTTAATGGACCTGTCCTAGATGAATTATCACTATGCTATGTACTTTCTGTGTTATAATGGAGTAAGCAGTGGAGGAAGAGAAAAAGAATGCCATGTCGGCATTGCAAGTAGGAAGTATAAAAAATTTTAATGCAGAAAAGTTCTTATAGGGGGTGTATCATAGGGGTAATAAGAATTTGGTCAAGTTCCATGAGTGAACATGTACATGAAATTTAAACTGATGTTTTATTTTACTCCTTCTTTGCCATTTCCACATTGACAGTTGACATGATAACACTTTGGTGTAAAACACCATAAAACCGTTAAACAATCGTGCACTCCTTATCTCCAGCTTCACCTGTGTGTGAGAAATGCTTGGGAACGCAGAGCAGGGAAATCTTGTAAAATATACTTCTGCAAAGATGTCCTCTTTATTGGTTTGAAGGTGCTTCCTAAAGCACCACAGCCACAGAAGGCCTACATTCTCAATTTTGAAGTGAGTGCTGTGATGCCAAGCTGTGTTACCAAGCGTACCATATGTATTTCCCTCTCTTGTGAAGGTACGTTTGAGTTGCCATTAAAAATGAATGTCAGTGTAGACTAATAGATGCATTGGGAAATAAGTGGTTGTGGTGGATTTCTGCAGTAATGAGCAGTATTCTGTAAGGAAATACTATGGACATGCCATGTTTATCTGATTTTCTAACTACAGCTATTTTTGGATATGCAGGGCGTGCCCAGATATACCAGCTGCTGCTTGTTTCAGTACCTTGAATGTCCCTTGTATTAGAGTGTGCAATGTCTATCTATCTAACCTTATTTTTTTTAATAAGTATTTTATTCTTCATTTAACCTCCCTAGCGGTTGTGACGAGTCCAGCTCGTCC
>CM070033.1:56245595-56259838 GCA_036250615.1 Ptychadena robeensis | reverse complement strand
TGGTGCGCTTTTGGTACAGAAATCTGTACCTATGCAGTGCGCTAGGGAGGTTAATATCATTATATCCTCTTCTCAAAAAAGCGATAGTTTAGCATGCAGTAAATGAGCAGAATAGCAGTGTACAAGTCTTACCAGGAGCAGGGTAACAAGCCATCCTAAGAGCTACAATAGCAGCAGTCAGGGAATTACAGCTGGGACCTCGAGATTCTCCCAGATGCTTTATCTGCTCCTTTCTGACAGCCTCCCTTGACAGCAGCGACGGCACAGAGCAGTGACTGCACACGGCTTTTCACATTCCAAATCACTAAGCTTTATCATCTGTGCCGCTTCTCGGGTCACACTGTCCCTTGCGCCTGCCTCCAAAACAAGCTTGGTGTGACCTATGACACTCATGCATGTGTCCTTTCCCCTGACATCTTTCTTGGCATCCCCTCCCATGCGTCTATAAGGCCAGCATCCATTTTTCAGAGTTCCCCTCTATTTCCATTCCATAAGGAAAGCTTTTCCAGGGAAATATTCAGGTGCACGTGCAAAAAGGACCAGCCACGTACATTTAATAACGTTGATGGTGCTTAAATGGGAGCAGCTCTTCAGGGATATATAGTTTATCCCAACTAATCATATTTCTAATAAGGTTTTAGGATTTGTTTACAATGTGAATCCCTGCAGAGCAGGATTCTGAACCACTTATTATATCAGTAGCAGCTTTCTTAGATCTGTCCTGTTACTGAGCAAATTAAGACTTTAGAACAAAGACCATATAGCTGCATTGAACAATAGTTAGGTCAGGCTTACGTCTACCTATTAAAAAACCCATATTTATCAGTGTGGGAGTGGAATTAGTTCTTTGTGACTCAGTAACAATACTGACAGAGTGACTTTGTAATAGAGCTCTAAACAGGGATGATTAGGCAAGTTGTTTTCGCCATTTCTGAGAATAAATGTGCTGTGAATATGTGTGCACAGAGTGCCTGCTTTGTTTAACACTCAAAAGAGTTTTCAGGTACCACTTCACTTTTATGGAGGATGAAAACAGGGGGCTTATTTACAGAGGTGCAGTGTGTCATGCATTATGCCCCCCCCCCTCTCTGCTCAGCCTTCCCTCATCAATGATGCCGGCGATGAAGGCTGAAGGCTGGGAAACCAACACCCCTCCATGAACATGGATGTCTTTGGGGGAACCCCCCCCCTCGACTGCGGCTGAATAAAGAACAAAATCTGAACGGACTGGGTTAGTCTCAAATGCTAGGGAGGGGAAATATGTGTTGTGCTAGGGCACTCTAAGACCAAGAATGATACTTTATAATAATAAGATTTTTTTGCTGCCATGAAACAGAATGTTGGGCAGCTGTTTAGAATGAGCATGTAAATGCATGCAACATATATTGAGATAGTGGACAACACAATGCCATGGTGTGAATGGCTTTCTAGTTCTTACCTTCTGTGTTTATGGTTATCGCATAAATAATCGTCAGTAGCACTAAGATGTAGTTACAATCATTTATAGCTGTAAAAAAATATCATTGCTTACATTGCATTTGGCAAAAATCGATTTTAATTTTGGCTCTAAAACTGTTGCAGGTCAGCAATACAGAATGACAATTTTACACTGTATGCAGATTAAAACTAAACCAATCCAGTGCAGTAGGCGGTATACTTTAAGACGCACCCAGTTTTTAGGGCAGGGAAACCAGAAAATAAATGAATAAGCTTTCACATCGATTGGGTTAATGCAATGAATTCAATGAATGCAATATTTAATTCAGCCAGTAGATGTCACTAGCAGCAGTACACTCTTAACACAACGTCATTTTGCACACTGATTGGGAGAAGAGGGGGGGGGGCATGGGCTGCAGAGTTTACCGCTCTCCTCTGCTCTGCTCTCCTCTCAGGCTGGCTGTTACTGTGTCCATGGGAGCTGCAGAGTGATTGCAGTTCCCACGGACAGGAGTAAGATGCCAGTTCATCTATCCCTCTCTTCATTGTTTATGCCAGCAGGGCTCTGAGCTCTGCTGGCATAGGCAATTATACAGTGCAGATGGGAGAGCCGGACACCGGCTAGCATCTCTCAACTGACAGCTCCTCCAGCTCCCCAACTAATCTCTGTCCCGGGAGAGCTGGCGGGAAGCTAAGGTGCGCATTCGGACCATAAGACACAGGCAATTTTCCTCCCCCAATTTTGGGTCTTGTAGCAATGTTTGTATTTTTTTACAATTATGTATTCTCATCTGTTATCTGGACTATCAATCATACTACCTCACTCCTCCCTGAGGAAGCCCCTGACTATTGGGGGAGAAACGCCCAGCGCCCGGAGTGATGTATACCTCTTACCATATATGACACATTTGACTTTGACCTTTTATGTTTTTGACTGAATCAATCATGTAATATTGACTACTACTTTTTAATTATGTTTCAAAAATTAAATAAAATGATATCTTTTTTAATGTAAACACATTTATGCACTTTATTCCCCATGTGCCTCTAAAAGTCCCGATTAACTGATCTTGTCACCAGACGCAATTTTGATTGAACAAGTTCTAGCTAACCACCTTTCTTTTTTCTTCTCTATTCTATTATTGGGACGTGGCACTATATAAGGTATAACAATTCTAGGGTCTTTCATACCATACCTTTATTCTCCTTTGGGTATACGGTACTTGCAGTGTAATGTGAAAACTTTAGCATCTCATTGATCCTCTATAGTCAGCAACTGATTCTTATATTCTGATTCTTGATATACTGTTAATTTGATGTTCATTAGTCTAGTATATGTTTTATATCAACACTAGAGTTGTACACATTGCAAAATGGCAACCTACTTCTCAAAACAATAGTTTTTTCCATGAAGCCCCCCCCAGACAAAATTAATGTGGTCCCTTTGGCTAATGCCTCTTTGGTTTGGTAGTCAGCTTCATTTGATTCAACATACATGCTAAAGATGCTTAGCAGACATGTCAGCTATATTTAGGCCTGTTATGCCCCGGGGACATCAAAGAAGCTGTGGGGCACTACAGTACCATGTCCTTTGAATGTTGCAAATCAAGGCTGTGGTGAATCCTAACTTACAAGCATTTCAGATCACAGCATCCTTTTCTGCATGCCCAGAGTATTCTCTTTTTCACAAAGGAACGTTGGATGTTTTTTTTTATGATGACTAAACCTGCACAGTCATTTGTTATTTGCTTTTTAGGAACCGTAGAAACATTTTAATCTGGGCCTTCCGGTTCTCACTTATTACTGGAATATTATGTCAAAGATCAATGTTTACGGATGAGTCATGAAAAGAAAACAACCAAAAGTAAAATAGCTCAGATTAAACACTAGAACACAGTATTTTAGAATATGTTCCTGATATCCTGTTATTTCCATTTCAAACAAGCTAGTTGCCTGTTTCAAAATTTTTTGACACCATTTGATATTTCCCTACAAAAGCTTAAAAACTGGTTTAGGTCGATCTCTAAGAAATTAATTCCTTTTTAACTTAATCCATCAATGTTGGAACATTTCAGTTGATCATTCAAGTATCTGACGGGTTTTCTGGGTATTTAAATGAATTTAAATCTGATGTTATTTTATAGCATGTGCCTGTACAGGCCTTTGCAAATAAATCGATGCATTAATCACACTGTGTGATAGGACAATCCGAATGAATGGAAGATTTTTCAACCAGAAGTTGATTTGTGTATGCCTACCTCTAGTAATTGATGGAGAACCATCAGGTGGAGAATGCGGGCAGTATCAGGTAAACACTAGGTGTGAGCCAACAAGCCATACTATTGTCATAGGAGACATTCAATCACTATTTATCTCTGGAAAGGTTCTGTTTATTCATAGTCAGCAAAACAGAGTCTTATGTTTCATAATATTTTTGTAACACTGTGTATCTAAAATTATATCCCATATTCAAGAAATTCTCAGAACTAAACACCGTAATATCAAATACTTAATACTGGAGATCCCAGGATGCCTGCAAGCAAATCCAACGGAAATACATAAAAATGCCTTTACAGTGGTTGCATTGGACCCTATAGTCATTTGATTTATAAATGCAGCAAAACAGAATCAGATAATGTTCTGGATGTATGGGATCTGCTAGCTGTCATTTATTTATAGTGTCTATTGAGTTTTTGCTAAATAATATCACCTACGGGTCCATTGACTCTGCTGTGAAGCCTTTCCTGCTATCTCCACAACAGTTTGTTGTAAAGTGATAATAATTTAAAATATATTATACTTGATGCACAGGCTGTACTTTGAGAAAAGCGCAGCACTGATTGTCTCTTTGGCAGTTACACTGAAGGGATATTAGTAGTTTAGATGTGAAGAGAGGTAGTGACAGTTTGATGTAAGTCAAGTGGGATGGAATTCTACAGAAAAGGAAAAGTTAAAGAAAAAAAAAGTTGAAAGCACAAGAGCATTGGGAGTGGATGGTGCGGAAAAGAGACAATTTTGAGAGGAGGGAAAGTGATGCCTTAAGGTATATGACAATAGAATAAGGGTGACATGGGACTTTCTGTTCCTGATAAAGAAGTAGACACACGCGTGCTCTTCATAACATTGCTTTTATTATAGAAAATCTTGAAAGGAATAAGGAAGAAGTATTTAAACAAAAAAATTATATGTTATCGAGGAAATTATATATTATAGGTGCTTCTGAACACTTCTTGGCAAACACAACATATCTATAGCATATCTTACGGCATTAATAAACAAGTATTCAGTGAAATTGTTGCAGAGTCTACTGTGTAATAGCAAGCTTTCTCTAAGTGTCCTTAGATAAAGAATAATTAGGATATATATATAAAGACGATTCACATATATATTAATTTCAAGTTGTATGATACCTTAATCCATGCAGCAACAACCACAAACAACTACACAATCTCACCATTTAAGGTCTTGTTTACACTAGCTATGCTGCACTTGCAGTTGCTGTTTTTTGCCTGCATTGCACTGCCCTTGCGTCTCTCATCCCTTACTTGCACTGTACCTACAAAAATGCCTGCTACAGGGCGTTTTCGGTAACTTGCGCATTTCGGGTTACAGGAAACACAAGTACAGGACTAGTACAGAGGTTTCTATAGCTTATTTTAGCCACACTGTATTGCGGTACTGTACCGCAGCTGCAACACAGCTAGTGTGAACCAGGTGTCTCAGGCGGTACCCCGCTGTGCTGCTTTGAAGACGCAGCAGCCCGCAGCTTCAAAACAGCACAGCAAGTTTAAGTTTAAGCTAAATTTGTAATGGGCCTGTTTACATTTCTTTTTATTTATTGCTTTAGGAAGGTAACATATAGCAATGGTACCACCAGAGATGGTACCATTTATTAAAAACATGTTTTTTCTTTCATCCCTTATAAGTGCTGCTTAACACTTATAGCTGCAGCTTCCACAGGCACGGAGAGAGAGATAGATGGCAGTTCATCTATCTCTCTCTTCACTGTTTATATCAGCAGGACTCTGGGCTCTGCTGGCATAAGCAATAATACAGTTCAGATGGGAGATCCGTGGCTGCATCTCTCATCTGATGACTCCCCGGCTAATCTCCTTGCCGGAAGAGCTGGCGGGAAGCCCAAACGTTGGGCCATTTATTCTGACCATGAAACACCCTTACTTTTTCCTTTTGATTTTGGGGGTGAAAAGTCCATCTTATAGTCCGAAAAATACGTTTAGTAAATATTTGTCTTTATTTTTTCTGTCCTGGTAATGTTCCAGGTAATTTGGTTAAGCACTATTTACTTTCTTACCATCTTGAGGATTCTGGCTTCATGTTAAAATTTTTGATAAATGTTCTATTCGTAACATGTCATTATTTGTGCCATAGTAAGCTTTATCCCAAGTAAAGGTACAAAAATCTGAGGTTTACTTAGATTTATATCTTCCAGCGAAATGTTCAATGTTCTGTGGTCTTTTCAGCTCTAGACACTGCAATATTTTATCATTTTTACTTTTGTTTCTTGGGTCAAGATGGCAATCTAGATTTAGGGCTTATATTTTCAGACAAGCATTGGAGCTAGCGCCAAAGCATATATTGGCCTGTCACTTTATATTTATAAATACCTTGGGAGGGAAGATCAGGCCAAATAAAATTCTTTAGATATATATATTTCTTAACAACCATGCTAAAAAAAAAATCACTAGTTAAGCAAGTGAACGTGAACTGGAAAAGCACTGTAATCTCTCACACATTCTGTAAGATATAGTAGGAAATAGGAGATTTCACCTGGCTCATTTTCAATGCTCTCTCCACGTGCCATTCATTACTGCAGGGATCAAAAGCACAAAAGGTACATTATAAATCTTAGATATATTTTCTAAGTGGAAAAACAGCAGTTGTTTGTACACAAAACATACATCCAGCAGCTGTATAGAAATGAGTGAATTAATTTCTACTGGGCTTTAGTAAAAATGGAATAGAGGCGCTTCAGTAGCTAAATGTCAACTCACACGATCCTTAAAGGGCTTTGCAACTTCTACTTTACTTACAACCTCTATTATAGCAATTCAGTTGAGATTCTTGGTAACTTGGTAATAACTAATCATATTGACCATGTTTAATGCTGGAACGGATTTATGTAGGTTTTTGATATGGGGAAATTATAAGGTATATAGCTATGGGGAACAAAAATCATTTATTTGAAGCATTTATGTTTTCCACCATCATACCATCCCTTACCCTGCCTGACGACATCAAATATTTTATTTTTGTGGTATGGGAAATTTAAACAGGTTATGTCCCTGTGCCTATGACATTGATGCCAGGGGACCATTATAGGTGTAAGCCACAGGGAAATGCACATTCCCAATGATGCTGGGGACATCCATCCAAGGAGAAGGAACTGGCTGGACATCACTGGAGGATGTCATCATCTCACCTGAATCAGGTAACTATCTACCCCAGGGAGGTTAAAGCTAAACTGAGCAGCGATTTAAAACAATGCTCTATGTATTCTACAATGCAAACATCAAGTTTGGATTTCATTTATTGGCTAAATGAAGTCATTAGAGAAGCAAGCTTTTGCGATGTCGCAGATCCCTTCATTAGGCCCGAAAACTTGTTTCTCTAATGACTTCATTTAGCCAATAAATGAGATCCAAACTTGATGTATTCATTGATGACTAACACAGTTCAACAATCTACTATTGCTACAATGCAAACATAAAATTTAAGTACTATGTTCATGTTTGTGATGAGCCGCATAGGCAATATTCGTATTTGCAAAATATCTGAAAATTTTGGACCTAATATTCACAACAATTTCATAAATTCAAGAATTTGTCAATTCCAGCCAGTATTGCCCTCATAGCGAAAAAGATTTTTCGCAATAAAAATACAGATTTGATCAACACTACTGTTCAAAGTGCCGATATAAAAAAAAAATCGTAATTTGAATATTCACGATCTAAACTATTCATGAAGCCCCTGCACTTATGTTGGGAGAGGAAGGAGCAGAACACTAAGCCTTTAATTGTAAGGTTCTACTTCATTGAACAGTCTATCATTTTAGAGATTATAGAAAATTACTTTATAACCTCATTCACGTAGTAGCAAATTCACAGAATAGTGACCATGTGTGAGTCACAAAGCTGAGCACAAAGCACAAAGCAATCATACATTGGTGAGTTAAATAGTTCACATGTATTTCAGCATTACATTTATATCATTCTATGGACTATGCAAATGAAATTAACATGGGGTATATAAAAACACATAGAAGATATCAAAATCTAAAAAATATATATGTAAAATAAAAGTTTGACTTATCTCTGAGCTGGTATGATGGTGGCATAGCACGTCACAATCCTAAAAAAAATATACTTACCTGCTGTTCCCTGGAATCACAAGAGATTCCATCTTTATCTGCCAGGATTCCTGGAGTTAATGCAGGGTGCAGTATTGTGAGCAGCCACTGGGGGCATTTATAATGGTTTCTTTGGAAAAAGTTTCTGTGTAGATTTCAAAGCAGAGCCAACATTAGGGACTTAACCGGCTGTTACTGGGCTCAGAGATGTCGTGCTCTTCTGTTGGCACTGCAGCGCGTGTCATTAGAGCCATGAACAGATGAGAGGCTGCTAGCCCTGGGAATCGCGCAGCTATCGCTGCATGTTTGGGTAGCTTTAGTTCTTGCAATAAAGAATATTTTATTGCCAATTGTCTGGAAGGTGGGGCATTTTGACCTGGACTTAAATGTGTGACATGAGAAGTAAACCTCAAAGTAAGCAAGCTATTTAAAATAAAAATGAGATATTTAATATTATTTAATAATATGTTAATACATATGTAATGAAATGGTAAATAATATAAATTACCATATTTTTCGGTCCATAAGACGCACTTTTTTTGGGGGGGGGGCAAAATGTTGAATTCTGCCAAAAGTTTTATGACTGATGGTATAATGAGCACTTATAAAATAAAGCAAAACCATTCCATTTGCTAGAAAATAACACATTATATTCTATAGATCTACATCTACCTGTTCTTGACTATATGAAATAGGGTCATGAAAGACAAGAGGGTCTTATACTACACCGAAGGGTATTTCCTTCTCCCTCCATATTCCCTGCCTCTTCAATAAAGCCCTTGCTACAGCCCTCCTTTCAGCAGCACGGATGGAGATTGCTATTGTCTGTCTGCTACAGCAGCCTGTTTTAGAAATCCACAAGTCCTTTTTAATGGCAGCATTTTAGGCTTCATGTTCATCCATCATGGTTTTGGCTGGAACATTTTTCACTATAATGTGAATTGGATGTGAAAATGCCTCTCTCCTTTTGTTTCCTTAACTAGTGATGCATGTCAGCAGCTTGCATGCAGTCTTACATTTAAAGTGATTGAGGCAGATTGCTCCAGTATAAACAACATAATAGGCAGAGAGTGCAATGCATGGATTTAAATCATTCATTGGATCACCCTGCTGTAATTATTTATTTAAGGGCTGCTTTCTCAGAATAGATTACCATTATTTATCCAATCCCAATTTTCAGGTGCTTTACAAAAGGATGTTGGCAAGAACCTTGTTTGGACTAACTGTTCATTTTAGATTTAGATTTTTAACACAATACAATATATATATATATATACACACACACACAGTATAAAATAATAATGAGGGTAAACGCTGGTAGCTTCATATATTTGTTTAACATTCAAGAACACATCTGTAACAAATAACTATAGCAGGGCTACTCAAAGAATGTATAGTCATATATTATAGCCAGTTACCTTAAAGAGACCCTGCCATTAGTATAGTTTAAAGTTCTATACTACACTTTACAGCCTCTTATTATCTCTTTGTATAGTAGTGCTTCCATTATGGCGTGTCTATCGAACACAATTACGTCAGCAATAGAAGCCTAACAGAGTCTTATGTTTCCATACTATATCCAAAATAATAACTTTTGGCTGGATTGATTTGACTAATACAAAGCTATTCAGAAGACTTTAATAGTACAGTCATGTCACTAGTTATTGATCACTGAGTAAAGTTTGTCAGATGGAATAAACAGCTCCCTATGCATCTCATTATATTTTTTGTATTTGTCAGCAATCATGTTCTAATCCTGGCTGTTTATCATAGTTGTATCTTTTATTTTCGGATTAAATCTCTCAGCAGCAAGAGATAAGCCCTCCTTCATGGTATTTATTAGCAGCCCATACACGGGTCAGATTTTCAATCAATCGACTTAAAACGATCAATTTTTTAGTCGATTGATTGAGAATTGAGTTTTGCCCACCTGGTTAAATCGACTTAATCTGATCAAAATTGAGTGAAAATTCAGTCTATTTTGATCGGACTGGATGGTAAATTTTGATCGGTCGATTGAAAATTGGTTCGCTATTTTGAGAACCAAGTGTGGTCAACCAATTTTTGATCGATTTTTTTCTACCTATTCTACCTCACTTCTGATTGAAATTTTTATCGGACTATTTTGGATCGATTGTTTTGTGGATTGAAAAAAAAAATTAATCAAAAATCTTGTATTACATATGGCCCATGATACAATCGACATACAATTTTATACCGACTTAAAGATTTATTAACTTTTTTCATAAGTGATTTTATTAGGGGATTTTTGAATATATGAATAGGTAGGGATGGCCAACACAGATAAATAAGATATCTGAGTTTCTGTTGAGAACTTCTCCAAAGTACCAGTAGTTACAGAGTAGAGAAAGGACAAGTTTGAAATGGTATTTCTTGGTTTTTTTTGGGATGCGTAAAAACTTATATTCTTGGTTACAGATGGTCTGTGTGGCTTTCAACAAAGATTTATTGTAAAAGTTAACCTGCGCCAAGAATAGAGAATTTGACTTTTTGAGTTCATTGCAAAACCCCTGAACATAGTATTCTCACCAAAAATTTTGAAGGTGCATGGATGGATTCTAGGAACATTAAAAAAAAAGTATTGGTCTAGCATAAATAAGGTTCACAGTCAAGTTCAAATTTAGACTCAAAAAAAGAACTTTGAACTTAATTCAAACAATTTTGATGATACGATGCTCAGGGGCTTTGCAATTAACTCAGAAAGTCAGCTAGGCCAGCTGGGCCATCGTGAAATTTCGAGGCCATCTCTAACCATAGCACAACTTCACTTTTACAATAAATCTTTGTTAAAAGGCGTGTGCCAAAGCATAAAAGTGAAATGTCGAGAATTTCAATAGCTATAACAAAGTCCTAAGGTTCCTGGAAAGCATTGCACATATGTTGAAACAATGTAAATTAGATCTCTAGATAAAACACAGAAGATTTGATTTACCGAGATACATTTACCAAAAGAACGTAGCTTCCAAAAATGTGATTAAGGTCTATAGGGAGACTTATAAAAACCATATCAAGATAGATTTATCTCATACTATAACAGAGACAAAATGAAAAATAACAGTTTGTAATGTTTACAAATCCATATGCAGCATTTACAACTGTTTTGCCGTATTAGGTAATTCTTTGTTGGCAGCAACGATTTTGCTTTCCTTACAGTTACCGGTTTTAAAAAATGCTATCAATAAATTATTTCTATTACATAAAGTCAGAAATGTATAACATGTATTTGCAATGTTTAAGGGGTAGAGAGTTACATTGCCTGCCATTTAAGCTTTGGTCAGAGACAGGTACTTGTCTAGCTTGAATATGACTCTGGCCATATTGTGATTTATAGATAGGTTGGGCAAGAAGCCTCTCAGAAGGACAAAAAGCCGGCGTAGTACCATTTATATACCATGCTGATCCCTGTGCACAGGCAAATGTGCATACAATGGGTGTTTGAGTATCTTTCATCTTTTGGTGCCTAGTACCACAGGATACCTTCATACCGCAGGTCTTGGTCTCAATTATTTAGAGTTCTTTTGGTGGCACTAGATTTACACAATTGTAGGCAGGTTTTAATTATACCAACTCCTACCCTTAGGAGCAGCTGAATATTTCTGATGGTTCCTGGCATGTTGTCACAAATCACAAGGTAATAATAAGCAGATCTCTTGTCTAGGGATTTTATTGAACATTATGGAGGAGGACTAGGGTGGCTTTATTACAATCACTAAGTGGTCAGTTTAGCTTCAAACCCCAGAAGCACATTTGCTCTGCTTTCTCAAATTTTAGGATTCTGGGTTTCGTAGCCTCAACTAAACACCCTATGTAAAGCAGAAACCTAATCAACATTCACATTAGACAGCACTTCACCACTTCTGGCATCAAATTCTCAGCAGATTCTCCAGTAGGCAGAGAACAAATATGAGGCATTTTCTACTCTGGTTTCATATGATAAATAATTAAGTCCAAGGCCTACCGACTAGTTCAGCAGTTGACAACCTTCCCAGTTAAAGAACCGCCAACCCCAGAAAGGCTGGATGAGAGCAAGGAGCCACAGGAGATCTCAGGTGCACCTCCCTTTGAGAACCCTGCCCTCCAGTCGATAAGCTGAAAGGAAGATAGAGCAGCCATGATCTACTGTGGCTCCTTGTTCTCCTTTCTCCCTCATCCCTAGTCTTCCTCCCCAGGTTGGTGAATCACCATTTAGACTCCTTGTTGTCGTGCCTCCATCCACACCCCCAGCCCACACGCTGAATGGGAGGAGAGCAGCAGCTTTTCCAGCTGTGATCTTGGCTGATCTCTCTTTTAGAGTGTATGCTCTGGTGGCTGGGCTGATTAGGTTGATGCCCCCTTGATTAGTGTCATGGGCTAGCTCTTACATCAACAGCTATCATGAAAAACTAAACTGAAAAGAGATTTGACTCCTACTAGCCCTATATGCTCTAAACAGCGATTGGGTGAGGCCTAAAAACTTCATGTAAGATTGGCTTGTTTCCTCCCATTATGCCAAAAGCTTACACAAGGAGCAGAGGAAAGCATTCAATCTATAAGCTAGGAGAGACTGCTAGTAAACAGAACAATTTAACACAAATCACAGGTCTAGCCAGATAAAGTGCAGATTTGCCAAAGCAACGACTTTATTTTCAGTAGAGACAATCCTACTTGTTAGGGCAGAAACAACTGTATAAAGAAGATTCCTATCCGTTAGCATAACAGCTCATATCTCACTTTCTTCAGGAAGGTTAGAAGAAAATACGGCTTGGATTTTCACAATAAAATGATAATTGAGTGCAGAAAGACCTAAAGCAATGTAGTGTTTAGTTTAAGGAAAGGTTAACACTAATTAAAAGGACACAACTGAAAAAGCGCAAAAAGCACCTCTTATTTCTGACATATCCTGTCTTTATGATCAGCTCATATTTTTCAGACCAACAGTTTTACTCTTAGGGATGATATGTACTAAGCAAGCATAGTGTTACCTAATGATGTATACTCTTTAGATGAGACAAAAATGACAAATAAATAAATAATGTTGAAAATATGAGTTTTGCTCCAGTAAGAGTTTATATCTTGTTCTGCCTTTAAGTTTTTCTTCAAAATAAAATGCACATTGCATAATCCAAAAATTACCTTTGCATAATTTTATTAGGTAAATGTTATTGTTAAAAGGAAACAGAAATCATTGTAATCTTTTTGAATTCTGTTTTTTTTTAAAAGAACAATTACTTTAACACTGTTTAACTAAATGTCACAAAACATTCACAGTATTTAAATATTCCTGTTGAACAAACTTTCAAATGCTAAATACACTTTCCGAATAATAGGAAAACGCAGAGCATTAGCAAGCCCTTCTTGCTGAAGTGGATTTGCTGCGAGTGTAAACATTGATCTTGGTAATAATGTTTTGGTTGTATACAGAATTATTTTAATGAACTATTTAAAGTGGAGAAATACAAGATTTTTAAACATTTGATTTCAATATTAACATTGCAAATGTCACCACTCTCACATTGAATATATGAAAGGACTGTGTAGTTAAGAGGCATAGCATAAATGAGGGGACGTCATGCTGAGACAGCATTAGTAACAGCGTACACTGGCAGAAATTACTACACTTAAAAAGTACTTAGATCCAAGATGCAAACATGTTTTCACTGTATTAAGATATGCAAATGGAACTTGTTAACCTTTTTTTGTATTATTTTTGAAAGTTATTGAGAAAAGGAAGAATGTCATCAGCAGAGCCCAAGCAAAATTTTGTTGGACTTCTCTACTTTAATATTTAGGTTTTTTTTCTTCTTGTGTAGGTTTGCTTGTCACACGGTAAAAGTAAGACCATCCCTGGTCTATATAAGTACAACCATTTACTCAGCCCGAATTTTAGATCTATAAAGTACTTCTAAATAGTGAAGTAGTAAGAAAAAGGGGTTTCAGAAGGGTTTCAGTTGCATGATCTATAGTTGTTGTGGGGTACACATTGAGGATAAAGAACTCCAATAGAAGGGGCCTTCAACCTATCCCCTTTTATCCATGTGCTGTACTTATCACTTGAGATGGTGGAATTGTTTTTAAAAATTTTGGTAAGAAATTTTGATGAGAATACCATGTTCAGGGGCTTTGCAATCAGCTCACAAAGTCAGCAAGTCAAAAAATTCGACCATCTCTACTTATCACATTATGAGTCCAGATAAAGGTAAATTTCCATGCAAATGCAGAACTAAAAACATACCTGTCAACCCTCCCGTTTTGGCTGGGAAAGTCACGTTTTTTTTTGTGGCTTTGATGGCCAAATCCCGGACAAAATCCTGGATTTTTCCCGGGACTATGAATTCGGGCTATTTCAGGAGGTAGGAGGCATTACTCTCCCTCCTAAGTTTTAAAAATAGATTCCCTATCACCATAAACTGACCAACATCCCAAATTCAATAGAGAGAAG
>CM070033.1:56209292-56241024 GCA_036250615.1 Ptychadena robeensis | reverse complement strand
CCTCAATTTTGGGGGTGAAAAAGTGTGTCTTATGGTCCCAAAAATACAGTAGATAAGAGCTAAAAAACGTAATTTCTTTCAAAATATATATATCTGATGAGTGAGGATTTGTGTGTCTCCATGGAGTTGCTCCTCTGATGCTTTTTAAAGAATAACTGGCCCAGACTAGTATTTCTAAACATACAGAATCCTCCGCACTCTTCAGATTCTGATTTAGTTTTGAGAGCTGTAAGTCTTTTATGTAACATATGCCTGCTGAAGTTATCTTCTTTTTATCCTCTGTAAGGACTGCCTTTTTTGCAGCTGGAATAAATTCAAAGACATCAGCTATGAGCAGACATGTAACGTGGAATCGGAAGGACTACCATTGCCAGATATCAACCAAATTTACTTTATTGCTTGTGCTTTCCCGAGCTGGTCTTGCCCATTCTAATACATAGACATGGTATCATACAAAATGTTGTAGCATGTGATGACCCAGAAAGAAATGAAATTATAATAAATTATTTAAAGCCAAAACATTAAAATACTCTTTGAATGAATGCAGATGGGATAACTGATTTACCTGGCAACAAATGTGCATTTTTGTGCTTCCAAATCTTAGTTTACAAGTACTACACCCCACAACCTTTTTTTTTGTTTTAAGAGTTTGATAACACTTAGAAACCTCCTTTCTACTCTGTGACTGGGCAGTGAAAGGATAAGCAGCAAGCTATTGCTCTCATCCGTCTGTCACTTTGCATTAACCTTCTGTTAGCATGTCACTTGTACTGCAGTGTGCCTGGCTGGCTGTTTGTGCTATTCTCTCTTCCCCACTTAGATCTGTGGTGTACTATATCTGCCTCGGGGCCCATTTACACTGTATGAGTTTTTTAAAGGCATGCGTTTCCTCATATATGCAAAAACACATGCGTTTTTGACATTATATAAGCGTTTTGGGTTTGCATTTTTAAACAAATCAATAAAAAATGCAGGAGAAATAAATAAAAAATGCAGGAGAAATAAATAAAAAATGCATACATACAGCAGGGCGTTTTCAAAAGCGCATGTGGAAATGCTTCCTTTTTAAAAACGCAATGCATGCAGTGTGAATGGTAACATTGGTTGTCTATGTAAAAAACGCGTGCAGTAAAAAAAACACATGCTGTAAAAAACATGTGCATTTTTAAAATGCACCGCAGCGCATATAGTGTGAAATGGCCTTTAGAAGTACAAAAGACACACCTATTTAAATGCTTGTTTATACAATTATCTAATTAACTAATTAAATGATGCATTTAGATGCGTGATCAGACACAAGTTTAAGCTCTATAAACATTTCATAGATGAGGGAACGTGGAAACCCTTTGACCCCGCTCAAAGAAATGCAAATCGAACAGGAAATCAACAGGGTCCCTATCCAATCAATTGTGCAATGTAATGCGCATCGATTCACTGGATGATCATTCGTGATCCGTAATGTCACCACTTATTGATCAGTCGCGGTATAATCGTATGGGTATAGACCTGTGTGGTGGGGGGATTTAGATTGGCTAATATGATTCTGCTGATGTATTGGGATTTTTATGCTCAAGCATCCCTAGAGTTACTGAAAATGTCCTGAAGAAATTAAATATCCCGTATGTAAAGCTAGCCATACACGACACGGATTCCCTGGCTGATCGATTCAGCACCCGATGGATTCCGGCGATTCCGCCGGCATCCACAGGTGAGAACGATCAGCCAATTAGGGAATCCGATCGTGGCAGCCCACCTTGTACGGCCGGATCCGTGTCCGATGGATCGCCTCCCTGACCGCAACGCCCCCTGATCAGAGCAGAATCGGACCCGAAAAGACCAACAGGTTGGTTCTTCCTCGGATCCGATTCCGTGCCCCCGATCCATCGGATGCGGTCGGACGGGCAAGGTGGGCTGCAGGGGATTCCGGCACGATGGATCCGCGTGCACGCGCCCGGAATCCATCGCGCCGGAATCCGGCACGAATCCGTGCCGTGTATGGCAGCCTTTATAGTAAGAACTTCTTCATGGCAGAGGTCAGTCTAAAAATTAGGCTTGGTTTAAAATGATAGAAAGGCCAATAGTAATGCACAAAATGACAAAACAGATGATCGGCTACAGCAGCAATATAAGGAGTTAAATATATACCCAACTTCATCTTCTTGTATAATAGTCTAGCAGTGCTGCATGTTGAATAGATCTGCACAAGTCTTTATTTAGCTAATTATTGCTCTGTTTGCTATAAACTGACACAGACGCTTCCCAAATAACAATCAAATATATATATAAAACACACAATATATAGCAGCTACAAAAATATATTGGGACAAAAGTGCCAAGCTAAACTATGGGTAGTAAACCAATATAGTTAGGCTGTAACAAAAAATATTCCCAATACACAACAGCCACTAAAGCTTGCTAATAATGCTGGAGCCATATGTGTGTGAGTGCTCAGGTTTTTGTTTTACCTTTTACATGATAACAAAAGGTGATTAATTATAGTAAAGGATGGCTAACATCCACGTTGAAAAAAAACTTTTTTTGTTTTTTTGGGAACTTTCATCAGGTTTATGTCCCTATATTATAGCCATGATCCTTTACTGCTCCAGTGAAAGCACAGGTCTGCATAGTTAATTACTAATAACATGTCCATGCCATACCTCAAGTGAGTGTTTTACTGTATACATTGTATTTGAAATTCTTGTTGGGTAAACATAAAGTGGAATCATTCTACATGTTAGGAGAAAAGGCTTATTACAGTACACCATGGACGGGAAGAGTTGGTCAAATGTTGTATGCCAGGGCCCAAAGATGGTGGTCATCTGTTTGAGGTTTTAGTATTAGGTATATATGTAGTGTTTAATTAAAATCAACTGGACTTGCTGTGTTTATATCTTGAAGACGTTTCACTAGTCATCCGACTTGCCTTCTCAATTCAACTCTGAATTAAGATAGCCAGTCTTATGACTTGCGGAAAGAGACTTAAACAGGAAACACACGTGTAGATATGGGCCAGATCGGTGTCCGCTTCGAGCGCCGTGCACGTCATGGCCATGTATCTTGCCCATATCTAAATTGAAAAAAAATTTATTTGGGGAACTTTTATCAGGTTTATGTCCCTTTAATATATATATTTTGAGTTAATTGCAAAGCCCCTGAACATGGTATCATGACCAAAATTGCTGGAGATGGAAGAGAAAGGTTGTTGGAATATTGTAAAAGCACAAGTAGTTTTTGCATAAATTAAGTGCAAAGTCAAAATTTTCGACTTTGACTTTGAACTTAATTTATGCAAATCCTACATGTGCTTTAACAATATTCCCACAGCCCTTCTCTACAGCAATTTTGGTGATGATACCATGTTCAGGGGCTTTGCAATGAACTCAAGTTAGCTAGTCAAAATATTCTACCATCTCTACTTTAATATAGGGGTGGCAAGCTCCGACCCCGAGGCCAAAGCCTGTGGTGTAATTATATTTGGCTCACAGACATTTCATATATTTCACACATGTTATAGTATACATTTTTTTTTGTTCCACATGTTTAAGAAAAAAATTTGTTTCTATATCAAAATATTGATCATTATATCTGATAAGAAGAAAACATTTTCTAAATTGTAGACATTTTTCCAATAAATATGGAGGTTGGCCTGTGACTTTGTCCAGGTGTTTGAGCTCGGCACCCCTGCAGTAGAAGATGTAGCCACCATTCGTGTACTGTACCTTGTCAAGAAAGACAATAATATCAATACAATACATTGTCATATAGTGTGGAAAACTATAATCTGTATGTAGATATTCTTATTTTTAAGATCAATGCATAATGATGCGCAGTCAGTGTGATGACTGCAGAACATTACAGCCATTACACTAAATATGGGCTATTCTTCATTTTTCTTTACTCCTGTTCAATACAAATTGCTTACACCATATTTTCTATACATTTCCCCCAAACAATATGTTTACACTGATACAGCAGCCGAAGCACCAGCACATGAAAGCTTGTTTATCCTCTGTAATCTCTACTGTATAGTGGATCCATTTAAATACATTATACACAAGCTTGGTAGAAAATTAGTGTTTGCATTTGTGGCTCTTGTAACCTATAAATTGTTGATCGTCACAACCTGTGATTACTGTTACCGCAAGAAAAATGTGTGCTATTGATTCATCAGCTATTTCCAACTGGCGGCCCTCATCAGGATACTTGTAATCCGGAATTACTGTCGTATGTTAACATACCATTTTGTTAAGCTATAACACAATATGCCGTACATTTATTTAACCTAATGGCTAAAGGTTAACTTTGCTTTTTTTATATGTTGTTGCTTGATGGTAGTCACAAAATAACATGTGTTGTGTAATGAGTTCCTCAATTTTTTTATTTTCTTTTCTCGGTCCCCCATTTCCTCAAGTGAGTTATACAACATTGCTAAATGGTTAGTACTTTGTTAATGGTCAAGGAGTTGAAGTAGTTTAGTATAAATGACAATTTTGTGTGATGGTACTTATTATTGGCGTGATCCTTTATTGCAGACAAGTACAGGTCTGCATAGTAAATTACTAATAACATGTTCATGGCATACCTCAAGTGTGTGTTTATTCTGTATGCATTGCAATGGAAATTCTTGTTGGGTAAACATTAAAGCGGACCTACCACCTAGAAGGTCACTCAGCAGTATCAGCTGCAGCTCACCCGATACTGCTAAGATCCTTCATTGTAAAAAGGAAATCTTTTTCTGACAGCAGGAGGGGAGCTTGTTCGGAGTGCGCCCCTCCCACTGCCTTACATAGCGCCTAGGCAGCCGAAGTGGTGTCTGGGACATCTCTCCCAGGCATCCCCCCCCTTTACCCCTCCCCCACCCTCACGGAGAAGAGACAGGAGGGGGAGGTGGAGTCAAGGGGGGAGGAGAGGGGGGCAGTGAGGGCGGAAGTAGCTGAAGGTCTCCAGGAGCTAAGATGCCAGCATGAGAACTGCAAGGAGAGTAGGTGATTATGCTGTGGGGTTTTTTTGTAGCAGTTTTCCAGCATCTGAACTGCTGACAGGTGAGTATTGTGTCTGTTTAATGTATGTGGGTTTTTTTTTATTTGAGTTTAAAACCGCTTTAAGTGGAAACATTCTACATGTTAGGAGAAAAGGCTTATTACAGTACACCATAGATATACAATGACCTGGATGAATGAGAACCTTCACAGACTTAAACAAGGAACACACATGTAGATATGGGCCAGATCGATGGGCACTTAGAAAGTCATGCACATCCATGGCCATCTATCTGGTCCATATCATATGCTGCCATCCCTGTTTTCGAGGTGGAACAATTAATCCCGCTCTAAAACAGGGATATCAGACCTGACCGTAAATCACGGTCGATGTCCATTGCTTTGCATGGAGACCACGGGGTCTCCATGCAAAGCATCGGCTGAGCTGCTGTGTCTCCAGCTTCTCCGATATCGATGATGTCATCACGCTGCTGCAGGGAACCTCGAATATCGAGCCGTGTGTTCCCTGCTTTAGTATAAAATATTATATATTTAGAGCAGGAAACCAGAAAATGTTTTCACATCAATTGGGTTAATGCAATGGATTAAAGGAATGCAATATTCAATTCATCCAATAGATGTCACTACCAGCAGTACACTCACAGCACAACGTCATCTTCCTCACTGATGGGGAGGAGGGGGGCCAACAGCTGCACAGTCTCTCCTCTGCTCTCCCAATCTTGCTGTTGCTGTGTCCCTGGGAGCTGCAGAGTGATTGCAGTTTACTCGGACATGGAGAGAGGAACAGGTTGCAGTTCATCTTTCTCTCTCCTCATTGCTTATGCCAGAAGGGCTCTGGGCTCTGTTGGCATAAGCACTTATACAGTTCAGATGGGATATCCGGACACCGGCTGGCATCTCACATCTTGACAGCTCCCCGGCTAATCTTCTTGCCGGTATAGCTGGCGGGAAGCCAAGGCGCGACCACCCGCCCCTGAGTGGCCATGGGGGTCGCGGATCCGGACCATAAGACACAGGCACTTTTTCCCCACGATTTTGGTGGTGAAAAAGTCTTATAGTCCGAAAAATACAGTATATTAGCAACAATTAAAAATAGTTGGAATCTTTCTCTAAACTGAACAACAAAGTAACCATGGCTGCATTGAAAACTTTATTTGTATTCAGCAAATTTAATATGTTTCTTCTAAATCAATCTACATTAAAGAGAAACATGATTTTCTTATGTCAAAATTTGACTATTTCATCTCACAGTATATGTTTTAAGATTTGGTTCTCCTAGTTAGCATTATGTACTTTGTGAAAGGCTAATTGCTTACAGTGAATGAGATCCTACTTGAGGTCTGACTCTTATCTACTGTCAGCTGTCTAAACCCAAATATCATTAATTGTCTAGCCCCACCGAGGATGTGGGGTTATAAAGTGGACATATCAGACCTCTGTAGCTTTAAAGTAAATGGAAAAAAGAACTAAATAAGTTCTAACCATGCAATACTTCACCATTTTATAGATATGTATACAGATAATGAAATGAACCCGTTCTGCCCTAGCAATCTTTTTACATTACAGCCTATACATTCAATTATTTATTCTCTAGAAATATCATGTTTATTGTTTCTTTTGTAATATGGTTTGTTTTATCCATCTTGACAAGTGATCATTTGCAATGCAATGTGCTACCATAGATATAACGTTCTAATTGTGTACTACACCAGGCAACTCGATGTTCTTCATGTCTTAGAATTAGAGGAAGGGCCATGCGTCTGGCAGCAGGTTACTGTGGTTGTGACAATATAGTTCCATTGAAAAAAAAAAAAAAAGATTTGCAGCGGAATGCATAAGCTGTCGTTTCTACTTATTTTGTGTTAGCATTTGTGTAATGCAAAAATCATTTATTTTTCTTTTTTTATAGAAACTGATACAGATTAAATAAGCAACACAACAAAACATTTTAACCCCCTGGTGTTCCTGACGAACCCAGCCTGTCCAGTGCTGACCTGTTTGAATTGCACTGGGACGAGCTGGGTTCGTCCGGCAGAAGTCGGAGCCCCGACACCGCAAACTCACCGATCTGCACGGCTCCAGTGGCTACGATCTACTGAAGATTTTTACATAATTGTTTGTTTCAAACATTATTATATTCAGGATGTCTCTTAGACCCTTGTACTGACATATTTTGGGAAGTTATAGGCCTACAACATAAAAAAAAAATTCCATTATGGTGCACTTTTGGTACAGAAATCCGGACCTCAGCAGTGAGCTAGGGAGGTTAATAATATAGTGTAGAGAAGTAGTACAAAACTACCTTATTTTTCGGACTATAAGACGCACCCAGTTTTTAGGGCAGAAAATCCAGAGAAAAAAAGATTTAATACGTTTTCACATCAATTGGGATAATGCAATGAATTTAATGGATGCAATATTCAATTCAGCCACAGGTGTCACTAGCAGCAGTACACTGTCAGCACAACACGTCACACTACACTGATCTGTTCAGTGTTCTGCGTTCAGCCCAGGATTTCTGCATTCCCTGCACCCCGGCCGAGCCATCCACAGCCGAACTGAACACAGCCCACAGCTCTCCTCTGTGTTCTCCTTGGTGGGGATGCAGGGGATGTGGCATTTAGATGGAAGAGCCGAACATCGGAAATGACAGCTGCCGCAGCTCTCCTACCCAGCTCTCCTCCCGGTGCGACCGGTGGTCGCACATTCAGACCATAAGACGCAGGCACTTCCCCCCCCAAAAGTGCGTCTTATTTTCCGAAAAATACAGTATTTGAAAACGTTTTGTTGTGTTTAATTTAGTGTTCGATCCCAACAAAATGCCGATCGAACATGGATCCATCCTGTTGGTGAATCCCTGTTCAATCACCATTACTTACCATGTAATGGGCAGGGATGAGGCTCCCAAAGTGGTGCGCATGGATTCGCTGAACGAAAGTTGATGATCCTGGAGTGTGACCAGTGACCAGTTTTTCTGAATCAGGGACAAAACAAGCAAATAATGCCCAAAACGTCCCCTTGAAACCACTTCATGTTCCCCGAGAGGACAGCATACTTCAGTTTGAGAACCACTGAGGACCCAGTATTAGAGATGGTCGAATTTTTTTGTGAGCTCAACTTTGTGAGCTGATTGAAAAGCCTCTGAAAATGGTATCATCAAAATTGCTGGAGATGTAGAGAAGGGTTGTGGAAACATGAAAAAAAAAGTTTTGCTTAAGCACCTGTAGTTATTGCATAAATTAAGTTCAAAGTCGAAATTCCAATTTTTGTTTTGAACTTAATTTATGCAAAAACTATTTGTGTTAGAGACATACTTTTTGTTTTGTAGTATACCCCCAACCCTTCTGTACATCTCCATCAAGGTTGGTGATGATACCATGTTCAGGGGCTTTGCAATTAACTTAAAATCGTCAAAATGATTGCATTTTTTAAATAAAATTCGACCATCTCTACCCAGTATTTTAAATTCAAAACTAACACGGGGGGCCAAAAATAATTCACTGAAGTTATACTGTATGGTTGTAACACTTTGGGGCTCAAGATTCTAATTCTTGCATAAGTCTAATTACAATCAGTTCTTCTTAAAAGTAGAAAATGTCTTCAAGAAGGTGTTACATAACACTTTATTTTATACCTTGCTGTAGTGTTAATGCACAATTTAATCTTTATTCTAATGGGTTCTAAATATAAACGCATGTCTCACATCCCTGAAATAGCACGTATTACCTGTAGCGCCTGACTCATTGATAAAACCAGCTGCTATGGTCTGTGGCCACTATAATATATTTATTTTGCTATGTGAACATTTCTTTTGTCACTGGCTTGTCAAGATACACCATCCTTGGCTGACTTATCTAACTAGTATTCTGCAATGTCCTTAAAATAGAATACCTTTTGACAAGCAAGTGCGGTTATTCTTTACTGTACTCCAGAAAACAGCTATGTTGTGTTGATAATTATCCATTTCTAATTTTACCTACAATATAGCCTCAAAAATGACTGTTATTACACCTTGTGGAAACCTGCAATTAAGGGAGAAGTCTTTTTCCCTTGTAATTTTCGTTTTTTTTTTTTCGAATAAGCTGTTCCCTGTATGAAATATATTTTTGTCTCCATTTTTATTATTTCTTTTACAGGGAAACTGAAATGCGGTTAATCATAATTTTTTTTGGAAGTGCAGCGAATAATAATGATAATGGAACAGGATGTCCATAACTGAAAACACAACTTTCAAAAATAGGAAATAAACAATATTCATTTAAAATATTTCCTTCAGCATGTATGGCAGCCAATGCAGTTTCTAATGACGGCATTAAATTGTTTTTTTTTTCTTATGCCGTTATTGGGGCTTTTATTCAATGTGGAAAAATAGAACATAACAATTGTATGCAAAGTCAAAAATTTATTCTTTCTAAGTTTAAAGAAACAAAGGAAATTTCCCTCCAATGGGACTTTGAATGGAATGTTCGACTTCACACTGCAGTGAAATTTTTATAAAATCAGTTTTATTTTAAAAAACATGATAAAGATATATTAATAATACTCAATCAGGTCATGATACGTTTTTCCTCCTGATGGGGGCCTGATAAGCCTTACAAATCCACCAGGGGGATAACAATGATTGATTTACAATATTTAGTTTGCATGTACATACACTACATGTACAATAGAAACTCACAGCACATCCATGCTAAATAAACCTCCAAAGTTGTCAAAGTGAGCAATACTTGCGCGACATGTTTCGCCCACTCGGCTTCTTCAGGCTATGCGCTTGATTGGTAGTCTTTGTAAGACTATAACACAGATGTGAGTTTTCTGTGAATGTATCCAGATATGCTACCCGGGTAGGGACGCCCACACAGAGCTCTCCCTATAGATGGGTCCAGAAGTCCAATGGGGAGATCGGGTCCAAGTTTGAACAACAGGCACGAATGGCTTTCTGTATAATGCTTTTGGAGGAGTTGTTGTTATCAATATTATTTTTCCTCTTAATATCTCCAAAGGCTGTGTATCGTATCGCTGCTCTATCCCACCGGGGGATGCCGCTCTGAGATGTTATCTCGCCACTTAGAGATGGTATCTCACCGCTAAATAGGGTTTTACTCAGAGCAGAAAAAAGTCTCTTATTCAACCCGTGGTGGAGAGGCATCCAGTCCATTGTCCCCTCATGTGGACGAGGCCCAAACTAAGCACCGTTTAAATATAGTATACGATTGTAAGCTCGATCTGGCAGGGTCCTCTGCTCCTCCTGTGGCATATCCTGTACCTGTGTGTTATATTGTGTTGCCTCAATTTTAATTTATTGTACAGCGTTAGTGCTATATAAATAAATTGTGATAATAATAATAATAGATGAGGTATAAAACTCATACTTTACTGCTATTAAGGGCTACATTAGGCTATGTTCCCACATAGATTAATGGGCTATGTCCATTTTGTTGAATGGGCTTGTCCCTACTTCAACTAAGGGCTTGTTCCCACCAAAGCGATTTGTCATGACGCAACACAATTTTTGATCATGCGGGACGATTGTGGATGGTCGCGCCCATTCATTTGCCTGGGCTTGTCCTCACATAGGCAAACGGCCACCCACAACCTGAATCGTGCCCCACCGTGTTTCTGATCGAGGGTTGCGAGCATCTGCGGCTAATTGCCTCGGATTGCGCTCATAGACATGAATGGACGCAATCAAAAATCACACGTGGCTGCAATTTTGTAATCGCACCCATTCATTCTCTTTGGCGCAATCAGGGGCGATCTGGTTTGATTTTGTTTTTTTAACACACCATGCCCAATCAATCCCATGATCTAAAATTGCGTCGCGCCATGACAAATCGCAATAGTAGGAACAATCCTTAAGTGGTTGAACCCGTGATCAGAATCGTGGCTCTATTGACATTTTTTTAATTTTTTTTCAATGGGGGCGATTTTTTTTAAAAAAATCACGTGTAAAGATCAAGTGTAAAGATCGCCTGGACAGAAACAAACTGCTTAATACAGTGACTTAGGTACAAAATATTTTGCTGGGCTTCTCAACCTGTATGGCCAGAGGACTGAGACTGAGACTTTAAATTTGAAAATAACTGATTACGCAATTACTGTACCTTAAGGCCTCAACACCTGTAACGGAATTACAGGTGTAGAGGCCTATACCTAATAAGTAGTTATTGCTAGATAATCCTACAAGAAGTGGAAATATACATATGAAGTTCAGCCTAAAAGGGGTTCTCTTTAGGGCTCCTGCCTATATTTATTTACATACTCCAACAGGACTCCCTTGCAGGAGTTTATAGTGACAAAACAAAGGTACTTTAAATTGTCAAGCCTCTTGGCTTTGTAAATACACAAAAATGTATCTTAATTTTAGATTCAGGAAGTCAATCAGGCCTCACTCCTGGTAGTCAACAGCCTGGGCCCCACACTACCTGAGTGCCCTCTGTATCTGCTACACCAGAAACACAGTCTCTGACCTGATTAGGAGCCCCAACTGAGTAGTCTAAGCTCCTTTTTTGGAGACACACAGGGCTACCTTACTGCTGTCCAGCCTGTGTAAATTCCTGTATCTGGATTCAATGCAAAGGCCCACCCAGTTCCTTCCCTCCCATTCCAGTGCAGGACCCTGAAACAAACAAAACTGCACTGCAACCAACAATAGCAGTACAATACTATCCTGGATTCCTTCCAGGATTTACCCCCTGACACTTTCACTGCTGCATATTGACAACCATATATATGCATAAGTGTTATAAACATTAAGGGAAAAACTATTTCATATATTGTAGTATGTAAGATTAAGTATTGACCTTGAGTAGGCAGGCAGTATTTTCATTAGTGTCATTCTGCCATTCATCCAACACTCATATTTTGTTTAATAAATTTGCATATGACAGAAAGTTGAATCACGCACCAGATTATACGATTTGACTGGATAATGCCACTTTGTAGATCTACCACTTAGAGGGTCATACATGTTATACATGTCTCTACATTACAAAGGATTGAGCAATAAAAATGAAGCTTCATCTGCACTTAGCCAATTTTTTCACCTTCCAGCATGCATTCCTAGCAGAAATACGCTCTGAGTTGACTAAACCTTTAAATGTTTTTGTTAGGAGCTGAATACATTTCCTTCTTTGTTGCTGTTTTGTTCTTGCCCGCGTGTGCATTCTGCAATTAGCAACCATGGATTAAATTTATTTCCAAAATGCAAATTCCAGCACACGTTGCCAGTTAGTGAACCGCTGTTTTACCGTCATCCATGATATAGTTCAATAACTGCCAAGAGGGCACAGGCTGTATTCGCATGCCCTATACTTTAATAATTTAGACAGTGCACAACCACAAATCCACAGAATAAAAGTAGACACAACCATCAAATGCTTTCATGTGCAGATTTCCCAGACCCATCAACATATCCATTTAGACGATATTCAGCCAGCGGTAACATGGCTATTAGAAAATGACATTGATACTTTCAATTTGCTCTGCAGTGCATTTGGTCATATTGTTTTAATGTAACACATAATCCAGGCACTTCAACATTCTTTGAATATTTATTATGTGCAGTGATGTGGTGCATTGTTTTTCTCAGATAAGAAATTCTTGTCTGAGATTTTAAATTAATTATCAACATAGCCAGGAATTCCCTTGGCGCCGGTAATATATGAGAAACTCATAGAGCAAACACCCAGACACAAGCACACAAAAGAGGGAAAAGCAGAACCCTTACAATTACAATTTTTTATCTTTTTTTTTTTTATAAAAGAGCAATTTGCTATGTTCCCAAAAGTATATGAACAATATGTTTTAGTAGAAAGTAAAGCTAGTTGCCAATATTGTTGCTTGCTTAAAACAAAACAGAAAAACAAATGCTTAGTAAACTATTTATTATTTGTTCTCCGACGGTATTTATTGTATTAGAAAGCTGGCATATCTGCCAAGTAGAGATTACTAGGAATGTGAGTAACTCACGAGGAACAGAATGGGCTTAGGCATCCCAAGTCTCATGCCAACCTGTGCATTGGCTATGGGGCTGGTACAAGTCTCCCCTCAATGAAAGAGGGGGGGGGGGCATAACAAAAACATGGTACTTTTTCTGCTTGATACATGATATTTTACATACATTGTCATTGTTTACATACACAATAACATTTGTAAACACATTATTGTACAATAGAAAGATCCCTAAAAATAGAAACAGAAATAAACAAATTTCCATTCTATTCCATTCCAAAATCTAATAACAATTTAATTTATAGTCGAGCTGCAATAAACAGCAATAAAACAAAGCAAAATAAGTATACTCCACATCAAAATGTAAATATACAAATAAAAAGTTATATTTAAGAAAGCCATAACATACTTATCTTATTTATAGCAGCAGAAAATAATAATTTGCAAATAACCAACCATTACTGTTGCAATTATAATAGTAATGAAACAACATTTTTAAGATTATTTATATTTTGTATCAGCAACACCAAGCTTACCTGTGTGACCATGTTCTTTAGGCGCTTCCATGCTAAACCCAAATTTAACGTGGTATGTTCTCTGGTTTAATCAATGTAGGCAGGAAGAAAAAAACAGAATAGTGGGAGGGATCCTAAGTACAGTATTTGTGAGTTTTATTAGACAACCAACAGTTTGGACAACCTTGTTGCGCGGTCATTTTATGAGGATAAGTGGAATTGTCCTTAAAATGTGGTATCAATCGTACTTTTAGCCAGTTTTGGAAAAAAAGAGCATATCTGTTCTGCTGTAAGTTCAAGTATGTGCTTGAACCATCTTACCACCCCATTCTTTCACATCCCTAGCGCACTGCTGAGGTCCAGATTTTTGTACCAAAAGTGCACCATAGACTTCAATGGTACATTTTTCTTGTAGGCCTGTAACTTCCCAAAATATGTCCGTACAAGGGTCTAGTAGACATCCTGAATATAATAATGTTTGAAACACACAATTATGTCAAATTAAATAAGAAAACACAAAAATCAGGGCAAAAAGCTTTGCTGCTATGTACTAAATCTCGCCCGAGTAAAGTCTCTGGTGCTCCACATGTGCCCATTTGCAGTTAACCCTCTCTAACCTGGTGTGATGGATGTGATAAAATCACACCAGGTTAGAGAGGGTTACTGCATATGGGCACATCTGGGGCACCAGTGACTTTTTATTTGGGCGAGATTTAGTACATAGATGCACTTTGAAATCAGTTTTCTACATAGAAAACGTATTTCATGCACTGTACTTTCAAATCTCCCGCCGCCTCCCCGATGTGACGTCATCACGTCACTCGGAGGGGGGGGGGGGGGGGGGGGGAGAGGAGAGAAGGAGGCATGCTGGCAGCATGTCACATCGGGGACACCGGGACAGCGCAGAACTGTGAGTATGCGCTGTCCCGGTGCCCCGGTGTGTACTGGACGGCAGCATCTCGTCCAGTGCTATAGTAGCACTAGCAGCGCTGGACAGATGCTGCCATCCTGACCGCTAGGGCAGTTAAATATGGTTGAACTCCATTGTTTAGGCTCCTTCCAGTGATCATCCCATTTAATGTACATTTGATGACTTAGATTTGCATTTCTCTGAATAAATACATGTTTTGGTATCAGTAAAATAAAAACAAAAGTTTAAGAACCACTGTGCTAGACCTATTTCAGTTAAAGCAGACAGGGTCTACTTCTGTTTTATTATTTACATTTATCAGGTAGTGCATTACTGTACTGTATGTTAAATAATACACTGCATATTCTTATATCCTAAACACATTTAAAAAATGAGAATTGTTTATTGCATATATTTAAGATAAATATGTTCTGATTGCCAGCCATTTGGTCTTTAGAGAAAAGAAACGATTTACAGGAAGTCATGAGTTCTCTAGCAAAATATGTTTAACTACACACAATTGCCTTTGTAGATTACATTCACACTAATAATACATTACTCAGATAGCTTTTTGCAGTTAGTAAATAAAAACACACTGAAAAAGCAAAGCAATATATGCCCAGAGCTCCTTCTCAAAACCAGTGACAAAAGACTTTGGGGGACAATGTCTTTTGTAGTTGGTTTTAAATATAGGTAAATAGGAATGTACAGTTATGGCAGTGCTTTAAATGTGCTTAAAATATGAAAAAAGGGAAGGAAGGCAAAAACAAACAAACATGCCTCTCTGCCTGAGAAGATGGTATTGTATATTTGGAATTACATTTGCATTCCAGGAAACTGACTGTCAGGGCTTTTGCTTAGATTGTAACATTCTGTTTGGAACATGAATAGGCAGATTCTTCATGTAGAGCGAGATTCATCCATTGTTTATTATTGAGAGCTACAGGTCAAGTGCATAGGTAAAATACAAAATAAATATTTCAGCTACGAGGGCAGACTGCAGCCTTAGCTTTCTAGGAATCCACAATTACCTTAGCCCATAAATATTTAAATTGTTACTTTATCATTATAAACAAGAAATGCAGGTGGGTCATTCAATTACCCATCTTCCATGTACAATAAACACCTTTTTTCATATTTTTGTGTAAACATTTGCATCATCCGTGACAGCTCAGGAAATTTCAGCTATTCGACGCGTTGTCCTTTGTTATTTGCTTGATATGCAGTTGCTTATTTTAGAAATTGCAGTGGTGACTGGGTACTCTAAATATTTCATTGATAAATAATGGTTCAATTTACATTGCTTCCATCCATAATTTAATATTTTTCCACTGGCCTTGCAATTAGGGGATTACTGAACATGGAAAGCTTGATTGAGATATATGGCTAGTATTAATGTTTGCATTTATGATTCCATACGAGTATCAAGGGAGGTCACTTCTATGCTCTTCAATGAAACCTACCCTGATCAGCAATGTATGCCTTGGGAGACATCAAGGAGAACATCTAAGCCCCACAAAAGTTATGACATCATTTTTTGGTACCTTTGCAACATATGACTAAAATCATACGTTGTTGGATTTTTTTGTCCAACAACGTTCGTCCATTTATCGAACGTAACATTAGAATTTTTTGTTCGTTCATCCCGATATCGCATGAAAATACATTCAGAATTACTACAACTGATAAAAAATGTACCAACATGTTCGATAACCTTTTGAACGATTTTTTGTTCGAGATCGGACAAAATTTATCCATCGAACAAATTGGCCATTCTAGATTTTTGTTCAATCAACCAAAAAAATCGTTCGTTCTTCATTGATTGGACGAATCAATCTACAGGTGTAAACCCACCTTAAAGCTAGCCATACACGTGTCGGATTCCATGGCCGATTGATCACTGATCCGATCGATTCCGGCGATCTCAGTGGGAATCGGAGCTCCGATCAATCGGCCAATTAAGAGTATCCAATCGCTGCATGCCACCTTGTCCCACGGATTCCTGGACGATTCCGTGTCCGATCACTTACTTCCGAAATGGCAACTCCCCCTGATGTGTGCAGAATCGGATCAGAAAGACCAACATGTTGGTTCTCTGTCGGATCCGATTCTGAGCCCCCGATCAATCGGACGCGAATGATCGGACAAGGTGGGCTGCACGCGATTCCGACACGATCGTTTCGCGTGCACGCACCTGGAATCGATCGTCCCGGAATCCGGTCGGAATCCGACCCGTGTATGGGGGCCTTAAGACAGTTTTTAGCTTCAGATCTTTACAGACCAAACAAAGAAAAAATCCAAGATGCAGCCATAAGCCCTGAGTAAAGGGAACCTGGAAAACGTACCTTTAGTTGTATTGCATCTTGGCCGGAACTTTATAAGCATTGTGGATTGGCAATTTCTGCATCTTATGACATGACTGGATGATGTCATGTGACATCATCAAGACTGTAAACAAGGAGCCTTTAAATATTTCAATCATTTTCACTTATTCAGTTATCTTTGAAGCACAGCAACACTATGAATGGTCTCCAAGACCATTTAAATTTCATCTAGACTGATGACCTTTGGGCTATTTCCTTTTAGGAACATGATATTCTCACAAACCTTAAACCTTTTTAGGGAATAATGCCTTAAGTAGCCTATAATGCTTTACAAATTCTAAATGGTTTTCTATACCATTAACACCTATTGTTATCAGATATCAGAAACATTTAATGCATGATTATTGTTTTAAATTTCCATGTCATTTTTAAAATCCTATTAAAGTTTTCTGGAAATAACTGTAGCTTTAAAAAAACTCCTTGTGATCCTACCAAAAAGAACATTCTTATTCTATTTGCATCAAATAAATACACTCTCGCACATTTCATGTTTTAGCTAATTCTTAAAATTGAAAAAAAAAATTAAATTAAATTTAGAATTGAGGCTATGAGAAATTATACATTTGTCTTTGAATTGCAAATGTCTCTGTACGGAAAATTATAGCTAAGAGCAGAACACTTCCATTCAATTCCTAAGTTAGTCTTGTTACATTTGTATAGTTTCTTTCCATGTTACACTTGACTAAAAATAACCACATTCACGGGTTAGTGTATATTTAAATTTGCAGAATCTTAATAAGCATATAGTGTACTAGCAGAATGTAAATGTAGTAATAAGTATACTGCCCATCAAAAGGCTTGTATTAAGTGCGCCACTTGTAAACGCTATGCCGCACTGCAGTGTTTTAGCACTGTAGGAAAGCTCTATGCTAAGTGGAGGTACTTGTTTATATTATATCAATTACAGTTTTATTTGATGTTGCAAGGGCTAGTAAAGATCCAGGGCACAATTAAAAGGGGAAGGGGTATGTTAAAAAAGGAGCCTACTCAGCTCTTAACCCCCCCTGGCGTTCCGAGACCAGGCCGTCCAGTGCTGACCTGCTATTCTTGCATTGCACCGGAGAACGGAACCCCAGCAGCGCAAACTTACCGTTCTGCGCTCCTCTGGTGGCTCCAATCTATTGATCAGGCTGCATCACAGAAAAACACCCCCCCCCCCTGTGGAGTGATGTGATGAAGTCACATTGGGGCGGGGGTGGGAGATTTAAAAGTAAATTGCACAAAATTGGAGAATCTATGGAGAAAACAGTTTTCAGTGTGATTCCCCAGATGTGCCCTTTTATAGTTAACCCACTCTCCCCTGGTGTGATGTCACCAGGTCATCACACCAGAGGAGAAAGGAAATTGTACTGGATACAGTAATAACTGTATCCAATACAATTCATAGTAAAAAATAAATTAAAAAACACAAAACACATTTACAATTAAATTAAAATTGTATTATTAACTAAATATAAATACATATTGTTTTAAAATCTATCACACAAAAGATGTATTTTAGAGATTTTATCATTCAAATAATACCTTATATAATTTTTTTTAAGTATTTTTTTTTTGTTTACATAATTGTGTGTTTCAAACATAATGATAGTTAGGATGTCTACTAGACCCTTGTACGGACATATTTTAGGAAGTTACAGGCCTACTAAAAAAAATTTTTATTTAAGTCTATGGTGCAGTTTCAGTACAGAAATCTGGACCTTGCAAGAGCGCAAGGAGGTTAATATATTGGTAAGCAATGTGTCCAAGGGTCAGGTGTATAAAATTTATTAGGTATAGAGGTTGGGTGATGTACTAGGTGCAGGGGTCAGGTTTGTGTGGTGTACTAAGTGCAAGGGTCAGGTTTATGTGATGTAGAGGTCAGCACCATATAGTCCTTGTGTGAGTGTCAATTGTATGTATATTTGTTAATGTATCATAAATATGACTCATTTTGAAGTAATACGAAATTTTAGCTGCACTTTAGTTTTTAAAATTTGTGATTCATGTAATGCTTAGTGTCAAAAAACAATACGTGCAATTTAGTTTTATCAAGCTGATAATCTGGTCATGCAAAATTAACTTACCACATTTTATGCATTATAAGATGCATGTGTTCCTCCCAAATTCTCATAGTGCTAAGGCTAATTGAATGTGTGTGGTCATGCCTTCATTATCCACCCACTGGCCAAGCACTGAGCTTAGCTGGGGAAACAGGTAAGCTTTCTTGTGGGTGGATCTTCCCTCTGCTACTTCTGTGTTGAGCCCAGCTAACCTACACAAGGCAAGGGAAGGATCTGCCCATGGACAGATCTTCTCTCTGCCTCTGGTGTGTGTATGACAGCCAAGCTCAAGCTGTCTGGCTAACATAAACACATGTGATTACCAGTGCAGTGCTTCTGTCATACAACTACAGTTTAAAACATCGATCTTGATCTGTTTAACCTGGAAGCTTTGTTGATCATTATTATTTATTTTTTACAGGTGATCACATTTGATTAATTGCCTTTCTAGAAAGTTCTGCTTATGCAGTAACAAAAAAAGTCATATACTAACTTCCATCTTTTTTGTGTTAAGGCCCACCTGCACTATATAGATTTATAGGAAATCTGCTAGGAAAAAATGTAAGAATTAAAGACTAGACCATATGACCTCAAGCTCATTATGGTAGAGCATTATGCAAAGAGTAACTGTATCAATCCTTTGAATGGGTACCCTTACTCAATAGCAGCCAAAACCGTATTGGTAATCATTAACATTTCTTCAAGATTTTTGCTCTGGTCGACATGGAACCATTAAACCAATGTTGCAGAAGTCTTCCAGTCAGATTCCTCTTCTTCAACCTAATCTTTCAGAGAGGCAATGTACTGTTATGTTCTCCATGTGCAAATAAAAGCTAGGCATACACGGCTTATTTTTTTTAATAGATTCAAGCAAAATCTAGTGCCGTGAACAATTGTGCTTGAATCTATAAAAAAATCGAGCTATTTACGCCTTGCTTTCCACTCGGTCGATCAGGGAACGAACCTGTTGGTAAACCCTATTCCACTTCTATATCTTTGGATAGGGTTCAAGGGTCCCTATCCAAAATATCAGGCAACATCAATGTGCTGCTCCTTGATATCAAGGAAGCTCCAGCACAGTGCGATGATGTCATCACCCTGCACTCGACGGTTCGTCTGTCACATGGGATTGACCTGTGCATGCCCAGCAAAAGATTCAGAGGGCATTGGTTTGAAAGACTTCTGCAGCATCAGTTTTTTCTTAGTAGGCTGTAGAGGGAAAATCTTGGAGGAACATGCAAAGGTAAGTGTAAGACTCTGGGGTTGCTAGAAGGGAGGTGGTCATTTAAAGGATAACTGTACCAAAATTACAGTTGTTCTTCACAGTTTGGAGACCTTTAGTGTAGTAGCTCTTACCATGTCACTTGATGTAAGATGGGACAAGTTTTTTCATAAAAATATGTATAACAGTATTTATACATTGCATTTCAGCTTTTACTCATGCTGAAGTATTAATGGTAGATTTTTCAATTTTTCATGATAGGTCCGCTTTAATGAATGCCCAGATGTCCTACAGCATGTGAGTGGGTGGAGCTAATGCACCGAGACACCTCGCTTTTTCTACTCAACATCATGCATTGATTATGCAGTCGGAAGTTACTCCATCTGAAAACTAAAGCCAGTAATGCATTCAATATTTCTGCCACGCCAGAAACTGGACAGCTGGGGCCGTAGAGACTGATTAAAAAAATAAAGGTGAACAATTCTGTACAAATTTGGATTTTTCCCACATTGCCCTGATTCTTAAGGGCATGGATCAAGAAAGGAATGGATTTGTCCCAGTGCATACAAATCCGGATTTATCCCATTTGCCTCAAATCTGCCGGTTATGGATTAACAATGGATCATTTTACAGACTTGTCTGGCTATAACTATTATAAATAATTAAACCTTTTGTGACTTATTGATACAGACTCATTGCGAAGTCCTTATATCATGGAATTTTAGCATTGCACCTATTAAGAACATTGTAGGTTACCTTAAAAGGTTTGAAGGTCACTATAATCAGCCCATAGTGATAGTGGCAAATCTGGTAAGAGATAAAATGAAGGGCTCTATTTAAAGACAATGGGATTCAAACCGTATCGTTTGCAATGCAGGCATGTTTTTTCAGATGGTGAAATAAAGCGGGGAGCTAGTAATATATAGACACAAGTGAACCTTTGAATTGAGGTCTAGTCATGATATGCATTTATGTGAAACCAAACTTTACATGAACAATCTTAAGTCAAACCTATATGCAATACCTATACAATCCAAATGGTGTATTTTTAATGAAAACAAATCATGAACAATTTAAACTTTATGTTACTTAACAATTATATACATATAATATACAAGTGAGTGTTAAGAGTGCAGTGTGTCCTGCATCAGAAATGTGATACAATTTTACTAGTTTTTTAGTACACATTTCATTTGTTCAACGCTATGATATATTTAAAGGGCCAGTACTACTCAAAATATTGTTCTCTGTTGAAATAGAAGGGGTATTAGCAATTCCCTAAATGTATGTACTTTATTTTTTACAAAACTTGAATTATTTGTTGTATTTTTTATTTTACTTTTGAGCTGGATATAGTCTGCAGTAGTTTTTGTTACTGATAATTAAAGCCCAACATTTACTTTAAAGCAGCTAAATATATTTCAATGTATCAAAACAAATGGTATGAACTGATACTGTTTTTTTTCTTTATAAAGCAAAAAAAATGTAAGTAGAATAGCCCATGTTTTTCTGGAATCCCACTAAGTTGGATCCTTTCTCTCTTTGTGGAAGCATTGGCCTCACCCTATATACACCCCAACTGCTAAGTCAGACTTAGAGCTCACCAATAAGCAGGGAGTATGAGTTTTTGTAATTTCAGAACTATATCTCTCACTCTAGAGCCTAGGTGCCCAACCTGCAGCCCGGGGGCCGCATGCGGCCCTTTGGGCGTTGCTTGGCAGCCCCTCTTGGTCCTCCACATGCAGCCCCCAAAACCTAACTGTTAATGCATAAGGCATAGCAACTCACCTGTAAAGTGGTCACAGGCTGACCCAGCTTTCCTAATCAACTTTGGCGGTCCTACATCAGTAAAATTGTCAATGTTGATCGGAGAAACCAGGTCAGGAGGGGGGCAGGAGGGGGTGGGTGCTGTTGGGTTTTGACTGCCTGTCGGGATCTGGTCCACTGCCTGCTGAGATATGTCAACGGGGGGGGGGGGGGGGGGGGGGGGGTCTGGATCGATGTCATGTGGGCCCTTTAGTGATGCAGAGGGCCGCACTTGTGGCCCTCCAAATCAACTGAGTTGCCCACCACTGCTCTAGAGGGTATGGCAGACCTAGGCAGAGTGACCAATAATCAAGAGGAATGGGCCTTCACTGCATCAGTTTTTTTACTTAGATAGTTATAGATAGTTTCTTAATGCAGAATCTAAGGCTGTTGCAGTCTTATTTTCTTTATCTTTGACACACCTGGAATGAATCTGATTTAAACTCAAGTTCTCTTGAGCTTCAAGAGTAAGAAAGGGCTTACTACAATGATCCTAGACTCTTGAAAGTAGTTAAAAGCCACATGTGGCCCCCTAACAACTGACTGAAAGCTGCTGCCTCAAGTAGATTCTGTATTGTCATAGGTATATTCATTTATATCAGTTGGATGTCATTTTTGTAGTTTACAAAAGAAAGTTGCTTGATGTATAATGTTTGAACATTTCGTAAGAGCATTAGATTGCTTATTGCTAGACCTCAGACAAATGTATGACACTTCACACTAATCCGATGTGTCCATGTTTAATTCCATTTAAAAAAAAATTGGGATCTACAGACTTAGCAGTTCAATGTGGTCAATTTCAATGACTCGAGCAGCAATTTAAGTTCTTGGCATGGTATTAAATCTCTATTTCATGGATTAGCTTTCATCATGACTTTAATAAACACTCAAGCACGTTGTTCTAATGCAGTTGCTTCTAAAACAGTTCTGACAGTGCTAACATTTGAACCCCAAGGTCATTGCTCTGCAAGTTCCGCCAAGATTATTCAGAAAGACCTTTTTCCCAATTATTCTTGCAGGAAATCCAGAAGACCTTAAATATTAAATTATTTTGAATTTATTTTTTATAGACTAGGAAAGCTATAAAAGGCACTTAATATGTAGTTGATATGTCAATCTTGCACAAAATTTGCACTTCAAAATTCAGCCTACAAATATATTCTATATCCTATTATAATCTGTCTGTCCTATAAAGGACAGTATAATATAGAAATAAGATATATAAAAAAATAAGTTTATGAACAATCTAAAAACTATTACGTTTTTTATTACAGTTTTTGTTTTTTTTAAGACACATTATTATGCTCAGATTAAGAGCATTCAGCCCTTCGATATGATTTCATTCTCGTAAACTGCATTGCCTTTGAAATCCTGGGCTACAACAACATTGGACCTTTCTGTGTTCAGTAGTATTCCCTGCTCTACTTACAGAAGTTATTTATATTATAGAAAATGCCACTGGAGGAATTGAAAACTCAAATTACACCAATCCTCAAGTCTAAACTATCTTATAAATTATCTATACTATAACTGATCAGTGAACTGACCTTTTATTGTTGCATATGAGTTGTAATATTCTTTGTGTTATATGCTAAAAGGTTTCAGTTTACTAAACAGCTGCTGATATTTTTTCTTAATCTGCTTTTATTTGTAATAATTCTTAATGTCACCCAATCTATGATAGTATAGGCTACAGTCCGAGAATTGTAAAGCTGTCTATTCACAATACAGATTGGGTGTATATTGGTCAACAAGTCAAAACAAGTTTGTGTTGGAAAAGAGACAATCATCTATTTTTTTTTTTCTTTTAAAAAAGGACAGAATGCATTAACTCTTTAGCATCCCCCAGCTTTCAGGTTACCAAAGTCAGACTCGAATAAAGCTGTATTTTAAACATTTGCTAAAGTTCTATGTACATTTTCAATTGTAACCTGCTAGCATCAGAGGTGAACTATTTGTGCATTCAAATACCCAACCAGACTCAGATATCTTTTTTTCTGTCATTCACAATTACTCAAATAGCTTTTGTCACGCAGTGGTATAATTGTAGTTCATCTATATATATTTAAGAAATGTTAGTTTTATATATATATATAGCCTAAAGAAGAGATATAAAGCAGCTACATACTTAAAATAGAAGAGGGGTTCTAGCTTTGACTTCCATTCTGGCCATGTTGGGTTGTAATTTTTATGGGCATCTCTATGCAGGATAATATTTCATTCCCATGAGTGCGCGTGATAGTTTCATAGATTCATTAAAAAAAAGTTAGACTTATAGATAGTTGTGGGCGCTTTACATGATCCAACACCTCTTTCTTATTGGTTTGCTTCTCAATTTGTATTGAACAGCATGTTAAGCGTAAAAAGGCAAATTATATGCACCCCCATGATAATAATATTCTCATTAGAGAAGTTCTTCTGCAAGGACTCATAGTACATAGGTCTCCAACCCCTTGCTGGATGCCATTTGCAGACACAGTCGGAGCTGTCAGATAGATATCAAACACTGAATTCATAATGTTTATACTACCAGTTAAACTTTTTTTAGGAACACTAAAATCGTATCAGTTTTTTTTAAACTTTACACATTTGAAGGGTAATTATTCTCAAAATTAAAATGCCAACATAAAAAGTTAAGATTGTACTTCTAAAGGTGTTGGAGATTTGTCAGTACAAAGAGAGAGAGAGAAGACATATGACAGATGTAATATATCTATGAAGGTTTGTAGCAAAGTTTTAAATTTGTACTGCAAGTAGACCTAAAAGTTAGTTTTTAACCCAAAAAATTCCAGTGTTTTGCTATAAATGCTATAAATGCTGTATAAAATTATGTATAAGGTCTGGGGCTTCAAAGCAGTACAGTCCAATGACAGTGAAGTCCAATGTTAGCAACACCGTGCTCCCCACTACTCATCCCCCCTCCTTTGGGTTGTGCCAATTTTTTATTTTATGCTCACCAGAAAGGTTGGTGAAATTTTATGATGTACCGTATTTTTCGGGAATATAAGATGCTATGATGTATAGGATGCACACATTACATCAGAGCGTCTGATTTCTGAAGCTCCATGCTCTGACTGGCAGAGTAGGAGTTAAAAACATGGACACCTTCCCTGCCTTTAGCCTTGACCAGCAGAGCTGTGTGTGAGGTGGACAGCTTATACCCAATTCCCAATAGAGTGCATATGACAGATGTCCCATCAGTCACTGCACTGTGTGTGAGAATCAGCCCGAGGAAAGATCCACCCACAGGCAGATGTCTCCTCTGCAGTGTGCTATCAAGCAAAAGGCTGGTAAATCATTGTTTGGCTGTGTCTGTGTGAAAGCTGGCAGCATGAGTGCAGCTTTTACACAGGCAGAGCTGGATATGAGAGATGTCGGCTGGCAGCCCTTTCATCCAGCTATGATTGAATTAGCAGGGCTCCGCTGATGTAATGAAGTGCAGACGGGAGATCCGGCTGTGGGTGGATCTCCCATCTGACAGCAGCTCCACCACAATGTGCAACCACCTGCGACCACTCCGAGCCTTTCTCCAGATTTCAGGGGTGAAAATGTGCGTCTTATAGTCCAAAAATAAATTACTACATTTACAAAGTCCTCTGACCTTGTCTTTTCCAATGTACCTTTACATAACACAGGTGTGGTACTGAACAAATCAAATTGAACATTTTAATCAGTGACAGCCCTAAAAAAAACTTAAAGAGTATTCTTGTTTTCTAATACAATGCAAAACATTTATGGAATGAGAAAAAATAAAAAATAAAGCTAGTCTGAGGCTTGTGTAGGAGGAAGTAGTGTATTTTATGCACCAAGACATAAAATACATTTACTGATGTTCATCTGCACTATGTAGGCCGTTTAGATCCACTGCAGCGCATTGCTTGACACAAGCTATAGTTCAGTGTGAATTAATCAAATTGCACCAATCAGATGCGATTACTTGCCTCTGTTGACATGAATAGTCATGTCACATGACAGAAACATAATTGATGACAAAACGCCTATAAAAGAAAACAACATATTGCTAATGTCAGCTTCAGTCAAATGTTTCTATATTTTCAATGCTGTTTTTCCAAGTGCTTGCTGTGCTGTGATTTCTGATTAAACCGAGCCTCTTTTTTTTAATCTATTCTAGATACGTTTAACCCATGGCGAGTGCATGAAAGACGTGTTTGTTTATTTCATGGAGTGATTCCTTTGTAGCCTGGTGTATAGTGGCATGTTTCCAGAAAGCCTTGATTTCACATGTCAGTTTAACTAGACTGTTGTTAAAAGTTTTACATAAAACATTAAAAGGCAATTAAACATGTAAAAAATGAAGCCCCTCGCACTACTTGCAAAGCTAAGCATTGTGCTTGTTTCCTAAAACTGTCCGCAAACAATAGGCCACTGCACTCATAACTCGAATGCTGAAGAGATTTTCTATTTGGGGGACTTGAGGAGGGATTTGTTCTGATGCTGACCCATCTCATGAACAATTGTGTGTAGTCATTCAAATCCAGCTTTCCCTAACAACAGGTAATATTCCTTGTTCACACAGATGCTGTAGATAAATGACAGTGGCAGTTGACAGACAAACCCCTTTATTTTGGCCGGAAAAGGCAACCAACTGCCATAGCTAGAGTTGGTCGAAATTTTGTATAGCTGACTTCATAAGTTCATTGCAAACCCCCTAAACTAGGTATCGTCTCCAAAAATTGTTGTAGATATAGGGAAATGATGTGTGAACATTACAAATACAGAAAATCAATACTTTTTAGTAATGTTCCCACAACCCTTCCCTACATTTACAATCATTTTGGTAATATTATGTTCAGGAGATTTGCAATTAACTCACAAACTGGTTAAATTAAGCAACCAAGTAGCAAGTACATACAAGTATCAAGTAGCAGTAGCAGAAGTAGTAGTACAAGTACAAGTAGTAGTATAGGAACATTTTAACATCTGCAGGATCTTCTGCAAGCTTGCCAACTACCTACTACTAATGTTGGTTTAAATGAGCAATGGTAGCAGGGGCATGGAGGCTATCACGTAAATCAATTGCCATGTAATGCTGCAATACTGCCTATGTGAACATAGAGAACTTAGTGAGGAACCATTATCCCAAGGTATGACTCTACAAATATAAAATGGTTCTCCTAATTGATTGTAACTTATCAGATTTGGCAAAAACCCTCAAATATGGAGTATTATAAAGCTAAACATCATCCGAAGGTATCTGAGGAGCTAATTATGACCACAGTGGTCTGAACCAGTATTTCTGGCCTGCAGCACAACAGTTTTATGTCCATTCTCTAGTAGGGCTCTGTTTTCATAAAAATTGTATGGTCCGTTCATTGTATTCTCCTACAAAGTGAAAAAAAATACAGGTAGTTTAAATGCCTTTTGCCCAAATTAGCCTTAGTATTTACTATGTATATGCATGATTGTGGTAGAGACCTTAGATTGTTAGCTCCTTTGGGGCAGGGTCTGATGTGAATGGTTCTTTGTACTTTGTTAAGCGCTGCTTTACTTGTCACCTCTGTATAAATAAAAAAGTAAATAAATAAAAATGCTGAAATAATGTTCAGAGTCCAGTGGGAAATTCTCTCTGTCATACTCTACTGCTTCTTGAGCCTGCTTCCCTAATAACGTTACAAATCCCAAAGTCAAGCTGTGATCTTATAAAAGGGTTTGAATGAAATTTCAGAATGATATTGTATAGGGCAGGGCAGTAGAAAGCCGTTTCTGTTAGGGGAATTACAGATTACTATGTTGTCAGACACATGGGTGCTTCTTGGGCTCTCAGTAATAGCCTGGACAACGAAGCTTCTAATAAACAATGCCTATTACTGGGACCAGAAACTCTATCCTAAGACTTTTGAGATACTTTATGAAAGAAGCAGAGAATGTTCAGCTTTAGTGAATATCTCTATCAAACATCAAATCTCATGCAAGGTAAAGCCCTGTTTTTTTACCTTGCATATGATTGGTTGTTTAAGTGAACATGTTTTTTTTTTAATATACGTGAACATTTGGTTTGGCTTTATGCACTTAGCTAAGTGAACATCATCTCAATCAACCTCATAGAATATGATATTTTAGGAATGTATAGTATCTCAGGGTGTAAACAAATAAGATATTCATATTCCAAATAGGTTTCTGAACTCAAGGCCCCACTCTGATTGGCTTCCACTCTGATTGGCTTCCTTTCTATTGAAAGTAGCAGAGAGCTACTTTCCATAGACTACAATAAATGCGAAATTTTGTTAAATGAATGTTAGAAAATAATAGCGCAGAAGATAGAAGTTTAGCATTATGTTTAATGGTACCGAACAGGTTGAAACACACCTTGAAATGCACATTATATTTCAAATCCATATAAAGAAAATGTATTTACACATTTTATTACTAAAATTTATACTTGTCGTCCAACTTGGAGAAAAAGATGCAGACACAACTCCCCCATTCAAGTGACTCTGACAGAGTCCACTAGGGCCCGGGCTGCTTTGTTTTCCATGCGGAGTTGCCGTATATTACATTTAAAATAATAGGCTGTGGTATCAATCTGTGTTTCAATGTCACTAGAGATGGCCAATTATATACTGAACTTTAAATGCACATTGAGTGCAGACTGAGCCAATCAAGGATATCAACTGTTACCCTGTTTCCCCAAAAATAAGGCATCCCCCTGAAAAAAGTCACCCTTAAAGATACGGTCTGTAACTCTGGACAGAGGGGGCAATCAAAATCACACAGGAGGATCAGAAGGGGTTTCTAAAATGATAATCCCCCCCCCTCTAAGTCTCCCGTGCCATTTTGATCCTCCCCTCTCATCCCCCCTGTGTCATTTTAAGTGATCCCCCCCACCCTGATACCACGTGTGGGGTTTTTTTCCATTGAAAAATAAGGCTTCCCCCAACAATAAGACATAGGGCATCTTTGGGAGCAAAAATTAAATAAAAGGAACTGTCTTATTTTTGGGGAAACACGGTATACTTCTCATTGCCAGTCTTCATAAAATTTTTATGCTTATGTAAATATACTATCTCTAAAAGTCATGAGTTTCCTCCTGCCATTCCCACTCCATTGGTATATCAGTATAGGTCAAAGCAAATAGCTTTTGTTTTTTTGAAGATGTAAGTCGCCCTACTGACTTTCAAAATTTGGATGACTAGTAAAATGTTTTCAAGAACATTTCACCCCAGTCCAGTTGCATTTAAATCCTGTTGCTTTGACTTATTTCAGATATAGTATAACCTGGATCAATGAGGGCCTTCACAGTGCTTTGTAGAGTAGAGTTGTGGCGAGGCCACAGAGATGCTTTATATATGGGTCCCTTAGTGTTATGTAAAAACAAAAGCTAACCGCAATACATATAATATGATCCTTAGGTAGGACATGAGTGCAGTTCATTGTAATGTAATGACATTACACCAGTCAGATGTGATTACATGCATCCATTGACATAAACAACCGTGTCATATGATAGACACAAAAAAAAAAGAAACGCTAATGTTAGCTTCCGTCAATTGTTATAGATAACCTTAAGGCTGTTTATATGGTTATCCATATGTTTTTTAAAAGGTTATCTTTATATACATATTCTAGAAGGCATATAGAGGATGGCTGGAGTTGGAAATAATGGAATCATACTGCTAATGATGTGTAGCATAGTTTTATTCCTTGTGTGATTCTTACTCTGTGTAGACTGAGTGGGAGCTTTTACATTTGTCGGAGAGATTCTTTAGTCATCCTATGAAATTGTTGGCATCTATTGCTGCTGGTGTGTTTTATTTTCAGAACAATGTGCATATGAACCAACAACTAGTTTCAGTAAATGAATGTAAACCCCTACAATACCAGCAATGTACCTATTATGCATAATAGAGGAAATGTCAGTGCCTGTGAGATCTCAGTAAAATAACTCAGACCACACGAAGCAAAACAAAGCGGTGGGTTTAATTCTACAGTTCACATGTTTGTCAGATGTCATACATCATTGTTTCAGCAAAGAAATACCGGCTAAAAGTCTGGCTAGCAACACGTTTATGATAAATTCCCTTCCACCAAATATGTATTATTTTCCTTCTTCTGAAAGAGCTGATGAATGTGGAAATTGCAAGGGTGGATTAGTAAAAACATAATTATTTGCCACCAATAACAAGGAGCACATTAACCAAACTATTAGAAAGTAATCACTATTGCACGCGATACACTAAGCCGCCGTGGCCACGTGAGCAGTCCGGCAGACAAATGCTGGGTGTATTGTTTGTGAAAGAGCAATTTAATATGTGTTCTCGAAATACAGACCAAGAAATAATTTGCCAGTGAAAGATTAAATTGAAGCTGCTAGAGGATCAGATAAATCCACAGAACACAGGGAACAGTGGAGAAGGAGCTCAGATTTGTGCTGTATTAGATTTAAAACTGTTATAAACCTAGAATGTCAGCAAACAACCTCATTACACCTGTCTTTCAAAATGCTGCCCCACTTTTGGACAAAGATGCTCCTAGAAGTTATTGAAATACACAAATCAAAGTTTGTTTGTGGGGAATGCACATGCAGGCCCATCTTCCATGTTCATAGCCCCCAAGTATACTACCAAGTGTGACCTACTAGGATAGGATCTTGTCTAGGACATGTCATTTCTGGCTTGTCCTGTCCCCCGTAGTTACAGTATATTTGTCCAGGTAATTCCATGTTATCTGGCATTTTTGGAGATGGGTTTAATCCAGAGAGATGTAGCTTCTGGTTACTCTGATTTATAGATGTATAGGATACCAAACGTCTGTGACTCCCATTAACTATAGCACAGTACAATGTATACACTCTTTTATTTAACCCCTTATCAAAAGAAGAAAAAATGGAAAGGTCAACCATCATTTTGGTTGGAAAATATCAAGGTTTTCATTTCAATCTGATTGGATTTTGGATCATGCACACACCTTTATCTTCAAGTGGAAAGGGATATACATGGGGTTTGCATTGGTTACACTATGTACATGTATGAGTTGATTTTCATATTGTCTGTCCATTAAGTCCATTATATCTATAAAGTACCATCTTAATATGCAGAGCTTCACAGTGCAAATTCATACCACTAACTGCCTTTCAGAAGAGCTCACAATCTTATGTCCCTACTATAAGCCCTCCATACATGTTTAGAATGTGACCAAATTTTTTGGCCGATCGACCGCCAAGAGCATGCTTACGGAAGTCGACCGGCCAAAAAATCGGGTGGAAATCTAAGCATGTATGGGGGGCTATAGTCATATAAATAACTCAATGTAGGTCATGTGTAACTAACATAGTACAGTTATTTTGGGGGATAGCCAATTAACCTACTAATATGCCTTTGACACTTGGGAGGAAACCCACATGGACATGGTGAGAACACACAAACTCCTTGAATATAGTGCCCAGAGCAAATTTTAAACGTGGCACCCTAGTGCTGCATGGCCTAAGTGCTAACCACTGAACTACCAGGACAGCTAGGCAGTGCAGTAAAAGCAGCTCCGATATACTCTGTGCATTTAGTCTGTTTTTAAGCTGTTTGCTTGAAGTTCAGCTTTACGTTAGAAGTAACCGCTTTTACAGTTACCTAAATCTCAGTTGAAACTCTCTTAAGGTGAGAATACACATAACGATTTCAAGAGAATCGATTAGATTGAATAGTTCGATTAAAATTTTTGCTGAACCTCAATCTTTTTATAAATATATACCACAATGAGTAATGAATCGATCTCTGTTAATCATCAAATTCGAGCAGAATTGCTGGTGTGGTAGGCATGCGATAATAATCGATAAACTTTTACGGACATGTCCCATACAGTTCCGATCGAGATTCAGTCCGATATCAATTACTGTATTTTCTGGCGTATAAGACTACTTTTTAACCAAGGAAAATCCTCTAAAAAGTC
>CM070033.1:56186964-56199572 GCA_036250615.1 Ptychadena robeensis | reverse complement strand
AGGATGATGTGGTCAAAATACTCATTTGCCTAATAATTCTGCACTCCCTGTATAGCTTAATAATTCAGACCAAGAAAGATAATAAATAGTTGCGCACAACCTTCGGTTATGGCTATGGTTGAAAAGGAGCCTCTGCTCGAAACGCGTCCCATTGTTCCTGTTGAGCCCCCAGCATCTGTAAGCAGGAAGTGATCTCATCCCCCACCAGGAAGTGAGGTCTTCCTGGAAAGCACACGGCCCTGAGAGAAGAGGTACCCAAGTTATATAAGGAGTTATAAAGTTAAGAAAATGAATCCTGATTTTATATATATATATATATATATATATATATATATATATATATATATATATATATATATATATATATATATATATATATATATATATGTTAAGTCAGAGCATATTGGAAATGTACAGAAAAACATGCATATATTATTTATGTTTCTGTGTGTTATGCTGGCACCATAATGCATTTACACAGTACAGCAAAGCTTACCTACCTACTAAATGTGATTATGAATAATGTGAGCTAGCTATGAATTGTGGTACGATGCATTAAAAACAATTAAGCAGGTACATTGTTTTGTTCGTTGATGTGAATAGCCAATTCCTTCTAAAGGAATACAGCATGCTCCAACACACAAAGCCATGTATGTTAATGTGTATGGGTATGGTAAAATGTATGTTAAGGAAGACATTTCCATTATAAAGATATTGTCTGTAATTTGCTTGAACGTATCCTAGGTAAATATGTATTAGGCTGCAATAGAGTTGTGCAATGTCATGGGCCAGAACAATTTTACTGTCTTTATGGTAATTACATTGTATGTATGCGTATTCTCTGACAATACCATTCCTGTCATAGCTTTGTTCTGAAAATTATATGCACAACATTGTACATTATGGCAAAATGACCACACATGGTGACCATTCAGGGATAAGTCACATTACCTATACATCATCCCTCAAGTTCTACGACTAGTGTGTGAGTCACTGTCAACACACTACTACACATGAGTTGTTACAGTATAAATACACCCCAAAAGAGACAATTTAGTTGGAGCTAAAATCTGATGAGCTTGCTATACCAGTTGTTCTAGCACTGTCTTCATAAATTCCGATGTTGGTGTTTTGAGCATTCTTGGTAACTTAGGCCACCATCCCTTTCCTTTTAAAGACCATGATGTTAAGTCTGAAAGAGGGAAGTAATTGTTGCATTTGTTTTGCAGATATAGGAACATCCAAGAGCCTTCCAAAAAAGAAAGATCATCAAGTGCTAGAACAGGGGTGGTCAAACTTTTTGACTTGTGGGCCACAATGTATTTTTTAATGGGACATAGGGGCCGGACCAAGAGCCTGCAAGGGCCGTCTGGCATAGGTGGCCTAAGTCCTCGCATCTAGGACAGGATATTTAAAAAACGAAAATACATAAAAAAAATGTATAAACAGCAGCTCTTGATAGAGAAGAGAATATTCTATTGCAGGTAAACTATGGCCTCTAGGAAACAATACCAACAATTATCCTCTAGGTGTTACCTAGTGCAGGTAATGAGGGTAGCCAGAACGTCTTCACACCAAGGTGACAAGGGGCAAAATTAAAATCCTTAGTTTGCCCAAGTACTGTATGTGCTTCTCCATTCCCCAAAGTATTGCACATTCTGCAATTGTTTACATATTATGTGTTTCAAGTTCAAATCAGTTGTGCAACCAAGACAACTGTTCTGTCCAGTTAATATTAGCAGGTCAGTTTTTCATGCACTGTTAACCACAGCTATAGATCACAACTGTTTTACCCCAAAGCTTCTGCCATTTTTTGAAAAAAAAAATTCTTAAGTCCATTAGAGTAATTTCCCCATATTCCAAATTACGCTAAACCACTTCATCACTGTGTGTGACCTACATTCTTCATGCACCCACCATAGAGTGTCCTAAAGCATTATGCTTACACCACGTCTGCATAGTATTCTTGTAGAAAGAATATTATATAAAATCCTAATTTAGGATATAATACCGAAGACCATATGCCTAAACCCTTTTGTCTGCAAACTGAATAATTTTAAATTGCTCATCTTTGTACTGGAGTTAATCTGTACTGACAGAAGTGCTATTGGTTGGGATTTTAGCTAAATTGATCAATGTGGACGTACAGGAGAGACGTTTTATAGACTTTCTCTTGTAAGTTTTTGCCTTTAGGAAAACAAAGTCTTTCCAATATGCTTCCTGCAACAATCAAGTATTATCATATAAATGTCCGATAGATTTGTGAAAGATTGAAAGAACTAATGAAGTATGACAAAAATGTACCTCGGGGTAAAATGTCTGTATAGATTTTTATGTGGTACTGTGAAACATCAGACATATTGGCAACTGCTATTGCTCTTTGTGCTTAGATGTCTTAGGAAACAAGTGTCTGCAAGTCAAGCAGTCTCCAACTTGTGGCTTAAACTGTCATAGTCGGTTAAGTCTTGTTTAACCAAAGCTAGTCCTTAAGACCTTGAATAGTTTTTGTCTTGTCTTTAGAACATCTTTGTCAAGCTTTAGCGACGGCACTTAAAATTCATTTGACTGCTGGCAAGACATAACCTACATTAAAAAAAATCTTCATCATGTTTGTTTCTGTTTTAATTTCATTTAAGTGTTACTATGAAGATCCTGGTTTTATATTGTATTTTTTTACACAATAGCATCCAGATTGAGATTGCGAACAGGTTAAGGCCCCCTCATACACACATAGATCCATGGGCGAATGGCGTGCAATCGATTGGTCACAAAATAGACAGCGGATTGCATCAACCCACACAGAGTGAGCGATCAATGTGGGCAAAATCATGATCTGCCAGAAAACAGCTGTTCTGTTTTTTTCTGGCCGATCGCATTACACCGTCCCCATCCAAAGTAACTGCCAGCACACAAAGGGAATGCTCCGATCCTCTGAGTGACCGGCTGCAGCGTGATGACACCATCATGCTGCAATCAGGCAGCTATCACTGAGTGTATGGGTAGCTTTATACAAAGACTTAAGCCGGCCAAAGATGTCTTGATCCATGGCCGGCTTGTAGCAGACTCATTACCAGTCGACTAGAGAACAAACAGGAATCCTGTGTGCTTCACCAACACATGCGATTCCTGTCAGATTGTAGCCAATTTACTTAGAGGGGGAGGAGACTCCCATCCACAATAACTGACTACAACAGGATCAGCCACAAAAAGAACCAGCAGGATTGATCAGCATGCGATCCGACCTGCCGGCTTTTTTGGTCAGATCCTCAAGGCGGGCACACCTGTAGCTGCGGCCGACTGACCATTCTGTCTTCAGTGGGAGCGAGCATGGCGGTCGTTTGCCCGCAACTATGGCCGGTAATCGGCCCGTCTATGGCCGGCTTAACTCACTTTACAAGGTGCGGTCCATTTCTTTTTTCTTTTTAGCTCTTAAATATCCTTTTACATGTCCTTTACTATTTACTTTACATTATAATTGAAGAAAAGAATGAACAATTCATTGAAGAAAATAATAACTAGAATAACTAGTGCAAAAATTTCATATATTTAATTACAGCATACAATTACATACATGGTTTGATTTTTCTGTTCGATCGACTTCTGTTCGATCGAACTAAAATCTAATCTTTTTTAGCTGAATAAATTTACCAAAAGTGATTGAAAAAATAGATTGAACAGTAATTGCAAATGTTGGTAAATTTCAATCGATGATATCTTCCATGATAGCCCCCAGCATTCATCATTGATAGACATATATGTATAGCTGCTCACAAGTTCAGTTTGTAGTCTGCATTTGGGACCCAATCTAAAAAACCTGCCCATTAATCTGCCTGTTTTACTACTGACCTTTTTTCTTTAAGTAGTCAAGTAGATAAGATTTGAGGTGCAAGTTTGCTAAACGGTAAAGCTTCGGAAGCTTTTAGGAAAATGAAAATTTTTTTTTTCAATTTAATTTGGTCCAAAAATATTTGTAATCATCATCAACAAAAGGGCTTCCTTCACATATTACTACAATATGTAAGGCTGGGTCTATACTACAGCGCCCCAGCAACCGCGGGGGGCCTTGTGGGCACGTCCGCGTGCCTATAGTACCCGCTTTCTGTTTAGGACCTGCGCCTTAAACAGCGCCCAAACAGCAGGCGGGCGATATGACACCGTGATGGCAATACCGCATCCTATACATATCTATTGGCAAACCGTGCCCATGGGAGCTAGGCATACACGGTTTGATTTTAGTACGATCGATTTCCCATCCGATTTTAGATCTTGATTTTTTTATCGGACACCGATTGTAATCAAATCCAAAGTAGATCCCCATGGAAGGTTTGATCTTAATATGATTGAAATACGACCAAAATCACCAATTTTAGTTTCGATCACAAAACACGGGAAAGAGTCATATATAATAAGCGTGTTCATCTAATACTATCGACCCGAGCAACAAACAAAATGCTATGATTTTTGCTTGATCATTGTGCAATCGACAAAGATTTTCCAACATGTCCGATCATTTTTCGATCGATGTTTTGCTCTGTATCGAACAATTTTCGCTGATCCATGAACCATGTGTGCAGTATACAATTTAAATCCGATCGATCTAAGCTTGAATAGTTTTAGGTCAATTGAACGCTAAAATTGAACCGTGTATGCCTAGTTTTAGATCAGGCATCCTACACAAGATTCTCCTGTCCTGTAGTTAGAAGCCAACACTAGATCACAATCTCATCTTCAACAGGTACCTATATTAGTAACAGCTTTCCCTTGATGCAATGAATAGTCATAACTGATGAAGAATTAAAACAGGAATCGGAAGGTATTTTATTTCGTTAGGGAACATAAAACCATCTCTACTCTCTTGTGTGTTGACCTGCACATTGGACATTGGAACAGTAGATGTGATTATGTTGTATTCAATGTGCAGCTTCCCTGTATGGATTTTGGTGGAAATAATATCAAATAAATAGTAAATCTAAAATAATTATGAAACAAGGGGAGGAGCTTGTACAGAAGGTCGTAATGATTCACTTCATGCTAGTTCATTATAATGTGTAATGTTCACCCTAATAAGGTGACAAGATGATACACTTCATTTCACCTTTCATCACATTAAAGTAAATCAGACACAATGATTATATTTAGTTTTTCTCATTTATTTACCAAACTTCAGTAGCACACTGGAAGTAGTAATAATAAAAGTAATTGAGAAAAAGACTATTCCAGTTGAGATTTAGTAGTGTTAATCTTATGAATGTGCCGTAGTGAAGGTCATCGCGATTCTCAGGCTTTTTGCCAGCAGACCAGCAAGATATTATTTAATTCCATTAGACTTTTTTCCCTTCTCTGCAGACCCAGATGAGTAGTGCAGCAATCTGCAATGATATGTATATTTAAACTGCCAACGTTTCTCCTTACCCCCTGCTAAAGTCTGCCGAGTGGGTTTAAGAGAAAGTTGTGCCACGTTATAACAAATGTAAAATAATTAAGGGAATGTGCTAGCTTAAAGGTCAGTATGTTGTTGTAGCAAGTCATGCTAATAACGGTTATTCTGGTTTACACGGGAGACTTCCTATTTATTTCATTTCCCAGACCTTCTCGTATACTTCTTGTAAATTAATCAGCGGATACAAATAGCGACTATCTCTTTCTCCTGTTGTGCACAGCTTTTAGGCTGACGTATTGAAAGTCACTTTATAGTCAATTTGCATATGCATTCCTAACATAAACTAAATGTTAATAGTTCCCATGACATTTTCATCTAACTGATGGCCAGATTCGAGACACTCCACACACATAGCAACCAAGCAAACTGGAATTTCAGATTTATTAGCACGACAAAAGTTGATTAAGTGTGCATTTTTTATATGACCGGCATATCTCGGATTGCCAAAGAATATTCCCTAGCAGCTATAAAATATGTTTATACAAACAATGCAAAGGGGAAATGCAAATTTTTTTTAGAAAGAAATAAAATCGCTCATTACTTCAAACATAAATTAAGACTTAATGGCGCAAACAACTTGACCTTTTAATCTTCTTGAAAATAAACATTAAAAAAGTTAAATCATGACTCTTTCATTAAAAAAGAAAATAAAAAAAATTGGTTAAATGTTTTGGATTTTTATTACAAACTCACATGATGGGACTCAGCAGATTTTATGGTAGTTTATAGCCAGCAGTAAAGCTTTATATATTTCCAGTTAGCCAAAGTTTCGAACCAGCGTAATATGAGTTAAGAAAATGACATATAATGCTATCTTGGGATGCGTAGGAAAAGATGTCATATTTTTTTCTTTCAAAATGCGGTTGTTCTTACTTTTAATGCTTTTATAATATGTCTATTCAACAAAATGAAAGTCTTTTTTTCCAGATTTATTTCTATGAGTAGATTTTTTTTGTGAGATGCCTTATAATTTCATTTGAGGTGAAAATTAAAAAGAAAAAGACTGTATGTCATGACAATTTGTATTTACATGTATGTGTATTGTAATGTTTAGGTGTGTTTGCGAACATACCCACATAAACAACAGCACTTGCTCTTTCACTCTTTCCGACCCAAATTCCTGGTCCTAGGCATGCATGGGGTTGGTTATCATAGGGGAGTATATGAAAAAGAAGAGTTGCCTGACGTCTCTAATTACATAATGTCTTGAAATAGAATTAAAATCACATTATTATGACATTTTATGCAAATTTGCCTAATACTATTGTAGAAAGCAAATTTTATAATATATATATATATATATAAATATATAAAAATATAAATATATAAAAATATATATATTTGCCTTTTCAGCTTCCTAACGTTTAACCCTGGTGACCACACAGGAAATATATACAATTTCACAAAACCCAATATGAACCTACTAACCCACCTCATCCCCTTACTAATCTGGTTCCCAAAACACAATTCAACCTTAGCAGATGGCATCCCATTTCAAAAATTACTACATCATTTGTCTTTACATGCCCATTGTGGCTTTTTTTAAACTTTGGGTTGACTCATTACACACGGAGGGGTCAGTTTTTGTTGATAACCTCAGCACAGAAGGCATATAAACAGACATTGTATCTGAGTAGTGTAATATACTGTGCAGAACAGTGAACCTTCAAAAGTCAAAGTTGAAGGCACCTTTGGTAAATGGATTAAGCAATGCAACTACTGGACTTGATTTGGCATAATTGTGTAGGACTGATAATCGTAGCAGAGTTAAATAGGTTGATTATTTTACTGTAACAAAATCTCTTAGCATTATGTCATGGAAAACATTGATGGTTACTTTTAAATATTACAATTAAAGGTTGTGGAATACACTTCTCACTGATTTTTCCTCTCTAATTTTTAACTTAATTAGAAAATGGCACCGGGGGATGCGGGATTCACCATGGATAAGTCAGAATTTGTAGCCACTAGACATGCATCTACAACACTGGTGCCAGCTCCATTCTCTGGGAAAGACTCTAAGAACCTTCATACCTTGTGAATTCCATGCCTATTGCATACCATCACACAGGGTTGGTTACACATTGGCCGTTGTTACAAAGGGTATGGTTTGGATGGACTTTGGTATCATGATAACAATGCCAAACAAAGCTAAGATTGAACTTGTTAAGAAATTATTGTAATTCAAGTACAAAATCACTTGTCTTATAAATATATGTAATCACTGTAATAGCATAACTCAATTGTATTATACCTGTATTGTGTAAAGTTATCCATTTAAATTGCAAAAGTGTAATTCTATAAAAAAAAAGAAGGTATCAGTATAGATTGTTAACAAATATGTTGGATTTGCTGTTGTAACACTTTAAGACCACCACCCAGTTTTTCGAGTACTACCACCAATCATATAGCTTTAAGTTTATATTTCTATGAATTTCAGAATATATATGGTGAATAGACACTGAAACCAAAATATTTCTTGTCCTTGTATGATTGATACCAATCCTGATGTTTGTATGCATATAAATCTAAAAAATATATATCATATGATTAAAGTGTTTGTGCTGAAGAAATGATGACAGTTTTCAAATGTGTGAAACAAAATTAAGAAAGTGTTACTTAGCCAGCCATGTGTTCATCAAAATCTTGCAAACGTAACAGTATATTGAATATCGGGATGTTTACATTAGTTGTGTGTGGAACATGATGTTGGTACATGGTACATTCTTGTCTATGGTAGCTGAAAGATGTTGGCAGTTCATTCTGAGAATCTTGGTCTGTAAACTTGTATTTGCTATGTATTGCTGGAAAAAACAGATTGAAGCAGTACATTGATATAATGGGCCATTTTAAACTATAATTGAGATACAATTCATGATAATTAAGACCTTTATAGCTAACAATGTAAAATGTTTACCTTCTATTGGATTTTTTTTGTTGAAATGTATGCAAGTTAATTTATTTTCTTAAAGAAATATTTGAAATGTTGTGTCTGAAAGCTAATTGCACTCATTCATGTATATATTGTGACTTATAAAATCTGTCCTGCCTTTTGCTGTCATGTATGTAGACTTTTTTTCCTTACAGGCATATTTTGATTTAATTTAAAACACAATTTCTTAAATGTCACTGTAAAATTAACAATAAAGCTGATAAGTTGTTTTATACAGTTTGGAGACTTTGTCCTGAATTTGTTTGATGCTCTTTGCAGTTTGTAGCACAAAATGTGTATAGAAAAAATTGGAGAAGGGATAGGACCTCTGTTATCTGGCCTTTAAAAGAAAGACAAACACATGCATACACACACACATAGGGGCATGCCTGTAATCTTTCCTACAGTCACATACAGTTCTATTCATTTTTTGTTCTGTCAAATTTTTGCAGGACTTGGGAAGTTGCTGTCAAGGTGATTTACATCCAATCTTCTTATATATTCTTGGATGCCAGTATGCAACATCCAGAATTCACAGGTTTGCAAACTGCTTGCCAACTAATGGCAATGCACTGTGTACATGGATTCTACATAGAGTTGAATGGACAGAAAATTGGGGTATCTATCTAAGACCCAGGTGCCCAACCTGCGGCCTGGGGCCGCATGTGGCCCTTTGGGTGTTCTTTGGCAGCCCCCTTAGTCCTTCACTTATGGCCCCTGAAACCTTATTGTTAATGCATAGGGCATAGGAACTCGCCTGTCTGTCGAATTTAAAGGTTATGTGCCCCATTGATATTATCAGTGGCTTTGATTATATCTATGAGGCACATAACCTTTGATGATATACATGACACAAAATGTCCATACTACAGTGTTCCCTAATGCTTAAAGTATAATATGACACACATTTTGTTATTTAAAAAATGAAAAATAATGTCTTCTAGCTATACCTGCTGTCATGTTTTTCATGAAAAAAATGCTTATACAAGTCAGTAAAGATTGAAAATGTTATGTGCGGCCCCTTAGTGATGCAGAGGGCTGCACTTGTGGCCCTCCATATCAACTCGGTTGCCCACCACTGATCTAAGAGATGGTGTCACTTATGTTATAGCTTACCATGGCACACATTATAATAGTGAAATTGTATTACTTCTAAAGCTGGGCATAGATGGGACATCCGAACTAATGGGATCGGATCAAAATTATCCGTCATATCGAATCACTGTGCAATCCAACATGACAGCAGATTTTAGTTCAATCTGGCAAGTTGGCGCACCCGATTCCCTGCCGACCTGATCCCGATCGGATGTGGTAATGCACACAACATCCGATCGGCGGTCGGGTCGGGCGGGAATCGGCACGTCTATGCCCAACTTTAGAACTTTCTCTTTATAACAAGAGTGCTGACCATTTTTATAATATTTGTAGACATCCTATATACTGGAGGTTATTCACCTTAATGATTGCCAGACAAAACTGACACATTTGTTTTTGGTGTCAAGGTTTTTTTTGTTTTTTTTAAATATCAAATAAATATCCATAACTCTTTTTTGGGGAGATATTTAGAAACATAGAATGACATGGCCAACTAATTTGGAGCCATGTCCTTGTGTTCTTGAACTTGGCTTCGTTATTAAATATCAGCCTTTCTCAATAATATTTTCTAAATATATTTAAGTGCTTCAATCATGTCCCCCTTGTCTCCTTTCCTCTAGGCTGTACATTTTAAGTTCCTGCAATCTAGCTTGATAGACACTTCACCATTGTTGATGTTATACTTTCTTGATCCAGTGCTCCCTCCCTCCTGATTGTTGCATCAACTACAAATGACATTTCTGTGCACTAATCCTAATTAGTTATGTTATCAATAATTGCCTGCATTAAAATATGTTAATCAGCACAAATGGAAGTTATGAGCTGATTTAGCAGGTGCAAATAAACTAGTTAAATATGAGTAAAATAGTCAGCTGAGAGGTCCAAAATATGGCAATTATATGGATATTCTTAAATTGTAAGCAAAACCTAGGTTTGGAAACTTTTCCAGGTTTCAGTGCTTATTTGTGTACGTTGAAAACAATCATGCCACATTTAAATTATCACCAATAGTGGTCAGCCATATACATCCCTCTATGTACAGAGGCAATAGAGATGCTTACTATGCTGCAAAAATTTGGCATTAAACTGTTAATTACATGCAGACTGAAGTTGAGCCATTCAAACTCTGCAGCTGCTGTGCATGTTATTGTTGCAATTCGGCAGTTTTAGGGATGGTAAACTGCCCAGGGCAGCATCATGGTGGGGGTAGCATAATGGGCATTTTTCTCTTGCCCATGCTGCTGCTCCAACATCACCCAGCACCAAAGAGGAGCTCAGTCTGGGGGGTGGTGACTGAAGAAAGGCAGGGATGTGTTTTTTGGGTTCAGCCTTCAGGAATTACTGCCTCTCAAAGCTAAGCCAGCATCCTTAACCTTGGTCAACCCCCCCCCCCCCCCCCCCCCCCCCCCGCATTTGACAATACTACTATCCTCCCCACCATTGTAAGACACCGCTAACTCCACCCCAGTCCAACACCACTACCATCCCATGTCCGACACAGTGGGGAGAAGGGGTTTGGGCCCAGGGTGCCAGACAGGCTAGGACCACCCCTGCAATTCAGAATCATCTAGATCAGTGGTTCCCAAACTTTCCTTGCAGGGCCCCCTTTTCTATTTAGGAACATTATTGAGCCCCCCCATTCCAACACAGGTTAAGAATAAGGTCCCCCCAGTTTGGGAACCACTGCTCTAGACTATGCCACCATTTCAGGTTAGTGTTTCTATCTCCAATACAATTGCTTTACTGAAGGAAGGGAGTTTTACCCTGGAATGCTATTCCAGATATTAACAAACTTGTCATGTAAAAATGTAATTCAACCAGGCGTCCTTTCTACATTGCAGAATAAATAATGAAAAAAAGTCTGTAAAATGCCATTATGAACAACATAAGACAATTTCCTTTAGATTTTTCTAAATTAATACAATGCTATCAGTTTCTATCTGAAGTGCTCTGCGTTCTCACACACACAAAAGAATAATGCAGTCTTTACTCTTGATTATCAGTTAGGGAGAATAACTGAGGATGTGATGGGATTTAACCTCTATAAATAGGAGAGACAGTTCACAGTGTAATGTTAAACAAATAAGCAATTTACATTATTAAATATGTTACAGCATTACATGGCTGATTAGATTTTTCTTAGTTATGGCCGTGAAATGTTAGAAAAGTCAATCGTTTGTGTCCTTGAGATTGCAGTTATGATGCAGTCCAAAACTCTACATTATCCTACAACACATTTCTCAAAGGAGCTACTGACTAGCCATTGGAGCGTATATTTCGTTTCTGTTGAATGACAGAATTTCTTGGGCCTGTGGAGGTGTTTATTCAAAAGAAAGAAAAAGCCTGTCTGCATTTTATAGCTACAGAATACAATATATGTAGAAAGGAAAATGCACTGCTAGCATTAAAACATTATGTATGTATTTTTCCCTGGTGAGTCACAATCATTTTATGCAGCTACATATATACCATCAAAGGGAAATTGTTGATTTAAACATATTTTTTCATGTATATTGCTACTTTGTGATATAAGAGTAAATCAATAATATTCTATCTATCTATCTATCTATCTATCTATCTATCTATCTATCTATCTATCTATCTATCTATCTATCTATCTATCTATCTATCTATCTATCTATCTATCTATCTATCTATCTATCTATCTATCTATCTATCTATCTATCTATCTATCTATCTATCTATCTATCTATCTATCTATCTATCTATGTCTTTCAATTTATCCTACTGTTGATCTATCTTTCTCTCCACATATTGTTGGGCTGTATTCATATTCTAAGGAAGATGATGGGTAGTTGCGCACAACCTTCAGCAGTGATTACACAGCTATAGTGATAACAGTGGCCAGAAAGGCCCTCAGTTGGTGTATGGGGCCTGAGCAAGGATCACAGAGCAAAATAGAGTCAGTATGAGGGATGGATGTTTAAGTTGTCTGTAGGTGTGCAGCTCTCTCAGAGTGTGGCCCCAAGTAACAGACAAATAAGAACAAGGACAGAGGCGCACAACCTAGTACAACGAATGGTTAAAAAATGTGGAATAGGATGAGATAAAACAAATTAAAACAAAATGAGACAAAACAACAGACTAGATACTCACATTGAGAGAGGTTTACAAGGCTGG
>CM070033.1:56151287-56162223 GCA_036250615.1 Ptychadena robeensis | reverse complement strand
AGCGCTGCGTAATATGCTGGCACTATATAAATAAATGTTAATAATAATAATAATAATAATCAACTGAAAAATGTAAATGTCAAAACAATAACTTGACTTTGAACCTTTTTGATGCAAAAACTACATCTGCTAGAGCAGACGTTGGCAAACTAAGGCCCGGAGCCCAAATACGTCCCTTTAGGGCTTGTTTCCACTATATGTCGCGACTTCCTCCTGCTCAGCGGATGTCTAAACACAGCATCTGCCGAGCAGGTTAAGTCTATGTGCTCCATTGGGATCCACGACAAGCAATACACTTAGCGGAGGGGGTCCCGACATATAGTGGAAACATAGCCTTAAGCCTGCCATACACCGATCAGCGGTCGATTTTGCCGCCAATCGACGGGCGTGCGCGCCAAAATCGGCCGCCAATCAATGGTGCCCACAGCTCCTCTGGCCAGAGAACGGACATGTCCGATGTTCTCTGGCCGATGCTGGCCGATGCCATTAACTTTAATGAAGACCGGCGTCTTCATTGAAGGTAATGGCTGGCACAGAAAGGGTGCCCGCCGATGCTTCCAGCTCGGAATAGCAGCGTGATGACGTCATCACGCTGCTATTCCGAACTGATCTGAACAGCTCTGTCGGCACCCACTCGGGGGGTGTATGGCAGGCTTTAGTCTTTTAATTTGGCCCTTTGTCAAGACACTGTGGCTACCCTCATTCCCTGCAATAAGATTCCCTGAAAATAACACCTAGAGGATTAATTGTTTGGATTGTTTCCTTGTGGCCATCTTTTGCATACAATAGAATGTTTAATCTTCTTTATCAAAAGCTTCTATTTATTAAATCTTTTTCGTTATCCTGTCCTAGCTACTAAAACTAAGGACCCCTATACCGGGCAGTCCTTGCAGGCTTTTGGTCCGGACCTTATATCCCATATAAACTCATTGTGGCCCACAAGTTAAAAAGTTTGCCCAACCCTGTGCTAGAGCAATACTTTATTTTAAATGTTCCCACAACCCAATGGTTTTGATGATGATACCATGTTTAAGGGCTTTGCAATTAACTCGTAAATCAGTTCCTTCGAATTTTGTGACCATCTCTAATCATGAGCTTGATTGACAATGATATGACCAGATATGATGACTATGCTGTGAGCCTCTTGGAATCTTTTTGAGTAATGATGAGCAGCATAGGCAGTATAGCATGTATTCGCAAAATATCACAAATTATTTTACTAATATTCTAAATAAATTTGTGATCTGCAGTCATTATTACCTTTATTGAACATTTTGCCACTTGCGTATATTGTGAATGCAATGCACAGTAGTTCCGGGCATGAAGATGTAGCACTATATTCAAGATCTTCGCGAATTCTCGAAGTGCCGATATTCGCCAAAAATTTGCGAAAAACACTATTTTTGAGCAGGGTCAGTTTTTTTTATGTTGTATGCCGCATATGTCCATATCACTTAAAATAAAAAATATCATGTGAATCATGTGTCACCTGATGTTTCATTTAGATGAGAAATTTCTCTCGTGGCCCAAGGGACCATTGTTAGGACAGACCGCTGTGCTAGACTGAGTAAGTTTTTTCAGACTTCACAGACTGAAAAACTTAAGTGCAGATGTATCTAGAATACAGGCTGCCTCCATCTCTATAAATGACAAAGTAACAATAGTAAAATGTTAGGATTCGATCTGGAGACTTAATAACCTTTACCCACGGACCTGTACATTGAGGCAGTTGTGTATCATAATATCCATACAATTTATGGCAGGAGATATATCATCCCGACTATAATAAAATATGCTGTGCATTGTTACTATATATGTTTAATAGAAATCCATACTGCATACATCCCTACAATGGCATTTTAGCTGTGTACTTTGTAGAGCACATTCATTGATGTATTGCGCACATTCCCTCAGTGTGAAGCGCTACAATCACAGCATCTTGTAAGAACAATTGCAGCTCACAACATTACAATTAGCTGGGGTTTTCCATTAGAAAGTAGGTTTTGAATCCATAAATGTCACACTGTTTATTTGCATGCACACATAATATCTTTGAATATATTGCGACAACAAATTTTAATTTGATGTTACTGTGCAATGTGCTCAGAAGACTCATATTTCAAAACAGTTGGGGGGAATATAGAGAAGACAAAATCCCAACATGCTTTGCTCTGCAAAATGACCATAGTTTATTTTTGATGACTGCGAGCTCTCATTATGTGTGGTGGTAACAAAATAACACTAAGTAAAACATGCCATTAGGAATACAGTGTTTTGTAGTATCAGCTTCTTTAACGAAATAACTAAAGAGCAATGATAACAAATTCAATTATTTTAGCATTCGTTTTTTTACTATAAACAACATCTCACAAAAGTAAGTATACCCTTGACATTGTGCTAAATAGTTGAAAAAGCACAACATTGAAGATATGACACCTAGATACAATTTAAAGTAGTCAGGGTAGAGTTTGTATAATTTAATCTAAATTTGAAACACTGCACATAACTCTTTAAAATTGTTGAGTTAAACAAACTCTAGTCAATTATCAATCCCTATGATATTTGTATGTGTTTTCCTTTTTATTGGGATGTGTCTGCCTATAAATCTGTATATCTACCGTATATACTCGTGTATAAGCCAAGTTTTTCAGCCCCAAAAAATGGGCAGAAAATTCTCCCCTCTGCTTATACTCGAGTCAGCCGAGGGTCCAGTCACCCCAGCTGAATTTCCATGCTGAATGCTTCAGGCAGGCAGCTTCCCTCTTCAGCCCATCTTCTCTCTTAGCTCCTGTGAGCTCCATGTTTCCGACAGACAGCTGATCCATGTAAACAAACTCCACACTGCCAGCTGGTGGCCTGGTTACTAGTACACATACAACACTCCATAGCCTATGATTAAAAAATAATAATTGCCTTGCAAAACCCATCCTGTAAAAATAATATTCCTGTGTTCTCTTAAATTTATTGAGGTTGGGGCACTAAGGTTAATCATGTTTGATTAATTTCTAGGTGCAATGGTGCTTTCTCTATATTTTTCTCATTAAGAAAACGTCACTATTTGACTTTGCATTTCCCACCCTCGGCTTATACTCCAGTCAATAAGTTTTTCCAGTTCTTGTAGATAAAATTAGGTACCTCGTCTTATACTCGGGTCGGCTTATACTCGAGTATATACGGTAATTGATGTATACCAGTAGTGGGTGTTAAGGGACACCACATTGAACTTCCTATTTACATTTTGCTTGCAGATGTAGTTGGTTTGGTATTGTATGTAATGCAAAAGTATCGTAAGGTGAACAAAAGCTGATCAACACACCCATAGTAAAGGAATAGAGAATAGTAACTCACTGACTAAAGTTTAAAGCTGTGTGGACTTCAATACCCAATAATACAAAGGGTTTTACATTGCGCATAAGATGAACACAACTTCGCTTCTTTTTCTTATTTAATTAACTCAAACATTATTTAATCCATTATTAAATCAAAGGGTGAGGCCTAATATGGCAAAGGGAGCAAAATGTGAGCAGTGTTGTTTTGCAGGAAGTGATTAAATTCTGTTGGACTTTTTCAGTCAGTACTTGCTAATCAGCAGCGTAACAACCCCTAAATTAGCAGAACAGAGAACAACAACTGCATATATTTTAGGATAATAGCTCATTAATTGGAATTCATTAAAAAAACATAGAAGATATTGTTATGCTCTCCATACACAGGGTTATATTGTATCAATTAGAATGTCTAATAAAACATTTTGATGGAAAATATACTAGATTTTGGGGGATAGGGGTCAAAATTATTATCTGTGCAGCCCAATTGTTTATCATTCTTAGTGTAAGCGAGATTTTGGTTCTTGTATTGTAGATTCAGGAATAAGTGATAGGATATCTCTCCAATTTTAGAAAATGACATCATCATGCGCAGCCGCACCTGCAGAGAATCGGCTGGGCACCCATTGTGTGCTGGATAACCAAAGTAATTACATCAGTCAAAGAATAACAGACATTTCCATTTGGCAACCAATTTCGGCCCAAAATACAACTTTAAGCCTTAGATTTCCACCCGATTTTTTGGCCACCGTGAGCGCTTAGGTGAAAATCTAAGCGTCTAAAGGGGACTTTACTTATGGTTACATTAGTGATCATAACAGTACCCAATGGGTACAAAGATCAAAACAACTCAATCTTACCATCTTTACCATTCCATTCAATTAAAACATTTGATTTTGATTATTTTGATGTGACTGACTAACAACGGTTTTAGTTTAAATTTTTTATACATTTTTTTTAGGAAATGTCAAGTCAGGGGGTCCAGTTAGGGTCCACTCACCTGTCCCTGTTCCCTGGTCCGAGGTGGCTGAATTTCAGGCTGCAAGAGCTTCCTCTTCAGCTGGCATCCTCTGTAAGCTCCGTGGTTTCCAGACAACAGCTGATCTGATGTAAACAAACTCCACACTGCCATCTAGTGGCTGGTTACTGATACTGGTCACCCATTGTAAATGGAAATAGAATTTTATAGGAATTCAAATAGAACACTCCACAACCTATGATGAAAAAATTTAAATAAGCTTCCATTCCATGTAATTTTCCCACTAATAACAATAATAAAAAAAATATTTAAATGGAAATTTATTTTCATGTTTGAACATAAACATTGCCTTGACAACCCATCCTGTAATAACAATAAACCTTTATTGAGGTTGTGGCACTAGGATTCACCTGTTTGATTCATTCCTAGGGGCAATGGTGTTTTTTTCTCATTTAGAAAACTCCACTATCTGACTTTGCTTTTCCAACCATCAGCTTATACTCGGTCAGCTTATACTCAAGTATATACGGTATGTGTATAGCCATATACATGTATAGCCATGCACTGCATGCACGTTGAGTCCATTTTCATCACATACTAATGATGTTTTTACATGTGATGCAATGTGAGTTTAGTTCATGTGTGTACACAAAGGGGATGGACATAAACAAATATACATTTTCCATATGCAGGTGCTGTAAAGTGCACAAATTGATGTCTACAATACAAGATATCTTAATTATCCAATGCCATTTCTAACTTTTCATTACCACACAATGGGCAGCAAATGAACAAGAATATATAGGTAGTAATGTCTATTACATATATATCATACATATTGTACTACAGTGGAGAGTCTCATTTAGCATTTTTTTGTTTGACATATCTGGCTCACTTAATGATATGACAAGACCATCATTATAAGGAAAAAAACTGTAAATAAAGTTTCCATGAAAATGTTGATTAGTTCATCTCAGTCAATGGGATATAGATGTAGATGGGTTATTAGCCTGTAGTCTATAGGATAGACTTTCTATGCAACAAAGCAGTAAATAAAATTTCCATGGGAATGCTGATTACGTCATTCAGTTAATGGGGCAGAGATGTAGGTGGGTTATTAGTCTATAGATTATTGCCATACTATAGTATCATCATATTATTGTTAAAAAAACCTAGCATACACTCTTGCAATAATTTTTAGATTTAATCACCATAGTCTGAAGGAATCAATTAGCTGCAATGTATAGAAAATTCACATGATTCATCTTCAAGATAATAGTTATTGATGCATGTCTGAACCTTTCTTCTTAGTCTAGTCTATCGGTCTATTATCTGAATCGTTTCCTGACAATATTTGTTGTGCGTTTTTATTTTCATTTATTTAACATTAGTTGCAGACATTTTCAATGATTTTAATTCCCTGTGGATTTAGCTTATATTCAATGGAGTTGACTAATATGAATAAAGTCCTTTGGACAAAATGGCAATACATTTATTGGTGTTAATTTACAATCTTTAAAGCTGAGTTCTAACCTGAGTTCTAAGTTTCATACAAAATCACCAATGTGACAGCTAGGTTTATCTGCTTATTTTAATTCCAGGGAGACATAAAAAGTACTTCTTAGTGATAACCTTTATTTATATAGCGACAACATATTATACAGTGCTGTACATTAAATAAGTGAAGATGCAACACAAGCCAACACACAGGTACAGATACAGGAGGAGAAGCCCAATAGGGTTTATAATCTGACAGTTTTACTTCCTATAAACCCTTCTCGCCCCTCCCCCCAACTCACTTTAGGTAGCAGCAATCTGGTGAAAATCTAAAGCTTAAAAGTGTTTTTCTGGCCGAAATCGGCCGCCAAATCGTTCCAAGCCATTACAGACATGTCTGTAATTTCTTAGATCAATGTGGGGACCAGTGTCCTCATCAAAGTAATGGTATGTCTCCTCTGTGTTCTTGGTGGAGCTGATCCACAAACCCGTCTGCAGCAGCGGCTGTTCTCGTTCTGCTGATCCACCAACCGCAAGGTACCTCAAACTCTCAGGCTTCTGATCAGCAGAATGATAACAGCCACTGCTGCAGACAGGTATATGGATCAGAACACAGTGGAGACATACTGGCACAAAGGGCTTGTCCCCAGAGGCAAAGTTGGTCGCATGCAACCACTTCCATTAATTTCTGTGGCCTTGTCCTCACTTGCGTGGGCATCCGCGTCTTTGCCATGAGCCGCGGCCAGCCTTTAGCGGCTGCATTGACATTTAGTAAGGCGCTCGTGAACTTTGTTTAGCCTTTGACCACCCCATGGCCCACTTCATCTGTGGGGAAAAGCCCAAAGGATGCCCGGACAATTTTTCCCCGATTTTTCTGCCTGGCCACAGCAATTATAGTTGCCTAGAATTTAGCTTTGTTTATTACCGATAATAAAAATCCTGTCCCTATAAAAACATTTATTGTTACAAACACCATTGGCTGCTTTACCAGATAATGTGTGCAGGACTTTTATGTCATTCTAATGTGGATTGTGTAGGGCAGATATGGAAATAACCCCTTTTTAATTCTATTCTATTATTCCTTGGCTTTCAGTCAACCTCATTGATTTTATTTCATATTCTGAACTTTTCTCTTTTTGACTAGCAAGTAATGACCTGCAGAAAGTACTTGAGAAGATAAAGCTGGTTCATTTAATTTACTTAGGGAAACATCTTCAATAATCTATAGCTAATGTATTTAACATCATATTAGCTATTGACACATGTACACACATATGCAGAAAAGTTAATACTGCTTATCAAGCTCTTGAATATGATAGTTCAAGTATGGGTTTGACAAGTAAATTTGTATTCAGTGACTTAATTCCTTGTATCATCATTATTGTATTATTCAGTATATGTAAAGTAAAGCACTTTTCAACGTGGACAGCTGATTTTAAATATAGTAAACAGACAAAAGCAATTCTGCACGGAAAGCATAAAGCTGACATCAATTTCTTAATTATGGCTGTATTAATAAAAGAAACCCTTAATTGTTTCACTAAAATTTATTTAAAGTGTACAAGTATTAAGACTTTAATAAATGAAATGCAAGCAGTCCATTAAAAAAGTACTGAATACCGAAGCATGAAATAGCATTTTTTAATTTTTTTAAATAAACAATCGTAAACCAGTCTCCGGTCCACTTTTTAATTCAGGAGACCATGTTCAATGAGGTGGGCATACCTGGTCCTACCTACTGTAACAGGTTATATTATATTTGTGTGTGAAAAACATTCCCTAAACCAGTGGTTCCCTAACTGGGGGGCGCAAAGCTATTCCAGGGGGTGCTGGCCTTCATTCTTAACCTGTGTTTGAATAGGGTAGGTGGGGTTTGATAATGTTCCTAAATAGAAGGAAAGTTTAGAAACCACTGCCCTAAACAATGCAAATTAGATTAGCCCAAAGAACTTTTTAAAATGATAACATTACTGTAAGTCAAATCTGATATTTGATCTTAATCACATTCTGTAATACTGATATTTAATGCATTTTCTTGCAGAAAGAGAATATTTTTGCCAATGTGGACGAGAAAAGTAGATTTTTACACCCAATCACAGATTAGTATTTATCAAGTTGCACATAATACATTGTAGAGCGTTTTTATTGGATGTGTAGTAGTGTATGTCTGCTGTTACAATATTAGGTTTTACTATACAGAAGGAGTCTATGTGTTTCCCTGTAACCAATATCTAAAAGGTTTTCTTAATCAAATTATTAGAGCGTTTTCAAAGTGCCAACTTAGCATTTTACGACTTGTTATCCCACAAACTTAAAGCAGATTAATACTACAAAAACATTTTGTTGAATTATATGCTGCTGGCTGCAGGTGCACAGGAACATGGAAAAGGTGATATCAGAAGTGGTATCTAATTTCCCATTTTCCCTTGGGGCCACTGTGGAGCAAGTAACTGAGGAGGTGGTGATTTGCAGGATTTTTAAAGATTAATAATAGAAGGCAGAATCAGAGGTGGTAAGTCCACTTTAATATTCCTTTGACTTTCACATAATCAGAAACAAAATGTATGTGGTGTCTACCAGTCCCCATGGGTGCTGCATAACAGGCTAATTAACCTCCCTAGCAGTATGTGTATCCTATGTTCTCTGTTGAAAAAGTGGCATGGGAAATTAAAACAAATTACAATGTAATATTAACGTGTTCATATTTGCTGCACCCCCTGCACGTTCCAGGCGTCATCAATGGCAATGGTGACACGATGACCAAGGATACCTATGCCTGGTTTATAATACAAGCATATGGTGAGGGCAGCTGCCTTCTTCCCCTGACTTATCACTGACGTCGGGGAGGTGGAACCAGGAAGAAAAGCAGAGAATGCTTTAGCTGAAAGACAACAGGCTTCTCTGGGGAAGGTAAGCTACCTTAAGTTTAGCTCTTGGTTACCGATATTGGAAAAAAAAATCTAACCCAAGCTACACTTCCAATTAGGCCACAGAATCATCCCAGCATGTATGAAAATAACAGAAAATATTAAAAACTAGAAACACGTCTGCTTTTGACCTACAGGACTAGTTATTAATTTATTAGCATGATTAGATATTTTAAAACATATTTTAATTATACTTTTTGTGAGCCACAAACAGTTATTTTAATTACATTCATATATAGCGCTAATAGGGGAACTGATAAGGTTTAGGGAGTCACTCATCCAATGCATAGTCTATTTGAGTTTTTCCTTCTCTAATTGTATAATTGGTATGTAAGAAGTTATAATAAATACAATGTTCATTAACATTCGGTTATTATTTAATATTTCTTCAGTCCCATATCACAGTCATAATGCATGTGCATGCCTAAATGCATTGGCAGTAGAGATGGTTAATTGCAAAGCCTCTGAACATGGTATCATCACCAAACTTGCTGGAGATGTTGGGGGTATACTACAATAAACGCATGTAATATGTAATGCAATAAAATGCATAAACTACATGTGCTAGAGCAAAACGTTTTTGTTCAAATGTTCCCGACAACCCTTCTATACATATCCAGCAATTTTGTTGATGATACCATTTTCATAGACTTTGCAATCAGCTCACAAAGTTAGCAATAGTGTTGAGCGAGAATATTCAAAATTTGAATATATAAGACAAATATCCGACATTCGAGAAATTACAATATTTCGCGCATGTGTGCTCGGATATTCACAATGGCGGATGTTCGTCATATTATGCTTCAACATTGTTTACCTGCATGCATTGCACATATTTGTGCGCATTGTGAATGGATATGCGCTATACACAGAACACAGAATGAAGAATAGAAGCTGTTAAGCTGCAATGAGAATCATTGCGAGTAAAAGGCAATAGAATACAGTCGAAAATAATTTTACAAATTTCAAAAGTGCCGTTGTATATTCGCGAAATTACGCGAGTTCAAATATACCATATGTTGCTCAACACTAGTTAGCAAGTCGAAAAATTTGACCATGTCTCTTGGCAGTCGATGGTTGTGGAATCAAACTAAATAAAGCTATATCTCTAAATTACTGTATATACTTTTAAACAACATACAAAATCTTTGGGTAAAGGCAGCTTTAGTCCTAGCACCTAAGACAAAGTCATAATTAGTTGTTCTCAACTGTCAGCAGCAGTTACACGGTAAAAGTGATGTCAGTGGCCAGAAGGGCTCTCAGTAGGTGTATGGGGCCTAGGCAAAGGTCACAGAGTAAAAATCGACCAGTATGAGGGATGGGTGATTAGGTTACTTGTGAATGAAGACGGAGTGTGCCCCCCCCCCCCTTGTAACAGACAAATAAGAAGATGGACATGAGGTGTACAACCTACTGCAACAAAGTAAAGTACTCTGAATGAAAAAATTACTGTGAATTTTCTTAAATTTTTTCATTCACAGTACTTTAGTAAGTAAAAGTTGTGTGTCTTGTGTCCTTGTTCCTATTAACCCTAGTACCTGCTGGAACTCTAAATAGACTGTGAAGCTTAAATCTTGGGAATCTGGTATACTGGTTATAATTAGGCTTTGACAGTAGATAAAGGATTTAGCCCACATGATTTGATTCTTTTTTCAGCCATAAGTTATGAACAGAGACCAAAATTAGCAGTTGCAGACCAATGTGTTATGCTCAGTCCTATGCACAGTTATGATCATTTCTCTTTTAACACTGAACTATTAACTTTCCAGATAACTTTAACAGGTATTTTCTTTTAAAGGAATTAGGTTCTGGAAAGTAAAATAGTTTAGCATGGCAGTGGAGAATGTATGATTTTGCATATTCACATACCTGGTTTAGCTTATCATTCATATAGGCATCATTTAGAGGTAACTTACCAGTTATGCCCATTAACACGTGACTGATTTACAAACAGCTATTTCTACAAAGAAATACAACATTGTCATCAGAACAAAACATTTGAACTGTGATGTTGAGCTTTCAAATATAAAAAGCAGGCCTTTTTTTAATCCATCACTTGTATACAGAAATGTGTAACTGGAGTGTCTTTTGTGAATTTTGGTGAACTACTGTGACTAGGTTCTTTGGATGCTCGATGTACCCTTGTTTTCTAGGCTGACACTGAATAAACGGATTGCACACAAGGAATAAACAGAATGTCCACACAG
>CM070033.1:56114341-56144946 GCA_036250615.1 Ptychadena robeensis | reverse complement strand
AATCATTGCAAATTGAAATTTGACTTTGAACACTTTGTTCGACTTAAAGCTGTGTAAACTCAAAAAAAAAATCCCCCACATACATTACATGGACATATTACACACACCTGTCAGCAGTATACATCTGTGAAAACTGCTACACAAGAAAAAAAAAGGTACTTACAATCTTCACTTCCTCATTCCCTAAGCACCATCTTAAGTACTGGCACCTGAAGCTACTTCCCCCCATTCTGTTGAACACTACTAAGGTGCCCCTCCCTGCAGACATATTACCAATCCCAAAGGGTTTGGTATGGGAGGACATTCTGGTCATTCAGAGATCTATGTGCTGCAGTTTACATAGGAGACAGGAGTGAAGCTGAAGGAGGACACTGTAGGAGACGGAGAGAGAGTGAACTGAAGTGGTGGGTGAAGGGGTTCAGTGTGCAGGTGATAGGGGGGTGACATGGATTTGGGGCACACATTAGGCTCAGGATGAGTTATAAAAATATCTTATTACCATCTCTTAATAATATGCAAATTTAAATTGGGCCAAATTGACTTTAATTGACTTGGCCTCCATGTAATTTGCATATTTATGTAAAAAATAAAAAAAGGGTGCACAAGACCAAAAAAAAAGCATCTTGAAGTGTGTGGAACTGTGGATGGATTCTGAAGAATTGGTTTTAGCCAGTGGACTGGGACACTATTCTTTACTTTTCTAATCTATCTGTTAGATTGTAATCTAGACTTTGCTGGGTCCTCCTTTTCTGCATCATAGTTTGTATGTTGTAGTCAGCTTTGTCATCAGTAGACACAATTTAGCATCCAGCATTGGTGTTCAGTAAATAAAAAATATAATACTATTTTTTTTTAAAAATATTTAAGTTATATTTTATATATCCAACCATGCTAAAATTATACCAAAACCCCAGTTCGTAATTAATCTCTACCTGTGCAATACCCAACTGTACTACCAGTTCCCCTTCTGCCAAAAGACCAGTCCAATGTGCAAATTCCATAGGGGGAATAGATTATTATTATAATTATCATTTATTTATAAAGCACCAACATATTACGCAAAGCTGAGTGGAGATACAACACAATATAATACACACAGGTACAAGGTTATGACACAGGAGTAGAGGACCCTACCCGATCAGGCTTACAATCTCATAGGTGGGGGAACAATCTTATAGGTGGGGGATAGATGATGTATTTTCAGGAATTGTGATGACAGTGGTTGTGGTGTAGGCTTGAGGGTCTTCCAAAATGAGGGGTAAAACAGAGATCTGCACTGAAATATTTCCGTCCAGCAATCTCGCATTGAACCCAGGGATCGCAGACAGTGTCAGTGCAGCAGGCACACATGGTCAGAGCAAGTCTCCATGTTCTGAAGTAGGTATCCGTTCTGCCCGAACTGCTTTTCAGGCAAAAACAGCATCTCAGAGTCCATGTTGTGGTTCAACTCAGTATGCATCCCTGGTGGTGCGATGCAGTTCTGGCATCTCCAGTCTTTTTATGGATGTGTTTAACCCAGCGAAGCTAGGAGGCGCACAACCTAGTACAATAAAGTAAAGTACTGTAAATGGTGAAATAATATGAAATAAAATAAAACAAAAGACAAGATACTCACATTAACGGAGGTTTACAAGGATTGATCTCTCAGGGCCATGTGTTTTCCAGGATGACCTCACTTCCTGGTTAGGGGTGAGATCACTTCATCTATTATCTTTCTTAGTTTGAATTTCCTGCAGCCCAACCAGCTGTAGGAGATTTAACTGCTAATCATCTGCCAATCATGCACCAATCCTATAGCGCCAGGTGGAATAATGTAATTAGGCAATCTGCCTATTTAATGGGACCAATTAAGACTGGATTACTGGGGTTGTTATGATTGTGTGCCCAGGCACATTACACTTTCCTTCTGGAGACAACTGGAAATTCAGAAATTCACCTTTCCCACTCATATCCAGTCTCAGTGACAATGGTCACCAAGACAAGTCAAGAATTTAAATGGAGACACTGACTCCAATAATATATAATATCAGTTCTAACTGTTTCCCACTCAATGGACCTAAGAAAATAATTTGCTATATTTGAACACATTTTTGACTGCTGTGTGGTGTGAGAATCCTGCTGCTTAGTGTCTTGACACCGTTTAAAAAAACCAGAATGACCTGCACCATGGAGATCAATCTAGAAAGGATCAAAACTTAACAGATAAAGTAAGAGCCTGACATTACTAGAAGTTCAAAGTCTAATAATGACACATACATATAAAGAGAGGGACAAGAAAGCACTTGGTTTTTGTCATATGAAGTTGGAAACATTAATACGTAGCATTTCATACGTTTTTCCAAGTACATCTCATAATGACCTTCATTCATTGTAGTTATTCTTAAAGTTAAATCAATTGGCCTACAAAAAAACAACCATTTAATCTGTTCAAAGAAATTCTGTAATGGCCTACTTAGACCATTAGTTATTTAGGGATGATGTTCGGGTTTTATGCTGGAACAGTTTTTTGGCAAATGTAAGCAAATCTGTGCTTGCCATCCTATTGTGCTGTGTTTGGTGATGGTCTTGGTTGGTAGCTCCCCTAAAAGTCCACCAGCCAATAACAATGCTGTTTAACTGTTGAGTTATATATAGCCAAGAGCTGCACACTGAATGTTGACCAAGTTGGTTTGAAGGGAATGGGTTCAAGGAGCACTTGTTCCATTTTTACTTTTCATTACTCAAATTCAGAAGAGAGGAATGCATTTTCAAATGACCCACTTAAATGATTGATTTTACTGCTTGATTAAACATAAAAATGTACGTGTGTATGACCACTATATACATCTACAATGTTATCTATCAGTTGCGTTAATTTAAACTAATTAGGACAGTGACCATTTAAAAAACAAAAGAGCGGGGCTGGGATTCAGATTGACAATTAGAAGTAGTCCCCTTAGCAATGCAATGTGTACAATCTATACCCTTTGTAATTACATGAATACAGACTATAAACAGTTAAATGATGATTGAGAACGATGCAGTCATGTTTGCACCATTTGATGCGTTATTAAAGGCACGCTTAAAAAATCATTTTCATCGTTCCACCTTTTCATCTAGCTGTTAATAACACCAAGTTTTGTTATTGTTTATGTCGAAGTTATGCATATTTGTATCTTAATACAAAAAAAGTTCTGAGAATATTTTATAATATCCTGCTACAAATTAGCATTTCTTCTCATTCCAGATTCAGATCATTACTTTAAAAAGGAAAAAATTGGGGGGAAAAGGATGAAAAATATAAATGCATCAAGAAACTATTATCTTGAGATTATATCCAGAGGCACAAAAATTAAATGGTGTTTTGTAATAGTGTTTATCAAAACAGCAGAACAATTACCAAAACTTTTTCCGTTTGCACTTATTTGTAAAAAAAAATACAAAAGTAGCCTCTAGAGAGATGTGTGTTTTATAATGAAAGGAAGGGCTAGATTATATTCAGTGGGATATTTGCTTTGTTTTGTATTCCCTTTTTAAGTTCCATGATAATAAGTTTGTCATGGGGTGACTTTCCAATGTTCTAACTTCATTTTCAAATTCAGCTTATGGTCCATTGCTGGGCGCTACCACTTAATATAAACAATTAAAATGCCTGACAAGCACTGTATATTGGATCTGTAAGTAAAACATATCTATAGAAGGTTCTGATCGTTCTGGCTCTGATATATAAAGAAGCTGATCGGTAGGTAGATTTACTGGTTAACTAGTAAAACACCAGAATTAAACTTTATTGTAGCCATTGTAATCCCTTAAGTATTAACACACTTCTAGAAGGCGAGACCATGGCTTGTAGCCAATTAACTGTCCAGCATGCCCATGTACCTTCAGCAGATGTGGTAACAATTGAAAAGAACAGAGAAATTACCTCTATTGTGGTTCCTTTGTGGTTGATTCATAGGGCAGGAGAAGGAAGTGACCTAGAGGTGATTCTTAGCTGCAGTAAAGAAAATTCTGTGTAAATGTCAAGACTGGATAAACAGCAACATAAATCCTTTTATAGCCAAAACAGCTGCCCATACATTTATGTTCATGCTGTATACTGTTGGAGGTCTAGCACAGGGAAGCAGTTCTTCTTACTTTATGTGATAGAAATAGAGTCCTAACTCAGTTCACCTAGACACTTTCCATTACATTTTTCTCTCCCTTGGTCATTGCTTTTCTGTCCATTCCTGCAGCACCTCCCCTGGATCATTGGCTATACATATCTATGCATTCTTGCCATCTCTATATCTGTGCATTCTGATACCTATACTGATAGGGAAGATTAAAGTTTGCAGTGCGTCCAGGGCTGAGCAAAGTAAGTTTAATCTTTTAGCCTAATATAATGTGACAGCTCCTGTGGGATATATATATATACATATATATATATATATTGTGACAGATTGGTCATCTGTCCCTGTGAAATTAGACTGTTGGGTGGTTCCTGGAAGAAGTCCGGGAATGATTATTGCCCAGCAACTATAGGTTGCTGAATGTGTTTTGCTTTAGTTTTGTTTTCTTAAAGGGCTCCCGGACTCTGGGATAGAGAGGATGGAATTGGGTGGACCTCTCTATTCCCCCAGGGTCCACTAAATGGTTAAACACCTGGGTTGCAGGTGAGTCGAGCCAGGTGTGTCCACAAAAGGAGCAGAGACCAGTGTGTCAGTGCTCTCATGGAAGTTGGAGACAGGGCTTCTGACTGAGTGGAGACAGGGGGCACACAAAGAGTGTGGGGCCCGCCTGTGGTTACTGGGGCAGCTGCTACAAGGGGCTCACAGAGCGTGTGAGGCCCAGGCCTGTTGCTGCTGAGACGTTTTTATTTGGATTGATCTTTACCCCTGTGAGGGTTATCCTTTGCTTTGAACTTATTTGTGTATAAATAAACATGGGCAGGAGCCCTAAAAGATAAACAATCGTGTGGAATGATGCTTTGAGAGCAACCGTTTGTAGCTGATCCCCCACAATATATAAATATACATTACCACACAATTTGACACCTGTACACTTGCGTTACTTGTGTTACACTTGTGTTACATGCAGCTCGCCATTTACACAACTATGGGGGTGCTGTGGGTTTCTGACACCAAGTGACCACTGACTGAGCTAACCTCTGAGGTGGGGTAAGGGGAGTGGTGGATGCAGTTGTTATTGGAAGAAGAGTTTCTTGTTTGCTGTACCATTTATTATAGATGCTTGTTATGAATAGTGATGATCATGAATATTCGGATTCCAAATATTAATCGCGAATATCGGCAATTTGGAAATTCGCGAAGATGGTGAATATATTGCCGAATATTCGCCATTCCGGATATTCGGTATTTTTTGTCCATTACACATGCCTCTCAATGCAAGTGGACGAATGGGAAGACTGCAACAAGAGCTTAGCAACACCATTAACAGTTTTTTTAAATGAATATTGGGGTGATGTGAATATTTTAAAACTTTTAAAAATTTGCATAAAAATTGGCGCCATGTTAAACATATATTGTGCTCGCTAAATTTGCAACAAAAACTGCCGATATTCGCAATAAAAAAAATCCCCAAATATTGCCGAATGCAAATATTTTCCGAATGTTTTCCATAGAATTCGCGGCATGCCGCGAATACGAATGTTGCCTATGCCGCTCCTCACTAGTTATGAATGGGTAGCTGTGTAATGGGCAGTGCACAGTGCATGGTAGTTATCTATACTGTGGTATCTATACTAGTGATGAGCAGCATAGGCAATATTCGAATTCGTGATATTTCACGAATAATTCTACTAATATTCGATTCTATATTCGGAAATGCGAATATTCGCGGTAATACCATGGATTGCGAAAATAATAATATTAATGGATTGCGAAAATAAATAATAATCGCAAACGCGAAAATCATATTCGCATCGCGAAAATCTTTAAAATGAATGGTCACATGCTATGTTTATTTTCGCAATGCGAATATTATTTCCGCAATACATGGCCATATTGCGAATATTCGGAATTGCGAACATCCGCCGAGATATTCGAGATATTGGCGAATTCTCGAATTGACGATATTCGCGAAAAATATTTGTCATTCGAATATTTGAGCTCAACACTAATCTATACTGAGAGAGGCGCCATTGGTATCTTCAGATACCATCATAAAATAAAAATCAGCAGAGGATAAAAGCTGAAGAGAATCAATAATAATGGCCATTCAATGTAAATAATTGATTTTAACGTGTGAATGTCAGAAGGTGTTTTGGTAGGAAAACTCGTGCCTAAGAAATATTTTCCATTCTGCTTCTTCTCATACTTCTATTTGCAGTACCCAGCAGCAGGGTGTTTAGGAGATAATTTGCTGCAAAATATGACAGTTAAAATTTAAAATAGAAATGACCTCTAATAACCAGATATGGAGTCGTATCAAAGATAATTTAATTTATCTCTTTTAGAGTTCTTCTAACACGAGTGCTTATTCACTGGACTAAATCTATTCATATTAAGGATCTTAACAGAAAGCTTTCCGAGGCTTATATGATTTGGAAGCAGAAAATATGGTACAGCTACAGGATTATAATTGGTATATTTCTGGAAATCCTTAAATAACGTTGTAACTGTATCTTATTCTTAATCACAAATCAGAAATTATTATTCAAACTCATTTGAATTACAGGAATAACACTTCCAATCAATTAATGGCTTTTAAAAACATATTATAAGAATGTCATTTATTTTACCAGTATCTGAGACTGTAGAAGATCTGAAGGGACTTATTATTTGTTGGTATGTAAATAGGATATAAAAATCTTTTCTGGGAACTATTTGCAACTAGACTGATTCACCTTTATTTTAAATCAACTTGTGCCACAATTTATAGAACTTTATGGTAAAACGAAGTTGTAGTGTGCAAAGAACTGCCATAATATATAATGAGATCATAATCACTTTCACAAAAACTTTCTTTATAACCTCACTGGAGGTCTAATTATATACCGTATATGCTCGGGTATAAGCTGACTTTTTCAGCCCCAAAATGGTCTGAATATGCTCGGCTTATACTCGAGTCAGGGGTCAGAATAGAGGGTACACTCACCTGTCCCAGGTCACAGGTGGCTAATTTGCAGGCAATAATAATAATAAAAAATACTTTTTTTTTATTCAACAATAAAGTCTATTTAGAAAAAAAAAAACAAGAAGAATCATACAGAATTTACATAAGCATATGGTAATACAACCAAACTGTTCTCCAGACACAAAATCATTACTAAGGATGGAGAAAATAAGCCTTAATAACAGATATAGCATAACCCCACTACATGGTCAGTAATAAAAACAGGTAAAGATATATGAAAAACATTAGGAAAGGAACATTAGCACATTATTCTCCAGGGTACCTCCACCAGCAGATTCCCACAAGTCCTCCCACATTCAGAGCGCAGTACAGAAGACCTAAGTAAAAGAAAGGAGTGCCATATCCAGGTGACAGGACTCCACTTTGGACATCCATACGCCCCAGATCTTATCAAATTTGTTCTCGCAACCCCTGTTCATGTAAACACACTTCAAAAGAGTTAGGATATCATAAAAAAAGACTTTTTTAAATAGAAATTTATTTTCATGTTTGAACATTATAATTGCCTTGCACAACCCATCCTATAATAACAATAAACCTGTGTTCTCTTAACTTTAATGAGGTTGTGGCACTAAGATTAATCCTGTCAGAATCTTTTCAAACCCACTTTAAACTAAAGAAAAAAAGGGACTTTTTGGGCACAAGTCACTTAAATACAGTGTAGTACGGCTCCCCATAATAATGCACTGCACAGCATGGTAAAGTGAGTATAAATAGTGTTGAGCTTGAATATTTGCCTTTTTTTAAAAATAAACATGATCATGCGCTTATGGCCATGCATAAATTTTGTATTATTTGTATATCAAATTAAATATTAGTAGAATTATTCATAAAATAATGCGAATTTGAATATTGTCTATGCCGCTCATCAAGTATAACCACAACTAGTGTGCTGCAGAGCCATTCATTAAAAATAGGAACCCCAGGCACCTTGCGCAGTGAAAGACTGCAGGCATATTTTTATTGTGGTGCAGTGTGGTAGATGGCTTAACCAAAACAAAATAGGCTTCATCATGGCAGGACGGTATATGATGTCCAATAGTGACCATAGTGCAATGTCAGTGGAGTTTCCTAAATGAGAAAAATATGGAGAAAGCACCATTGCCCCTAGGAATGAATCAAACAGATTTTACTTACTTAACTTACTTCAGTTGCGGGATCTATTTAAGAGATGCTTTCAGAGGGTTATCATCCACCCTGTTCAGCAACATGGACATAAACATTTTAAAGATAAACAGGGAAATTACACATTTATCAGCAGTTTTATTGGCTTTTCACCTGCTGAAGTTTTTTCCTTACTCACCAAACTTGCTGGAGATGAAGAGAAGGGTTGGGGGTACTGCTCTAACACAAATAGTTTTTGCATAAATTAGGTTAAAAGTCAAGTAAAAATTTTAAAAATCTAAATTTCGACTTTGATTTTGAACTTAATTTATGCAAAAACAGCATGTGCTAGAGCAAATAGTTTTCAAATGTTCCCACATCTCCAGCATTTGGTGATGATACCATTTTCAGAGACTTTGCGATCAGCTCAAAATGTCAGCTAGTCGAAAAAAGACCATCTCTAGTTAACATAAACAATTCTGTACTTACCTCTCTGGCACTGAAAAGCATTGTGAACCCTATGATGCAAAAAACCTGGCACCATCAACATTTGCAATTGAGAAAGCGGTGACATGAAATATGCCACATACCATTAAAATATTTTTGGATTGGACAGCTGAATTATTAACCCCTAATAAATAAAAAAATATACTCATTCCTAAATCAACACCATTGTGTGCTGGTTCAAAATGAATTTGATTTATCCGCTTCTGTAAAGTATGTCTGATATACTTATGTCATAGAATGAGCAATCAGCTGCAGAGCTGTAGATAATTCTGTAATGAATTGTGCTGTCGTGCAATGATTGAATATAACATATTTACCTCATGCCCCTAAGAAGTGAACTATAGAACAAAGTTTTCAGGTTTGCTGTGATTACATAAAATAATGGCAGCTTTTTCTATTGTACTGGACATATTTTGTACAGTATCCAGGCAAAGTAAGAAAATTGTGAAAGGGTAGGAAATATAGAAGTCAATAATTCATTCAAATCATGTTTCATTAATCCTGTTTTGCTTGCAGGAAATTAATTTTATTTAATACGTTTTTGAAACACCTTTTTCATGGCACACTTTTATATAAATATGTTTTTTGCATTTTGCTTTAAATCCCCGTTTATACTTCTTTGTAGAAAGACCGTTGGCTATACCATTTACAATTTAATTTAGGGATAGGGATTAGTTTAATTGCCTAGATCAAAGCATCAGTTTGTATGTTCTGAAGCTTATTCATCTGCATACCACCAGCAAGTTGACCAGGAAGGTTCATGAGTTTAATCATGGGGAAGTATTTGCAGGCACACCAGAATAATGCGTAAAAGCAGTTAATACATTCATAGCGAAAGGAATATTACAGCAGAAAAATAATTATATTTCTGTGCTTCTGCGTATTAGACCAGGTCATCACACAGTGTACTTGTTTTTCATTGTCAGTTCAATGACAGGTTTTTAAAATTGCTGACATTTTAAATGGCATTTTTCAGATGTAGCATGGCTTATCACAGTGAATGTGCTTTTCTGTTTACAATTAAAAAAAAAAGCAAGGTTTGTATTGTAAGTGTAGATTTGCACTATAATGTCTCAGTATTGCTGCTTGAACCTGATCCCAGTTTTTCTTTAGATAATGAAGGCAGCCCCTCCAAAATGGCTGACATTTGTTACATAATAGCCAACCACTTGACTGTTAAGCCTGGTTCACACCTATGAAGTAAGGTACCACACAAAGATATAAATACACAAAAGTGCATTGTCACATGGGGCAACTTACTGCATAAATGTGAACAAAGTGGTTTGGTATTATGTACCTACTGTCTCAATTCTTATTGGCACCCCAATGCCATTGACCACTATGACTCATGTGGTAAACATACCCTGTTTTCCCAAAAATAAGGCACCCTTACATTTTTGCCTCACGCTGAAATATAAGGCATCCCCTGGAACATAAGACACCCCCGAAGATACGGTACTGTAACTCTGCACAGGGGGATCAGAGGGGGCATTCAAAATGACACAGGAGCATCAGAGGGGGTTACTAAAATGGTAATCCCCCCCATTTTAAGTGATACCCCCACCCTGATACCACGGTGCTGTATTCTTCTTCATGGAAAAATAAGACATCCCCTGACATATAAGACAGTGTCTTATTTTTTGGAGAAATGCAATAGCATGCACTGAAGTGCGCAAGATGAAATAGGAACATGCACATGTTTTTTTTTTCTGCTGCACACATGTTGGCAGCTCATTTAAATAAATTGACTTTGTTTCCACAATGCAGGCTATCACACTATGCATGTGCTTTACTATACTACATATATGTGGACCTGACCAAATTTTGCTTTCTAAGCTTTGACAACAAAGATGTATTTGAAGCCCCCATAAATAGGGGGAGGGGGGGGGGAGTGGGAGCAAAACCCGTAATATATTTAAGCTTTGTGTGTGCACATTAGGCCCTGTTGCCCTATGTCACCAAATCTAAACCGTATCCAATTTTAAAAAGAACGTTTTGTAAAAACTCTTGTTTTGTATATGTCCAGGACAGTAAAATAAAGGATATCTCTCTCCTTTTTAAGGAGAGCAGATGGTTGTAGAGTAAAAGTAGCCATATATGGTTCAATATTTCCATTTGATCTACTTAAAATGATAGCGGTTGGTAAATTTTGCTTGATCGTACAAGTAGCTGATGTTTTTTTTCTAGGTATTTCGATCAATTTGTATGCAATCGTACTATGGAGCATGTGTGCCATTGTGTGATTGTGAATCCATTGTATGATTGTGAATCTTTTGTGTTTAAATCGGTCACACTGTGTTAGACCAGCGATAGATATGAAAATCACACAACATGATGAAATCTAAGATTGGCTCCTCTAACTGCTTGAACCTGCAGTTTGAAAGAGAGATCACCTGTGTAGGGGTGTCTCTGGCTTCGGGTTTCGTAAGTTAGGTTTCTTCGGGCATGTTTCTCCAATGTAAATGATTTGGGGTGTGCCTTATGAAACAGAAAAGCTGACATTTGTTTCAATATGTATATTTAATAACTGTTGGTAATGAATGTTAAACATACATAGTAGACACACATAATAAAAACCAAACAAACCTTTACGTGACCCCTACTGTCAGACAGGGTGGCTATGTAGGTTCCAATGCAACAAAAGGTCTAGCATTATTTAAATAACTATGTTGCTCATGGCTAACATATTTATACCCCTTACATTTTGTGCATCATGCTAAAAAAGAGAAAGAAGAAAAAAGATAACTATTTGCTTTAGAGATGAGGGGCAAGTTTTCTTTGACACCCTTTATGGTCATCCAGGGGTGTTCAGATGACTGGGTCTCTTTACCCTCTTTGGCCTTTTGTCATTTTGTTGTTTGACACACATTTCATTTGTTGTATATATAACATGTTTTGAAAAGTCAATTAACATGATAGATACACTCCTTTTCAAGGACTGCAAACCCGGTAGCTTGTTAACTTCTTGATGAATGAATTCTTTAGTTTGTCATTGTTTATTTTCTGCATTAACACATTGCGCAGAGTACATATAGCATATGACTATTGACTGAATAACAGATATGCTGATCACAAGTATTTTACCAAAACAATAGTTCCTTCAATTAATGTACTCTCTGTAGATTGATTTGTTAGTACGCCTTGTCGAACACATTGGATTCAGCCAACACAAAAGGATTAATTTCTTGGAGAAATGGCTTTCAGTCTTAAAGGAAAAAAACATAATAAAAAATAATTCCAAATACTGTTTATTACAGATACTTTCTGTTACCGTACTGGTGGAACAAAGTAGAGGATATGCATGTACTTAAAATATTAGGAGAGTAGTACATGCATGTAGAATTAAGATAGGATCTATTGTATTAAATGTTCTATTTCACAGTGTAGCATCTCAATATCTGATAAAAAAAAGTCTAAATAGTTGTGCAATTCACATACAATACACAGTTATGCCTTGTGTACACCTGACACTTATTTCTAGCTTTATTTTTACATTTTGGTAGACAAAACGTCTTTTATCTATTTATACATTGAGGACTGATTTAAGATAAACAATGAAGAACAATAACTAGGAAAAAAATGACTTCTCAAATGCTGAAAATTGAGGCCAACCAAGAGTGAGGTCACTGAGCATAGTTATGTTAAAGAAACCTGCTGTGAGTCATGAGTAAGATACTTTTTTTGTCATTATTGACCTCCTTGAAAATGCTAGTTGCCTAGATCTCTGAGCTTAGTGACTCACATACTGAAAACAAGTATGCTGATACTGAAGTCAGAATCCTTTATGTGCCCACTTGTTCAGCAAATCTGATAATGGAAGCTCTATCTGAGAGACCACCAATTAGTTAATTAGGCAAGCTCTGTCTGAGAGACCACTACTTAGCAAGTCTTAAAGTAGATGTAAAGTTTGAAAATAAAAACCAAAATGATAAAAAAAATGATCCACTTAACTCACCTATATCCAGTCTTCATCCAGGGACAGTTACGCTGGATAATAAAAAGTAAATACTTACCTTTCCTTTCTGCTCACTCCAGCACCACCATGCCTGGAGTGACTGGTCCTCCAGACAGCAAGATGGGGGAGCAAGACTCTTCTGGTCTCGCTTCCTCCATCAATTCATATCTGAATCCAGATTTAGATGTGGCTGGCTTCCGGGGGCAAGGGGACTTTGCACGGAAGATGTCAGCAGTGTCTTTTACCTCCTCTAGACCCCATAAGCCCTGAGCCCACTGTGGCACAACTTCCCTTGGGCGGGGGTTGAGTGTCTCTGGGGGGTTCAGCATCTTTTTACACTTTTTACCAGATACTTTTTTTTACCTTGGATCTGCCCTATGAGAAGGTAGATGCGGAGGTGGTAGGTCCACTTTAATTATAATTCACGGTGCCACAGTTATTTATTATTGTCAGTGGGTGACACCAGAGTGACGGTGACACCGGTGATCCATGGGTGTGGACCCACTGGACCAACTTGCACAGTTGGCAGTGGTGCAATCTGGGGAGAAGCGTCTAAGGGACCACCTGGTATTCATCAGAGCACCTCGCAAGGGGAGATGGATATCTTTCAATATTTATAACTTTTGTATTCCTTTTTACAAGTTTTACTTAAAATTTTTATTTTTAGTTATCTGTATCAATATTTAAAATACATCACAAAAATTAATGTTTAAAAACAATAACAAGTCAATTGATAATAACATCAAGCACTGCCTTTTCCCCTTGATTCATCGGTAATAAAAAATCGACTTAACATATATAATATAAATGTAGTCTTCTGTCACTTATATGTTGTCACCACTGTTTGTGAATCTCATGTACATTGCCAGACCATGCCAATGGCAATGTACAAATTATCTGCTGATAATTTGAGGAAAGTCAGTGTGATTCCTTTACAGTTCAGCACTTAAATGATATACTCATGAGGAAGCGACAAATGGTCGTGAAATGCGTTAAGGGAAACAAAACTTGAAACTCTTGGATGTGAATGCCTTAAAAGTGCTGCAGATATGTTAATAAACATCAAACTCTGTGAGGGCTAACAGCGGACACTTTGGAAGGGTCACTAGTACTGTTCAGAAAATTAAGGAATCTTGTGATGTCGATCTCTTGATAGGTTAAAGCTGTTTTGGTACCTATATAATGGTGGGATCTGTGTAAACACAGACTTTTACAAAAGTGCCTATCTACTTAAAAAACCTTTACTTCTTTGGTAAATTAACCCCATTTTATTCTCTGCGCAACCATATAATAGTGAAAATGTACATAGCGATCACAAAAGAATACATAACACTATAACAGCGTTAAAGGGTCCTTATATTATGCCTTTCATTTGGAAATACCTCCTTCTTCTTTTTAAGGGTTTGCAGAGCATTTATTCTTGATGTTATACATTATACTGTTCTCATTATTCCCCCTATTATTGTTATTATTCTCCTGATGGTTGGTAACAATGGTTTTTCTTCCTCTTACATCTTTCACAGAATATTACTAAGAAAGAACAAGCTCTGCACTGTAAAGTAGGTCAATGCATGCAGCAAACATGATTAAATGCTTGATTGTCATACTTGCAACTTTGAGTTTCTCAAAGGAAAAAAAAAGAAGAGATTTTGGCACGTTGATAATATCACTAAGTAGATGAGCATTATAGTGCGATATAAAGGGACATCAAAATCCACAGACTGTCATAAAATGCACTGTTTGCTTAATTATAATGCAATCACTTTTTTGGCAATTAACTCTTGCACTTAATTAACTGATATAAATACTGAATAAAAATAAAATACAGAGCCCTTCTTAATTACATGCAAAGAAGTTAGGAGTTGTATTTTTTATAATAAAACAGAACTTAAATGCATGCAATGTTGTTGAATGCAAGATGTGACAGTGAAATGTCAAATAGTGAACTAGAAATTTCAGATCTTTCTACTATAACTTTTGTATAGCTTTTGTAGAGCTAAAAAAAATTAGAGAAAGTGGCAAACTTGTTTTACATTGGTGCCAAAAACTTCCAAATAGGAAACTTAATCACTGGTCTCCATTGTAGCCTATGCTGATCCAAGCGCCACATTTTTGACACGTTTGGGTCACTTGATAAATGATGGAATTTTACAATGTCATTAAAATCTTTTGAAAATGGTTCCCACTGGGGAATAGGCTGAAAAGTGTCAAATATGTAGCTGTGGGATACTATAAAAAGATGTGGGGAGCATACAACTAGCTAATCTCATTTGACTTGTGACCTTTTTCCACTTGGATTATTGGGCTCCCTTTGCAGATGCAATGGTCAATATTTTTTAGAGATGAACAGACTGCGAGCTAGGGATGTTATGGAAGAAGTAAGTGATGAAGTGACATTTTTCCTGCTTTGAACAGCAATGGAACAAAATCAGAGCTTGTTGCTTAAATATTCTGTCAGTTTACAGTTTATGTTACTTATACTTGGAATAGTAGCTGGTATAGCAACTGCTCATGGAACCAGCGTTTAATAGTGCTAATAACCAATGTTAGTATAATTTTGACCAATGCTAGGATAATGTAGGCCCCAGGTGCCCAACCTGTGGCCCGGGGGGCGCATGCGGCCCTTTTGGTGTTCTTAAGCGGCCCTCCACAGTCCACCACAGTTCACTCCACATAACCTTTGAATCAAAGGTTATGTGCCCCAAAATATCACTATGAGGCACATGACCTATGGTGATGTGCATGACCACTATAAATTTAAAAAAATTTTGTTATTTAAAAATTAAAAATGTGTTCTAGCTCTACATGCTCTCCTCTTTTCTTATATAAGTCAGTATAGAGTAAAAATTTTATGTGCGCCTCTTTAGTGATGCAGAGGGCTGCAATTGTGGCCCTCCATATCAACTCAGTTGCCCACCACTGATGTAGGCAATATGTGGCTTACAAGCAATCGTGACTATTTTCTTTTTAGCCTTAGCTAAAAACCTTTAGCAGTTTCAATAATTTTACCATTTCCAATGGTACACACAATAGATTTCATGTTTGAAAAGAGCGTTACCACAGGCCTTTCTCTTTCTTACATTAGGAACATGCGGTTTTCTTATTACCTGTAAATGCGGATTATGTGTTGTACTGGAGGACATCTTAGAACTACCAACAGGTCTGTTTGTCCTGTGGCCTAAATTGGCTTAACTTGGTTTTAGCTGTAAAGAGCAACATCAAATAATGCATGGAATCAATTGCGTGACTGTATTTGCTGTTCTGAACACTTCACTTTGATATATAGCCCAGGGAAAAAGCTTAGATAGGTAAGCTGTGCCTACTGTAAGCAATTCAAGACATAAAGGATATATACTTTTAATTTAAATGCCTTGATTTACCTGCCTGAAATGGATGGTAAATGGTTATTGCTTTAATACAAAAAATACTTTACACTAGGCAAACGTTTTCTTCATGACCTTTAGGTTTCTGCAATCCTTTCATTGTATTTTAGAACATGGCATGTCTTCTGTCTGACATCTCCTGAGATAGCAATTGCAGAGCACAGGTTGAGTTCTTCTTGTGAGATGTGAGGGGGTACCCCAGGTAGACGTAGAACCTGTTGAGTGGGAGGGTTCCACCAGGGGGAGCTCCAGGTCAGAGTTAATAAAAGGAGGAGAAACAGGAAGTGAGCAGCCTTTTGCCAGAGACAAGTGTAAGAGAGACTTGTGCTCTGAGGAGTGGTGTGTTGTACCCCGGCTATGCGAGGAGTGTGAGCGGTGCTACAGGTGGCATCTAGGCCAGAGGCGAGCAGACTTTACCATGCAGAGACTGTTGCCTCAGCCTTTAAGGACCGGTCACTGCCATTCAAGTTACCCCCGTTAACCAGTTGTATCCTGTTAAAAGCTGAAGGGCAGCAGTTTCACTGCTCACCCAATACAGTGTCTCTCAGACTGGGTTAATGAATGGGGCACTTTGCACCCCATTAATTCTCAGTGGATGGGTAACTGTGTGGCAAGTGGATAGCACCGTTCCATATTCACCAAAGTGGAAACTACTGCTCGTGCAACAAATAATAAATCATCACATCTAAATCCCATATGTAATCTGGGGGATGCTGGTACTCCTTTTGGTTTGGTTTTGTAAAGCTAATGTAAACAGTAAACCATATTAGATTGTTAACAAAGAGAAGGACGGGGTTAAAGAAGAAAACCCCCAATAGTGTTGAATTGACACTATTATAAAAGTATGGGATTTAAACTCAGAAGCATCGGATAGAATAAAAATGTCTTTACAGTTTATTTGATACAACCATTAAAAACCATATACATATCTTAACAAGGTGTTAAACATGATGTAGACAATTTATTGCAACGTTACAATACAATCATGTCTACATCATGTAAAACACCTTGTGAAGATATGTATATGGTTTTTAATGGTTGTATCAAATAAACTGTAAAGAAATGTTTATTCTATCTGATGCTTCTGAGTTTAAATCCCATACTTTTTAAAATAGTGTCAATTCAACACTATTGGGGGTTTTCTTCTTTAACCTAGTCCCTCTCTTTTATATGGGATCAGTCGCTCGGTTTTTAAAGGTCTAAAGACCAGTTACCCACAGACGATACTTATCCCTCACCTTCATTCAATATCATATTAGATTGTTGTCATGGGCTGCACAATTAATATAATGTATTTTGATATTAACTCAACTTGTGAACAATAGATCTTTTTAAGTGCTGACTGTTATGATTCTATGAGCTCTGTTACGTTATGAACTCCTGTCATAGAAAGTTTTTTAATCATTGTGGTAAGGTAGAGTATGATATGAGAAGTAGGTCAGCAGAGACAAATGTATTTAGCTAGAGCAAGTAATAAAATATTACTTCCTAACATCGGAAAGGATCCTTGTCACTACATTTAACTGATGCTGTAAAGCAGGAATGTCAATCTCCAGTCCGCAAGGGCCACTTACAGGCAAAGTTTTGGTATCAACAGTAATTTCTATCAGTTTGTAAACCATGCTTTACTCACCTGCTAAAGAGATATTAAAAATGTGTTTGGAATCGGCCTTCCAGGAATGGAGCGTGTGTCACGCTCCATTCCTGGAAGGCCAATTCCAAACACATTTTTCACAGGTGTCCTGTGCGGTAAAGGAAGATCATATCATACTAGGTTTCCCAGTGACCTGCATCTTAAAACATGGACATGTTGCTCCTCCCTGGCCAATGCACTAATTCTACAATTCCAGGAGTGTTGAATATATCGCTCTTTTTACCCCATGTTTGGTTTCTCCCAATATCTCACAGATGATAGTGATACACAGGCTTGACAAAAGGAAATTTCATGTGTGTTGTAGGTTTGGACCTAAAAGTACAGAATACCTGCTAATATATATATATATATATATATATCAGCAATGAAAATGTTTTACTTCTTGTCTATAACCTCCTTAGCGTTCATGACGAGCCCAGCTTGTCCAGAGTTTGTGTGAAGAACAAACTCTGGATAAGCTGGGCTCCCATGAAAGCCGCATATCCCCGGAAAGCTACAGCGATGCTGCTTCTAGCCGCAGCATTTCGGGGTTGTGTGGCATCACCAATTGTGTCACGTTGATGCGGAAGGGGCGGGGGTGTGCAGCGCCATAGACCTCCATGTTAATGGAGGAGCGTCTGCTTTCCAGCCCTCACAGCCGGTGTCATTAATGAGACTGGCTGTGTGACGAGGGGAGGGGAGGGAGGAAATGACACTGCTGCGATTTCCCGTACCACGCTGTTAAAAACGGTGCGGTACGGGCGGTGCGCTAGGGAGGTTAAACCCCCCGATCAACAACATTTCTAAATAGGGAATACAATGATGTGGGAAAAAATAGAAAAGCAAAAATCAAAACCATGATAGTTTTCTTTTAAAAAGATTGAAATTGCAAATTTGCTTTCAAACATAAGTCTAACATTTGACCCTAATAAATGCAATAAAGCTTTGTTGAAGTCTAAGCAACATGTGAAAATGGCCGCGTTTGCAGCTCGATCAATCAGTGGCTGATGATTTAGAATCTTAAAGCTAGACATACACGTGCAGGATTCCATGGCCAATTGATCACTCACCCGATCGATTCCGGCGATTCTGCCGGGAATCGCAGGTGTGATCAATCGGCCAATTAAGAGTATCCATCGCTGCATACCACCTTGTCCAACGGATTCCGGCACGATTCTGGGACGATTCCGTGTCCGATTCCACCTCCGATTCCACCTCACAAATGGCAACTCCCCCTGATCTGTGCAGAATCGGATCAAAAAGACCAACATGTTGGTTCTCTGACGGATCCGATTCTGGGCCCCCGAACGATCGGACGTGATCGGACGGACAAGGTGGGCTGCACACAATTCCGGCACGATCGATTCACGTGCATGCGCCCGGAATCGATCGGCCCGGAATCCGGCCGGAATCCGACCCGTGTATGGGGGCCTTTAGGGAAATAACAGCTCTTCAGCACTGAGTATAAACTCTTTCCCATTTATTAGTTCACATCCTAGTTGATTCTCCCATCAGTGCTTTTGAGACTTTAAATGACTTTTTTTCCTTTTTTTCTTGACCCAGTTAGGATACAAGCATTAGACAACAATTTCCTTCTCTAAACATACGCTCATAACAGGTTTCTGTGCTTTGTAGGAAGAAAAAAACCCTTCAAACAGCAGCTACTGCAAGGAAAAAAATATTGCTAAATAATTTCACCGAATTTATGAAACATAAAAGTCTCCTTCTAACAGCTAATAGGTTTCACATCTAGTTATATATATGAAATACTTCATGAAATTATAATTTGCTGAAACGTTCCCTTTCTACATACTGTAAATTAATCCTCATGTGTGCAATCCTACATTCTATACCCAGCATTGAAAAGGAGGACTCTTGAACCTATAATGGAACAGGAAAGATTTAAACAGATTTGAATTATTATGTACAGTTTGTTTGTATTATAGTTACATTTACTTAGTGATTCATTCTGGGACAAAGAATTGTAAAGCAAATGTATGGATAGTTTCAGCTGTTAGCCCTATCCAGCATAGAAAGCTTTTTCTTCCTTATGTTACATTACAGTTGAGATATTGAGGCTTTAATAATGATTAAAAAAACGTAAATACCTTAATAAAATGAATATTTTTGTCAAATTTGACCTAATCAAACTCACTCTTTTGTTACTGTCCTAAACAAAGAAATCGTTGAATCACCATTCCTTAATTTTTTTTTTATAGAAATTTACTTATTATTGACTTGTATCAAGATCCCCAATCAAAAGACTAGTATTGAAGAAGCACATGATTAATTTAATCATGTCATCAAGTTGACTTTTCCTGAATCACTGCTCAGGATCATAAGATCATGCCTCATTTCTGTTACCTGTGTAGACTAAAGCTGGCCATACAAGGGTCGATACTGTGTGATTCTTTGGGCGCGGTGGCATAAAGAATCGCAGAACGATCGTTCGCTGAATCGATGCACACCACTTTGCACAATTAATCACTGACCCTTGGTCCCCATCCAAATTAACGACGATCTAACGGGGATTTACCAATATGTCAGATACCTGTTCAATCAACATTTTCTTGGGGCAGGATCGGGTGAGCAGCGTTTGATTCTTAAACGAACAATCTCTACAAACATGCACAGCAATCGATCATGCATGGAATCAAATGCTTAATTGACCCATGTATGGCCAGCTTAAGGCTAAAGCTGGGAATAGACGGTACGATGTACTGTCTATTCCTTGTCCGATCCTATGAAGTAGCAGGCAGCGTGATGACGTCATCGCGCTGCCTGCTAGTGCCGAGAATCGGATGCCACTCTGCTTCTGCCGGTCATTAGTTCAGCTGGGGGCAGCTATCCCCAGCTGAACTAATGGGATCGGACTAAAATTATCCGTCTTGACGGATCTCTATGCGATCTGAAAGGACGGCTGATTTCAGTCCAATCCCTGTCAGTTGCAGCCTCCAATTCCTGCACGACCCGATCCTTAAGGGATGCGGGAGCATGCACGGCATCCAATCAGGGATCGGATCGTGCAGGAATTGGACCGTGTATGCCCAGCTTTAGTCTACAGTTCCCCATGCTGATAATGATACATCATGACCATTGCGACCAATGAGTCTGCATGCGCCCATTGTGGTACAGAGCAATGGGTACCAAAAGGTAGTGGGTACAGAGCAATGCCAACTAAGTGTGAATTCAACTTACAGGTTTAATAGGCATAAATAGAATAGGTATAGAATATCAACTAATGTAAGGCAGCTTCTAAAGTGGATGGAGGCAAAAACATGGCATAAGGGAGGCATTGTACATAGTACCAACCGTAGTACGGGCTATAAAAGCTTACAGTGGAGATAGGATATATATAAATATATGAAAGATACATTTTTGAGTATTCTTGATTATAAGGTTATCATGGGATCAAACACAGGGATTTTGATGCAATATAGACTAGGCCTAAAACAGGCTCAACCAACCAAAGCATTACAAATTAATGTGCTTTTCAGTGATTTCTATGGCAGGAGGATTTTCCTAGGAGAACTTGGCATCCCCATTGCCCTTGAGTAGCTACATGTGTTTATTGTAATTTAATTGACCCCATTCTTTTATATGAGGTCAGTCTCCTCAATACTATTGATTATTAAATCAAATCTTTTGCTTTGCATCAAATGGCCAAAAGCTTCTGTTATATTCATACCATACTATTACTCCTAATATATATACTGATTGGTCAGAGATTAAAATTTTGAAGCACATTTAGGTATCAACATTTCTAAAAGGCATTAGAAAAGGTCATTTTGAATGACCTTGTTATTATGATTAGTCAATGTAAATGCCTAACAATATAATGTACAGATTGATTTCATAATAATTCTTAGTTGTCGGGTTTTGTTTTTATTTTAACAAATGGCCATTTTCTTTGGGTAATAACCTTATCCAGTCCTCAAATCAATATATTCAAAGTCACAGCCACAAAGAAATAAAACAGACCCATAAAGCCATTTATGGTCCTGAATGTATTCTAGAATCAGCAAACATGTAATAATGTATCAAATGTATACTTTAGTTTAGTAAAGGTTCCAGCTTTGTTTTAGAGGTGTTCCTGTCATCTATCCTGATTTTATAACAAAATGGCGACATTTTATTGTATGCAAACATGACATAGTGTAAAACCATTTTGAAGCCCCCGCTGCATATGAACAACTATTTATGTAATACATTTTAGTTTTAGATGAAAGTTGGAATTAATATAAGCCTTGTCATTTTATATTCTCTTATATGTGTCCCACTGGGGAGATTTCTCTTCATCTGCTATCCTAAATTTAAGGAAATTTTCACAAAATAAAATGGTATTTTACATCCTAAGGAGTTGTCATAGTCAAAGGGTACTTTGGTAGATTGGAACACCTTATAATCTTGATTTGTGACAATGGTGCATATAGAATGGGTCAATCTCCAGGATTGAAAGTTAACAGCCCAATGACTTTAATTCATTTACTGTAAGACAGCTGTTGACGAAACTTTAGCTTGAAGATAAATATAAATAAATATATATATATATATATATATATATATTGAATAATCAGACACTTTTCTCATAAATTACAGGTTAATGTAGATTAACACCCCCCCCACACACACACATGCACATACACTATAATTTTCGTATTGCCATATTTGAATAAAATGAATTAAATTGCTTCTGAATCTTCTGTGGTTAACGTAATGCAATTTACATGGTAATGTAAAATAGGCCAGGCAGTCATTTATTTGTGTTCTTTTCCCATTATCATAAACTGCACATGCTGCATGATGACTTCAACACGCTGCACATGCTACTTAATGTAATCAGTTAATATCACTAGCTTTTATCTGATTAAATACTGTAGCTAGAAGGGGTTGGGATTGAATGTCACAAAACACTGTGATTTTAGGTTTTACATCCATTTGTTAGACTACTGTGGATTTTTAGAGGTTAATACCAAACACTTTTCAGACCTTAACTGACTTTCTCAATATTATTATTAGCTTTTTTTACATGTAAATTAACATTGGTGAAACTAGATAGTTCTGCCAACATCTTTGAATTCATTACTACAGTCAATGTACCTAGTATATTGTTATCTATACATATGGAAACCACAGTATGTTTTTGTCACCATGACCACCACTATTTAAGTCCTGACATCAGCATGCAGGCAGTGTTATGTCTCACCCACAGCTCTTGTTTTCAGGTGATAAAAAGTGGCAAAATCTACAGAAACTGCAAACACACACAGATATTGTCAGGGTAAAAATCATTTTTACACCTTTTTACATATAACAGTATGTCCCTTTCATGTAACACAATGATGTAATTCTTGCTATAGATACCTACTGTGGTGTATTATATCATATGTATTTATCAAGAATGCTGCCACCTTTTCATAGGAGAGTTTGCCTGTCGGTAGTTAAGGTAAACTGTGGGTACCACTGGCTACAATTTGCGTGTTGAATATACAGAACATGGAACAAAAAATCCACTGGGTATGGGTATGTATAAGGAGCCTGAAACAAGAACATCTCCAGGTGATTTGAGAACCCTGATTATATAATGGAGAACTATGAATATAATATCTGTATGAGGATCAGAATATTGCCTGCTGTGTCCTTTTGTTTAGGCGCTCAGTGCAACCTCTACCTTGTCAACTAAGTGGCTTGCAACAGAGAAACAGAGAAGAGAAACAACTTTATCATCCTTTTCATGCTTATTAATTGTCCCAGACCAGGGCACCACAGTAGACCTTGTACAAACTGTAAAGCCCCGTAGACATTTTAAATATTGGGAATTATTGTGTTTGTTTGTACCTAACAGCTAGAGGATAAATGAGCACTATACACTCCACAGTGCTCATCTGTTCACTGGAGAGGAGTGTGATGAGGACAAGTAAGTGATGTCCAACTGCGTCCTTCCCCCATAGAAGTCTATGGGTGTGGGGCATGACAGGCTTTGATAGATCCATCCTGGCAGATGACTCAAGGACCCCCCTTGACACCCATACATATATCAGACATTGAGACTTAACTCCAGTGGTGAAAGTGCTGGCATCTGTTTGTCATTATAAGCAGAGTAGTGAAAATCAGAACTGGATGGTCAAAAATGCAAATACAGATTAAAAGTGTCTTTTGTGATGCAATTATAGCTATAGTAGTCCATGTGGCTGTTACTAAGCCTAATGGGAACAAGGGGGCCCAAAATATTTATAGACAGAGGTGCACATAAGTGGTACTCTGGTACTCAAAAGGGGACAAAAACTAGCTATGCGTAGCTGCATTATTGTTACAAAGCTCATATGCGTACTAACAACTTGGAGGCACTCCGGGCGGGCCACAGCTAAATGTTAAATGTATACAATTTATATCACTTGGATAACTGCAGAGAAACATGAATAACTATGAAAGGTTACAGTTAGGGTGTGAAATTGGAAATGTAAATTACTAATCCAAAAAAAAAAAGATAGGACTTCTAAGGGTGTTGATGATCTGGAGGATGAAAGTCAGAGTAGACATATGTAAGGTTAAAATATGACAAGAGAAAAGCACTGTGTGACAGCTGGAATGTGACTATAAAAGGATGACATTTGGACAGCAGGTAGTCTCAGGAGTTAGAAAATGTCAGGGTGTTACTACTGAGGTATGAGATCTGGGGGTTTAAAGTGTTGTACTGTGAGAGTTACATTTGCCCCTAAGCCAGCTGGTGACCTGTGGATGGAAACAACTAATTGGGGGCTTAATCAGTAACAGGGAGGTCCATCTGCAGCAGAATCTACCATGCAGGAGGCTGACGCAGAGGACAGTGAGGGAGACAGTGAGGAAGATCATGCTACATATGGGGTGAGTACCACACACCATCTCCTGGTACTCATCTGAGGAGCTCACTTAAAAAGTTATGTACACCCCTGTTTATAGATATTCCTTGTATTTGAGAAGATAACACATATACATCATTGTATCATTAAGCATTGCAGAGGATGTTGACATGGATGTTTTACAATTGTTGTCACTAGTTAAAGACCCACCCTTGCCCAGAATGTGCAGTAGGAGAATTTTGTTTTGTTTGTAGTGTCGATTTCCAACTTTTCTTTATGTCAATTGGAAAATATCGTAACAATTGCCGCTTTTGCACATTATTGGCATATAACAGTGATTAAATAACATGAACATACCCATGCATGGGGTTTACATAATTTCAGCTAAACCAACACAGATGATTGAGTCAGGTGAAGATGAATGTTGGCAAAAAAGTAAGGAAAGATGAGTTCCCCCTTAAGATCAGTAGGAAGACAGACATAAAACCCATCAAACCTTTGCTATGGAACTCCATGATCAGTAGTTACACTTCTGAGCTCCTTATTAAGTTTTTATAAAAACACACAAACTTATTTTTAGTATAGGTTTTCTTTTTATAGTAAACTTACGTCAATGTATATAACGTTATAAAAAATAGGATTATTCTGTAATTAGCCGAGGCAATGTGCACTGAATTGTTGTTCCAGCTGTGAAAGGTTAAGGAAATATTCTGCTTTAAACTAATGTAGAGATAGAAAACAACTCCACATCACCATAATAGGATTTCTGCAATTGACTTAATTACACTGTATGCAGATGCAGTGTCAAAGCTTATAGCAAAAAATGAATTGGTGCTTAGAGATAGCTTAAACAACTTGATTGGATAAAAAGATTCAGTGGCTATTTTATTTTTAATTATGATATGCATTGTCTTCAGTAGTAGAAAGATTAATTACATCTCTTTTTGGTATTATGTAGCACAATGTAGAAACACTACACAATGCATGTGAGTGAATGGTTTTAATGAATCATAGTCTATGGAAGCTGCTTTAAAGAAGCATTAATTTGTGTACAATGGACACAAGGCCTGTTTCTTTCAATATGTTTCGAGTCATTTTCTCAGTTCCATAGTTTCTAGTTCTATTGTTCCTGAACTAATGTGAACACTTTCCTAGCAAAAGATTGCTGTGGCTGCTATTTTACATTAGCTCCATGTAGATCTTTTATGCAGCAAACACTATAGTGCAAGTCAGATACAAAAAGTACTGTAAATTTAGCGTAAAAATACCTTATACTGGAAGAGAGTGCTCGAGTATTGTAACATGTTAGCAATCGATTCATTGGGCGTTTGCTGTGTAAATGATACATGTAAATAAAACTTGGGTTTTTAGCCTCCTTGGCCCCAGTTAACTCGGGTTGCATTTCATCCATCATGAGTTAACTGAGGGGAAGCTTTCTTGTCCGCCGTATTCCCTTAGAGATTCTGTGTATCCCCATGTATGCCGATGCTTCCACTCCCACCCTGATCGCAACACCGGTGACGTTAAGGGGCAGGAGGCGCCATTGACCTCCATGTAAATGGTGGAGTAGCTGTAATGGGCTGTAAATCGCGGGGCAGCCGAATGGGCTGTAAATCCTGGCTGCATTGTATATGCCTATGTGCTTTAAAAAAATGGCAGCAGTTGCTCTGGACTGATGAGTCAAAATTTAAAATATTTGGCTGTCGCAGAAGGCAGTTTGTTTGTCGAAGGGCTGGAGAGCGGTACAATAATGAGTGTCTGCAGGGAACATTGAAGCATGGCGGAGGTTCCTGATTAGGTCATGATTAATGGTGTTGTCAATGCTAAAAAATGCAGGTAGATAGTTATACATCATGCAATACCATAAGGGAGGCATATGATTGGCCCCCAAATTTATTCTGCAGCAGGACAAGGACCCCAAAACCCCAAACATACAGCCAAAGTTATTAAGAACTTCAGCATAAAGAAGAATGGTATGGCCCCCCTGATCTCATCATCATCTAGTGCAGGGATGGGCAAAGTGCGGCTCCAGAGCCATGTACGGCTCTTTAGCCCCTTCAGTCTGGCTCAGTGGCATAGAGACCAATTATTTATTTTATTTTTCTTCATTCATGCACCATCCCCCCAACAGGAAAACCCCATGCGCTACCACCAACACCTGTGACTATCTGTACGGGTCACTGTGGCTACCAATAATCTAATAAGTGGGGGCTCTCCATTTACCATTAAGGGAGGGGCTTTATGGCTACCTACAGGGGGCTTTTTGGCTATCTTTAAGGGAGAGGGGGACTCTGGCTACCTACAAGGGGGGGGGGGGCTCTGGCTACCTACAAGGGGGCTATGTGGCTTAAATTCAAATCAACAACAAAACCTGACTTACCCAAACTTTCCAAGGAGCCAAGCCATGGTTCACGTTAGTTGTCATCAGTCATTGTCATTGTAATATTGTTATTAAGTATGATATCAAGTTTTAATTTTTACTAAGACTTAGTTTTAGGGAAAGAAGACATGATTTTAATTGTTGTCAATTTCGACAGCACCCCGACCCCACCAACAGATCTCCGGCTCTCAACATATATTTCAAGCATCACACTGTAACGATTTGGCTCTTTGGTCGAATTAGTTTGCCTACCACTTATCTAGTGTGTCTAGGATTGCCTGAAGAGATGTGAGGAAGCCAACATCCACAAAAGATCTGTGCTTAGTTCTCCAAGATGTTTGGAACAACCTACCAGCCAAGTTTCTTCAAAAACTGTGTGCCAGTGTACCTAGAAGAATTGATGCTGTATTGGAGGCATAGAGTGCTCACACTAAAATAATTTTTTCCGTATACATCCAATTTAAGTATACCTACCAACACTGATTTTCAGAACCTGGTCTATTGTGCTATAGGAGCTGGTGTTTAAAAGCATATGATTTATATTTTTGGCAAATTGGTGCATACATTATGAGGTTTTTGTGACCTGCTGGCTTCTAGTGGACTTTTGTAGCTATTATGGAGAATTACTGACAGTGTTGCAAATAACATATACTGTATAACATCCCACTCTACCCAGATATGCTGTTTACTGGCGTTTTAAACATTTTGAAAAATATGCTGCCATTCCTAAATCTCTTAAAAATTTTAATTGGTGATATATTCTCTTCATGATTCCCCATTCTACTCCAAAGATTTGAAGATAGTGACACATTCCAGGAGATTAAATGTGTAGCGGACAGTCTTTTTTGAAAGAGAGTGCCAGACTGGCCTGGTAGGAAGAGAAGAAGGACCAACCAGTATGAGGGGCTTACTATGCAGATTCTAATAGACCTATATGGTTTCATACCACCAAAGTCTGGTATTGAAAGGAACTTAGTCTGACTCAAATACATTTTTAATAATATTACTGTTTTTACCCAAAGGCAGTGGGATAAAAAATAACTCTGTACTCTCATATATCAGTTTGTAGTAATAAACCTTCCTATTTCTCCTCCATGGCCATCTTCATTAAGAAATATCCACTTTATATTAATGCCCACCAGTGTACAGTCTATAACGGTATATCAATACCGAAATATCTCCCTTGTTTCTGAGAGCATGGGGCTTTACAAAAGAGCCTACTGAGCAGACGCGTTATGAACTGCTCTCATTTTATATTCTTCAATTAATAATAGGAAAACTTTAAACTGTTAGAGTAGATTATTTAATCAGGATGAAAACATTCATTCAAAAATAGATAATGAGGCATAAACTACCTCCTACCGATATTAAAGACTGACCAGGGACTCCAGGAGAGTAATTTAAGATGGACAAGGGCCATGTTAAGCTTCATAGGTCAAAAGAAAAAATTTAAAATCAATATGAGACTTAAGCGGAAGCCAATGAACAGACTAAAGCACAGGAGTAATGGGATGGTTTGATTTAATATGAGTCCTTGGGCAACAGTATTTTGCAGTAATAACATCTTTGGTACTGAGGCAAAAAAGGAGGCTAACACTAAACTGCAGTGGTCAATTTCTAAGATAATAAAAGCAGTGAACAGTGCAGCGTAATTCAGAAATAGCAAAGCCGGTCTCCATCGTGCAGCATTTCCAAGCTGATAAAGAAGCAACCTTGAATGCAGCAAACAGTAAAATAAGTGCCTATAACAATACATTGTCAAATCTATTTCAGTAATAGCCTTAACTGTCTTTTCTACATTTTGAGCACTAAAGTCGAACAAGCACGCAAGTACAAAAGAAACCATTTGTAGCATTAACCCCTTATTGTCTGCATTTTTTTATCCTAAGAGCAACAACCTGGGCACATGGTTCTTACATTTTCCCTTCAATACTTTAAAAAAAATCTCTAAACATGGTGAAGAATGTAACCATTTTAACGTTTGTCTCCTGTCTAATCTGGATGAAATTTGAGTTTTTTTAGACATTCATTATTAAATGGTACAAAATACAGTTACAACAATTATAATGGAAAGAAACATATTCCATTAAATTATAAATAAGAAAGTCAAAAATGTGTGTCTGGTGTTGCATTGTCTAAGGTGCCACACCCCTATAGTAACATATAGCATAAATACTCCCTACCCAGATACAAGTATCCAAAAAACGAAATGGGGTTTAAGTGCCCCAAACGTATCACACCAAATCCATGCCAAAATAACAATAAAAGGTCTTTATAGGACCATACATTTCATAACACATATAAAAATGTTTCATAAAATTCCTCCATCACATAAAAGCCATGACCATTTGGTAACACGAGTCACTTTGATTTCTCACAGCGTCCATTATTTCAGTCCTTCATGTTTCACCCACATGGGCTTCCTCAGGGTAGGGCACTCTCTAAGGAATAAGACATAATGCATAAATATACCAGTATATATACAGCATTAATTACATAGATTCAAACATTGCAACACCAATTTTAATAACTTCAAATGATATCACATCTCCAAAACTAATAATTCTATTTACATTCAGTCAAATACACTTAAACCCCCATTTAGTTTTCTGGATACTTGTATCTGGGTAGGGAGTATTTATGCAAATTATAAATAAGATAAATAAGACTTGTAGAAGAAAAAAAAGAACAGTTCTAGTACCAGAATACTAGAATTTAAAAACAAAACAAGTTGCATCAAATAAACCTACATAGCAGGCAATAGTGTTCTAAGAAATATGTTAACCATACATTAAACAATACATTTCGATAAAATGAGTAACAGATATAACAGGCGATATATGGGAGAGATATGACAAGCACATCTATACAGGGCAGGGCTAGCCTGACATGGGAAAACATTTGATCATTCAATTCAATAGGGCACCTGGATGGCACATTGATAGAACTCGGTGCTTAATGCACCCTAAACACAGGCATTTAACGTGTGCCCACCATTGGGCTTCATGGACATGTCAGCATTACTCATCCATGATGCCCAATGGACACAAGCCTAGCAAGAGCTCTGAGGTTGTTTTGCATTGGGCCTAAATCATCTCGAATCTGTGCTTGTTTACTGTTACACAAATAATAACTGTAGTTAGTGAAAATATCTTTTAAGACCTTCAAGATGTCAGGGTCAGTGAATAATTAATAAAATTAGTTTATCTCCATTTTAAATTCAACATTTAAAAAAATGGAAGGACAAATTATTTTCCACCCATCTAGATGTCCTATTACACAAGAATTCTTGTAAATGTGTTTTTCCATTGAATGTTTGTTAATGTCCAGGGCCTGTGGAAGAAATGCTTAACTTGCCCAATCCTGCAGTCCGTGTTAGCCAATTATCTTGCTCTAACCTAATTTGGCCACTATGAAGCAAGGTAGTGACTTCATCCACCAAAGAATACAAAATAAGGAGTTCACAGTGTGTCAAATATATATCATACAAAACCTAAAACCCTCCATACACGCTTACATCGGTCTGTCGGTGATTGGTCAGCCAAAAAAGAGCAGAAATCGGCCCACAAATCGGTCTAAGCCATTACAGACACAGTGTCCCCATCTAAAGTATGAGTATTGTCTCCTCAGATCTCAGATCAATTGGGGCTGAGGAATCAGCCTGCCTGCTTCTAAGGGGGGGGGGGGG
>CM070033.1:56077346-56114315 GCA_036250615.1 Ptychadena robeensis | reverse complement strand
TGCTAGCAACTCCCTTTGTGCTAGGGTGACTGTTCTCACAGCCGACATGCTGTCTCCTGGGTAGCACACAAAGGGTGCCTGGGTCATCAAGCATGGTTGATCAGCTAAAACATTGTATCACAATCTGAACGTGTATGGGGGGCTTTAGTAACACTTAAATCCCTAATTATTTTGGTGAATGATATGCTCTTTGAACTAGTAAGGTGAGGGAGCAATAAAAATTTTTTATCTGCAATCCTTTAACAACAAAGGTCTAATGGTCAAATTACGGTAAATGCCAATCATTTTATCTTCAAGCCTGCCAATGTATGCATAATAGATAAACATGGATTCCCCACTATTACTTGTAATCCACTTCTGTTTTCACTGTCGACAGCTCTAATGCAACTAAGTAATCAGAAAGGTAGACTCACTTTACTTACATTATACATCATGCCACAAGGTACCATAAGTGCATTATCTAGAGAGGAAAAGTCATGAATGTGGGTGACCATCCAAACAACCATAACCAGTCAAATGAGTATGTTAGGATCGATACAATAAAAATGTCAATAAACACAGGGGTTCCAGAGAAAGCAAACATATAGAAAAGTGATTATAATTGATGATACGTTAATTATTAAACATTGTGGTTTATTCTGATTTTGTATAGTGATACCTTAAGTGTATGCTACACTAAAACGCTTGTATTAACCTACCAGATGAGATGACCATGCAATGTTTTGGTCTGCAGTTCTGCCCAGCTCCTATATGTTTAAGGGAAATTAGTTTCATGTGGACTTTAATTGCATGGACTGTATAACAATGTATCATAGAAATAACTGGTATTTCCATGCAATTTTTATTGGGATGACATGGTCATGTTTTAGTGGAGCACTGCTCAAATTTCTCAAGGTCCGAAAGTCCAAAGGGCAAAAATGTTTGATTTTAAACTTTCTGTTCTAAAGACCTAAATAAAATGCTACACTTCTGGGATCTAAAAACAAAACTAACAAATTATACTAAGTTTACTACATGTGGTGACTAGAGACAGACAAACTGTCCGCAAGGTGGACAACTCATGTTCACTTTTCGGGGTTTGAAAATGAGATGCTTTACTTCATTGGTTCTAGTTCAATCTGCATATAGTTTGCATGCATTTATATGGCAATATCTTAGTATCTTAATATCTTCAGCATCTCCTTGACTATCTGTAGTGCAGACTTAGGTGGTTTCATGTTTATACCCTTCTAGACTAGTGATGAGCAGCAAAAGCAATCTCCTGTTTACTTTTTGCAAATATCGTCACTTTTACATGCGAACATTGTGATCGCAATGTCACAGTGACATCTAGCTCGCTCAAAGACAGTTTTTTTAACATAAGATTCCCAAAAGGAACTTTTGCAGAATAGTGTTAAGCGACATATGGTATATTTGAGTTCCAGTAATTTCGCGAATATTTTAAGGAACATTCGAAATTCATAACATTCAATTCAACTGTATTCTATTGTCTTACACCGCGCGTAGGTGTTCCCAATTATTTGCAAAGAATATCCGAGAGCATATTCGCGAAAGATTGAGAATCCAATGTCTGATATTTGACAAATATATTTGAATTTTAATTATTCTCACTCAACACTATTTCAGAACAGTGATATATAATGATATATCACTTGTGACGGACCGATGGTCTGTCATGGTGTAAGTGGTCCATATCCAGCAGAGAAAGGGTCTGGGTGCATCCTGGAAGAAGTCCAGGAAAGTGTGGGACAGAAACAGTAGGTTGCTGTCCAATTTTGTTACGTTTTTGGTTACAGGGATCTTGATTAGGAATGGATGGAACTGGGTGGGTCTTCCCATTCGACCAATATACACCTGCTGGACCCTAATGAGATGGCCGGGTGTGTCTCCACAAAAGGAGCTGAGACCAGTCAGTCAGGGCTTCCTGATGAGGTGGGGAGACACTGTGCTGCTGGAGCAGCGGATACCAGGGGGCACACAGGGAGTGTGTAGCTCAGGCTGGGGACGTCTAGGTGCCAGGCTGTGATAGCTTTTCCCTGAGCTAAAGGGAAGAGTCTGTGTTGGACCTTGTGCAAGCCAGGAGGCTTGGCATTTCCAAAGACATTTGTGTTGTTGATTAACCCTGCGAGGGTCATTTGTGTTTGGACTTTATGAATAAATATGGGCAGGAGTCCTAAAGAGAACCTGTCATATGGTTTGCCGTGGTTGAGAGCTCCCGTTTGAGGATGAATACCCACATTCGAGATCTTTCTTGAAGTGCCGATATTCACAAGAAAAATTAGAGATTAGGATATTCATGCTTAACATTATCCTATACAACATTTGCATGTTCCTTTTAACCTGTCGATTGAATTGCTAACATTTACCAACATCAACATGGCCATTCCCTCTCTCCTTCAGAAGATATGTTACAGAAACACTGTTGTTCTAATACCATAGCAGTACAATGTAGGCCTTGCTACAGACAAAGCAATGTATGTACATGAGCCATTAGGATATGCTTTTTCAATTACTTATCATTTATAGGTTTTCAAATTAGACACGTCTGTATGTTTAAGTACCAGTTAAGTAAATCATTATTCTGTGCTGCTTGATTATACGATTCTTGTGAAGGCCTGGCTATCCTTGAGAGTTGCATCAGGCGTATTGTGATCTCTCAAGTCCTTTCGTTTAATGTTTTTTATTAGATACGTAATAAATTTTGACTTTTATTATACTGCCTAGGGAGTTTCTGTCTTTTTAATCAATATTAGTCCTTGTGTGACTTTTTCTTTCCAATAAATGCAAGTACAAGGGGACATTAAAGAGAAGAAAAAAACTTGCTGGATCATATAAAAGTGCAGCATAGTTATATGTATTTAATGTCTTCTAATTTAAAATTATACAAGCATGATTTAATAGTTGGTCCTGTTACTCTAGAGTTTAGGAACTTACTAAAGAACTAAAATAATTTCAGGAAACAGTCGCAGAAGTGAGACAACATTCTTCTTTTGGGCAGTTGTTGATATGATATTATTACATGCAATATAATTTTTTTTAATACACACAGGCAATTGAAATCTATTCTATTGTCACTCATTTATTTACAGTTTTATTAAGGTAAAAGCGCATATAGGGCACCTTAAGTGAGCAGAAGATGGCATCTTAGACATGAACTGAACCAAGGGTGAACCTATCTGTAAGGTGGACCTGCCTGCGCGTGGAGGAGTAGGGTGGGCACAGAAGCCACCCCCCCCCACAATGCCGCCCTGGGCAACTGCCCATACTGCTCATATCTAAAACCGCCACTGCTTGGCATTAAGGATTTTCACCCAAAGAAATGCTGCTGAATGCATATTTTTTTCTTTTTTAGACCATTTTCTATAAATTCCAACAATGCAGCAGTCTCTGAGATACTCAGACTACCCTGTGTGATATCAACAACCAGGTTAAATTCAGTCATGCACGTCACTTCTCTTCCCCATACGGATACTCAGTTAAAACTTCAGGAGGCCATCTTAGCATTGTCTACATACGTGAATACATTAAGTTGTTGTTATGAGATTGGCTGATTATTATCATTTATTTATATAGCACCAGCATATTACGCAGCGCTGTACAATACATTAGAGAATGAATATTTGCTCCTCATTTAATCATCTAACCACTCCTCATCTGCTGCTCCTCTCTGCAAATCTCTACACTGGCTTCCAATTGTCCAGAGAATTAAATTCAAAGTTCTGTGTCTTTGTTTTAAATCCCTTCACACCTCCTGCCCCACTTACATTTCCAACACAATTTATTTGTACACAAATACATCCCTAACCACCCCTCCTCTCATCCAGTGACCTACTAATGACTTCCCCTTCCATCCCATTCCCTTTACATCATCACATGCACGACTTCAAAAATTCTCTAGGGCTGCTCCTACTCTCTGGAACTCTCTCCCTCTCCCCATTAGACTTGCTCCGACCTTTGGCACATTTAAAAAAGCCCTAAAATCTTCACTCTTTCCTATCAATCTTCTCACTCCTAACATCACCACCATGACAGTCCCATCCCCCACCTATTGTACACTCTGTTCTCTAACCTAATAGATTGTAAGCCCAATGGGGCAGGGTCCTCTACTCCTCCTGTGTTATAACCTGTACCTGTGTGTATTATCTTGTGTTGTTTCTCCACTCTAATGTATTAATATGTTGGCGTTATATAAAGAAACAATGATAATAATAATAATTATAATAATAATTATAATTATAATATTTGTGTTAACAAGCAGTTAAAAAAGTGTACCTAAAATGGGGGACCTTAAACCTTAACGTGTAAGCAGAAGATGGCATCTTAGACATGAACTGAACCAAGGGTGAACCTATCTGCAAGGTGGACCTGCCTGCGCGTGGAGGAGTAGGGTGGGCACAGATGTCCCCCACCTGTTGTATACTTTGTTCTCCAACCTCATAGATTGTAAGCCTGACTGGGCAGGGCCCTTTACTCCTCCTGTGTCATAACCTGTACCTGTGTGTATTACCTTTTATTGTATCTCCAATGTATTGTACAGCGCTGCGTAATATGTTGCCACTATATAATTAAACAATGAAAATAATAATGTTTGTGTTAACAAGCAGTTTAAAAAGTGTACCTAAAATGTGGTCTGTGAGGGTTTTAACTATATAAAGTATGAAATGTTAAATTAGTCTTCCATGTTGGCAAAGTAGTTGTATGTGCTATGGTTTTTTTTCTTTATATATCTAGTAAATCTAGGACAATATTAGTGTTTCAAACATACTGCATTCACTTTTGTTTTCTTTTTCAAACTTACCAGCATTAGTAGTAGAAGGTTTAATAAAAAAATATCAGAAGTGCTTCCAAAAAAAACAACTCTTTTGTCAAAAGTATTTTTTATTTTTTTATCTGCCATCATAGCTTTGTGTTTCATGGACAAAGAGGCAGCAACATAGATTTTTTTTTTATTTTCCACAAAAAAGAAGCTTTTTATTTTCTTTCTCTGTACATCCAACTGCAGCTGTGTGGATGTGTTTTTTCCTTTTTTGGGGCTACTATTTAACAAAGCCATGGCCAATACAGTGCAATGTCTGTACTATTTTGAATTCAAGAACTAAAGGTTGGAGCCAGGAGAAAACAACAGTTTAGATGCGGAAAGTTGATGTTCAGAATCCGTATATCGTACTTATCTGACAAGCTTTTGTTTGGCACATTTATGTCGCTTTGTAACAATTTAAATTAATTTGTAAATTGATAGCATCCATGTAACATTGCCAGGAGAAGCTGTGAAATATGTTTGTTCAGCTGGAGAAATGTACACTTTTCACCCAATCAGTAAATCCCAAAGAAAACTTTGTAATTTAGTGCATCGGTGCTCGTATTTTACCCAGCTATAATGTCGCATTACCCACAGATATCACAAGATCAGATTACCCAATAAACTTTTACTATTGCAGCAACTCCACACAATTTCCAGCAAGTTTTTTTGCCCTGTGCTGCTCATTTTATTATGTTTATTTATTTAGGCAGGAACTGTAAAGGAAAACTAGAACTCTTTCCCACAGCAATCAATCAGTTGTCAGGTTCATTTTCTAACAATCTTTTGCGGATAGAATCTGATTGCTTGCTTTGAAATACAACTCCTTTGCTCAGATTTATATTTATATTGGTTGTTTTTATAGATTTATTTAATCCTTTTTAGGCGTAATAAAACAGGGCTAAGTTATGAAACCTGCAGAAAAGATGAAGTGCTTGTTTATGGCATAAAATCATTTCTGATTTAAAGAAAACAGAACCTGCTGTTCTTGTGGACAAAAGCCTCACTTTGATCTTGTTTTCTTGAGTGCAGTTCATATTATTCAACCCAAAAGTAATACGTAGAATGTGTATTTGTTTTATTTTGGGACCTCAACCACAAGGGATGCTTCAATATAAAGGTTATACCAGCTCCGAATAAGCCATGCTCAGTATGTATATTAAAGTTTGTAACCCTGCATGTATGCTACCATGCTAGTACCCTGTAATCCTGAAAGTAAGACCTAGCTTCTATACCCCCATGCTTCTAATTTAGGCCTTCCCCCGAAAATAAGAACTTCCATGTCCGAGAGCTTTCATACCGTGTTTCCACGAAAATAAGACAATGTCTTATATAATGTTTTTCTCCCAAAGATGCCCTATGTCTTGTTTTTTGCTGATGTCTTATTTTTCCATAAAGAAGAATATGGCACTGGGGTATCAGGGTGGGGGCATCACTTAAAATGACAAAGGGGGGGGGGGTCAGAGGGGTGAATCAAAATGGCAAAGGAGACTTAGAGGGGGATTACTATTTTAGTAACCCCATCTGATCCTCTTGTGTCATTCTGATTGCCCCCTCTGATCCCCCCTGTCCAGTGCTACAGTACCGTATCTTCTGGGGTGCCTTTTTTCAGGGGGATGCCTTTTATTTTAGCATGAGGCAAAAATGTAAGGGTGCCTTATTTTCTGAGGATGCCTTATTTTCGGGGGAAACAGGGTATTAAGGTATTAACACATGACAGAAGGTGTTTTGTCATCTCATCTAAACCCAGAAATAAGCCCTATTGCATTTTTTGCACATAAAATTCATATAAGACAGCGTCTCATTTTCTGGGAAACAGGGTAAGTTTACTGGTTTTAAAGGACATACCTCTGATGAACAAGGCCTTTTTGCCCAGACACAAATCAGTGTTGGGTAATATAGCACAGTTTTTTTTTACCTTTTTAAATCAGCAAAAGGTAATGTATCAGAAAAAGGTATTAATCTTTTGTAGGATAAAATCCTAATATATTTTACCATCTGCCATCTACACCTTGCTGATATTGCTTGGGCATGGTCTATTACTTTGGATGGAGAAAACGTCCAGTAGCTGATGGCTAGATTGTTATTGCCACATACGCATAAATTAGTCATACTAATATTCATGAATGCATGCTAATATACCAATGGAGTTGTGGCATGTGACATTCCAATGCAAGTATAAGACTATATACATCTTTTTCTATGCCAAATATTATAGTCGAGGCTTAACGGTGAAAGGGAGAGCAGGAGACAACTATGCAAGGGCAGCCCTAGGGAGATCAGGGCATTGGGCACCCCGCGTGAATGAGACTCTGTTATGGACTCTACTCACAGAAGCGTCTCAATGCCCGGGAGAGAGAGCACCCAGGGAGTCACCTCTACTCCTGCTCACTGCTTGGGTGGATGGGTGTGCAGATAAGCATTAAGCGGGCATGCTGTAGGGGGAACCCCCCACCCCCTGGGATGATGTTGCTCTGGGAAACCGCCAAGGTTGCCCATGCTTAAAACCACCACTGCTTAGAGTTGTCCTTCTCCAGCCTCAAGGGCCAGATCCACACACATTTGTAGTAGAAAAGGTCATTAAAATGCAGAAATTTTAACATTAGCATTTAAACAGTATACAGATTAAAACTGAACCAATCAAGTACAACAGCTGTTGATTGGCTCTTTTTCAACTGCATCCAATGTGCATTCATCTGGTATATGATTGTCCATCTCTAATAGAGAGCAGTAAATGAAGCAATGTGTAGTATACAAGAACATGGCTGGAGTTGAGACTTTCCAGATTTCAGTAAAGACATATCTGGATTACAAGGAAGGATCATATTCTTAAGCCTGCTGTACTAGACAAGTGGCTTTTTAGTCTTTTGGATGACCTCTACCATAGATGCCTTGTCAAACATTCCATTATGTAGCGGATCTACATTCTATATACTGTATGTGTGTACCAATGAAGTTTTATCCTTTTTATAAGGAAAGGATGATTTCTCATTAAACAGTTTTAAAAATTTTTTTGATACAATATGGTTGGTTTATTAAAGAAATAAAATCACTTCAGGAATTTTGACTTAGTAATAATGTGAGGCTTTACTAACTTCAATCATACCATGAAGGAAAAATAAGCTTTTTTTAAATACTAATAAATCAACCTCATTGAGTAGATAATTATCTATTGGATAGGTAAAGCATCTGTACAAAGTATTTAAGTAGACTTACTCCAATTATGAAAAATAATAACTAACCCTAAGGAAAAACAATAGCTCTGCAATTGGCTGTTTAAAATCTACACATAATGCAGCATCGGGGACAGGAATGTGTAAATTATTAGTCACTTATAGTTAAAATTCCCTGAGAACATAACATTCCACATCTCTGATCCTGAAACAAATTAATTCAGAAGCTAAACAAGATGAATGTTTTGCATTGCAATTTCTGTTGTACTCTCTTATTACCTGCTCAGAATGCATTAGATTAACTATGATTATGTATTGGGCTAAACAGAACAGAATTGCATTTTGTTGTATCCTCCTTCCTAAATGAAAATGATTCCTGTAAGCTTGGTTAGCCAGAAAAACCCTGTGATGCCAACAAGACAAAAGATTTTATTTTCGGTGAAAAACTAGACAGCACTAAGCATTCTTCATACAGTAAATCGACACGCTGAAAATTGCCTCTTGCAGTCCCTATTAGGCGTTGAGACAATATTTGCACATTTATAAAAAAAAATCTCCAGCATAAAATATGTGCTGATGTATGTAATGAATAGAGTAAGAGAGATCAATAATTACATTTATAACATCCACACAACCAAAGGGAACATATTATTCATGGAGGAAGCAAGTTTATATTATTAATCACAGACAACACAGGGAAAATGGCATATTGACATAGTTTCTCTACACGTATCTCATCACAATTTTATATAATCAGTCCTCTATATAGTTAATTTGGTCTTAATGGCATAAAAAACTGCTTTAAAGATGTAGAACATATTAGTACTGTATTTTCCGGTGTTTAAGATGACTGGGCATATAAGACGACTGGGTGTATAAGACGACTGGGTGTATAAGATGACCCCCAACTTTTCCAGTTAAAATATGGAGTTTGGGATATTCTCGCCATATAAGACTACCCCTCTTCCATCACACACCAAGTAAACATTTTTATGTCTACTCTTATGTCTACTCTGAATTTAAACCCCCAGATCTCCAACACCCTTAGAAGTCCAATCTTATTTTTGGATAAATAATCCAAAGGGTAAGTTCCATTCAGCACCTCACCATCATTTCCTGACCCCCAGTATTTCCGCTCCTTAACTTCCTAATATTTATTGTTCTTCTTTCTGCTTCTTCTTGCCCTTTTTCGGTCTGAGAGTTCCCTCCCATCGGGAACGAAGCATTTTGCTGTTGACACCAAATTGTGAGTTAAGGCTTCCATCCACTAATTTCTCATGAAATTTCTCATCTAGCTAGCAAGCTGCATGATCTTTAAGACAATAGGATTTATGAAATTGTATTTACCTCCCTCCATTGCTCCATGGTTTAATTCTGATGTTATCTGAGGCAGTTTAGGTACTCTCAGGTGTAAGATCCACTTTCTTTATTGGAAAGATTCCACAAACAAAAACAGCTTCAACACCCACTTCCTGGGGGTAATCTCGTCGCATTCATGTTTCACTCAACTAAGAACTTAAGGTATCTATGCATACATGCATAGATATGGTCTAGATTGATGGTCGCTTTGAGCACCGTACGCGCTCACGGCCATCGATCTGGCGCATATCTAATTTGGCCATTCCAGTTTTCGAGCAGGATCAATCATCCCATCCAAAGAATCGGCTGAGCTGGATGATGCAGCAGTGCTGCGCCTCCAGCTCATTTAATATCGCACTTAGCGTGATGGCGTAATCGAAGGCTGATCCACCTCACGGCATCGACATGTGTATGGCAGCCTTTAGTCATAGAGTAAAATCTCATAGAGATCTTACACCTGAGTGTGGATTACTTTGTTTGCTAGACTATGCTGAGCCAGGGAGACGGATGTGTGGATTCCTGCACCGGTGCTATCCCTTGAGTATCCTGATTATCTGCCAGAGAGAAGGTCTGTGTCTTTCCAGAGGGTCAGAGCAGGAGTGTGGATCCTACCTAGCTTGTAAACAAACTTAACCTAAGGTTCACTCGAATTTAAGGCTCTGGTGGTTAAACCCCATTTAATCCCTTTGCATGTATTACCCATGCCAGCAGTATAGAAAGGCATAGAAAGGCAAAATAAAACTATTTATCTTTATAGTAAAAAATGATTACACGCATACATCTCCAAAGCTCACATTGCCTGTTACAAATGTATTACTTTAACAATCTTTAAGTTGTTGTATCAGGAAATATGAATTTTCCTTGGGGCCTGAGCTGTACTTACATATTTAAATCAAGCTCTCACATATTCTTACGGTGTAGAAAAGTAAATTTTATTATGCACACTGTGAATCTCGGATCACATACCATTTTGCTTAAATTATTAATAGTAGAGTACATTTTTCAGGCTCCTTCATATACACATACAATATCCAGCGTACCTTGAATTGAATATTGTTCTAAAAAAAGAAAGTGTTTTTAGGATAAACGCTACATTGGATCAATTCTTAGCCATAAACGAGAATACTTTTAAGGAAACCATGTTCTACTTCTTCCTTCAAGTATTTGATTTGCGAATGATTGACAGGTAATGTATTATGAGTTTTCATAACGATTCTACACTGTGATCAGGAAGGAAGAGGTCTATCGGAGAAATGTTGGAAAGGAAGTGCTGACAATAATAGCAACTATAGGTTCAGAATACTAAAATGTGATATATTATGAACTTGTGGCCACTGAGGCTTAGCACATTTCAATAGAGAGAGTTTCAATATTTTACAGAGTGGCACTTAATCCGCATGCAGAATTCCATCTAGTTCTACGGTTACAAATTTTGTGAACATGGCTTGAGTTACTGTTGTTATAGGGAATGATTTAGTGACTTGAAATTATAATGATTAGAAATAATAGTGATAGTTCATCCTGAGGTCTGATTTCTTTAGTCCTGTCAGCGATAATAAGGCAATGATGCCAGACTGTTTCTGACCACCGGGGAATATCTAATAGGTCTACTTACCCATGTCTACGTAACTGGTGCAAGTCTGTGCGCCAACCAGTCTTCCAGAGATCTCTAAACATTAACTATGATATTCCCTACAGAGACACTGGCTTCCTGGTAATTCCCCATGCAGAGCACATCTGTATTATTGAAGATATTGCTGTACAAAGACTTTGTTTATTTATTTTTAAAAATGTTTTATGCACATACATACCTATTATGTATTATGTATAAACTACAGTGTTCATGTGTGATTCCTTGATGTTTGTTTCTATCGTACGATCAATGGCATATTAGAATGAAGGACTAGTGTGCTTGTTCCACAACCAAACAGCACTCAGCTGGGACATCCAGTTGGGGTGTACAATGTAAGAGTTCTTCTCTGTTGGCCTACCATAGCACATGCCCTTTACATATACTAGACTTCTGCTACATGCTACGTGGGTAACAGTATGCAGAGTAATCTAAAAAATAGGTAAGGGTAGGGATGGTATTGGCCTGGTGATGAGCGGTGCCTGGTCTCCTCCAAACATGCCACTCTTCCATACAGGCATGATTGGTGGATTGCTGCAAAGATAGATGTCCTTCTGGAAGGTTCTCCTCTGTCCACACAGGACCTCTGGAGCTCTGACAGAGTTACTCTCTGGTTCTTGGTCACCTCCCTGACTAAGGCCCTTCTCCCAATCCCAATCACTAATTTTAGATGGCCACTGATTACAGATGATGGCCACTGATTACAGATGATGGAGGCCACTGTGCTCATTGGGACCTTCAAATCCTATCTCGGAGGTCTAAATGAACTGTCAACTGTGGAACCTCATATAGACAGTTGTGTGCCTTTTCAAATCATGCCCAATCAACTGAATTTACGATCGGTGGACTCTAATTAAGCTCCAGAAACATCTCAAGGATTATCAGGGAAAATAGGATGCACCTGAGCAACATTTTGCGCTTGATGGCAAAGGCTGTAAATACTTATGTATTTTTTTAATTTTTACAAAATGTGGCAAAACCTCAAGTAAACTTTTTTCATATTGTCATTATGTGTTGCTGTATGTATAATGCTGAGGAGAAATTGTATGTTAAGGTGTCTGGGGGCATTAAGGGCTCGTTTCCACTAGATCGATCGGCCGCTGATGGATGCGTTTGTAAACGCTTCGCCGTGTGGCGATCACCCCAACCCCCCCGTGATTGTCCAAGCGGTCAGACGCCATTTTGCATGCAATCCGACCTTTTGATTGCCCATAGAAAAAGAATGGACTTGGTCAAAAATTGCGCCCCTATTCACTGGGGATGTGATTTTTGACCATGTACATTTATGTCAATGGACACGATCCAACGTGTTTTTTCCGTTATGGCACACAATCGGGCGTTGCACACGGTTAAAAACACGGTAGGGTAGCATAAATCGCGTCCACGGCGGGACGCGCACATCTGCGCGCATTTGCATAAATGGAAACTGTCCTATTAATTTTCTATGCATGTGTTCGGCTTAAAAACGCGTCCATCTGTGGCCGAACGCACTAGTGGAAGCAAGCCCTAAGGATGTAACATAACAAAATGTGGAAAAAGTAAAGCACTGTGATTCCGGATGCACTGTATATAGTATACAACATATCCCAGCTAATTTATGATAACATTATTGTAGTATAGTGTTTGACAATTGTTTATATTTGTGATTCTACACAATGTGCAATGTCCACCACATGAAATAAGTAGTCAGATGATACAGTATTCCTTTAATATACTCATGCGGGCAAAAAAAATCAAGGTGTCATTTGGAATAGTGGCAGGTTCCGAGCTAAGTTATAACTCTAAATAAGGATTTTATCTTTGTCACACAGAGCTGATAGGGAGATATGGGATGTTGCTGAAATGTGCACGCTATTTCTGTGAAACTGATAAAATGCCCTTCACAGTCCTGTACCAAGCTGACAAATGATTTGATATAAAATTAAGAACACAAGCAAAACTGAAAATGTGTGTCAATTCATCCTGTTTTAGAAAGATGACTGTAGAGGATTCATGATCTCGTGTGAAATAACACTTCTCTAAAACTACTCTAACCGCACTATATCATAATATGTTATCTCAATGTAGAGCGAGGCTGAGGTAAAATGAGATATAAAAAGAAATATAACTTAAGCCCCCCATACACCTTTAGGTCACTCCATACAATTTCCTTTAGATCTACCAACAAGTATGTAGTGCTGAGTCCTCCCTGATAGAATACATAGTGATTGGGAGGTTTACAAGGTTTTGGTAGAACAAAAGATTATTGTACAGAAATTGTATGGTTAGATTGTAAGGTGTTAGATACTGTGAACATCGTGAATGTGTGCAATGCACAGCCAACTTAACCTCCCTAGCATTTGAGACTAACCCAGTTGGTTCGGTGTTTGGATTGTCCCAAATGCTAGGTGCCTGGGGATCTGGTGAACCCAATACACCCATGGGGTTCCAGGGTTTTGGCACTGCCTTGATCGTGTCACAGTCACGCGGAAGGGGCGGGGGGACGTGCCATTGACCTACTTGGCCGGCATCATTGACGTTTACAGGGGCAGGGGGGTGGTAATTTTAGAGGCTTGTCTCCACAGTCGAAGCCGGCCACGAGTTGGCTGTCAAAGATCAGTAGCGGTCGCTAGTGGCCAAATTTGACTGTGGGGACAATTCCTTGGCAGAGCAAAATGTACACTGCTGCAATCGCCTGTACTGTGGCTATACACATGTCGATTTATCATTTGATTCCCAAAGATCGGCGATCAAAAAATCGTTCGAACAGAGATCCAACATGTTGGAAAATTCCTTTTTGATCGCCATTACTTTTGATGGGGACACTATCATCTAAGGATCGATTGGCAAAAGTGGTGCACAGCTATCCAATTAGCTGTGTCACCACGTTGCGGTCGATTGTTCATCGCTAGTGCACAAGCATGTTCGTCCTCCATCTCACCAGCGGACATAACGGTGTTCAACCCGCCCTGTTTGCCGGCGAGAAGGAGCCCTCTATTCTTCCTCCAGTGGGATCAAAAGCAGCGAGATCCCGCCGCAGGAAGAATGTTTTCACTGAAGACCGGGTAGAGAACACGGTCTTTCAATGAAAAACCGGCTCGCAAACCCGGATGTGACGTCAGTGACATCACATCCGGTTAGCACAACCAGGAACTATGCGTTGCAGGTGCCGGATGTGAAGTCACTGATGTCACATCTGGGTTTTCAGATTCAAATTCCCTGCATAGAGGCAGGGAATTTGAATCTGTCCGCGAATGGACGTTCGCGGACGGCCATGGCCGAAGTTCGGCCATCACTATTCATCGCACAGGAATCGACCCATGTATGGCCAGCTTAAGTATACTGTAAATATCTGAATGTGGTAGTGCCAATTAATAAAGGCTAAAACTAGCCATACACGTGTCGATTCCTGAGTGATCGATCAACGCTCCGATCGATTCCGGTGAAGCCACAGGCGTTGATCGATCGACCATACAAGTCTGTGCCTACCACCTTAGGCCACTGATTCTGTTACCAGTCAATCGATTCACAAATGTCAACGCCCCTTGATGTGTGTCCAATCGATCAGAAAACACCAACAGGTTGGTTCTCTGGCCGATCCGATTTGGGGGCTATGTCGATCGGGCGGGGTTGATCGGTCAAGGTGCACTCGATTCCTCGTCGATCGATCGGCGTGCACGCGCCCGGTGATCGATCGGCCAGGAATCATGTGGGAAATCGACCTGTGTATGGCCACCTTTAGAGTAGACAATGCGCTTTGCCTGGACATGTTAGTCATGTCTCATGTGTCTATAGACTGTCAATGGACGCATCATATATCAAGCCTACATTGCGTTTATGGAAACGAGGTGCAACGATGGAGACTTGGACTGGTAGATTGGGGGCTATGACAGGCTGTGTAGGCAGGTGTGTCGTAGCTCATTGCCACAAGTGGCGGGCTTGTGCACTGCGCTAAAATCCCTGCATTCAATGCAGGGTATTAAACCCAGTGTAGCCTTAGGGATGACAGATTTAGTGACTTCCTATAATTAATAAAAAAATACGTACTCCTAAAGGTGTGTGTACATGTGTAGATTTTTTCTTCAATCACTGCCAAGTAGATTTTTTGTTTGATTTAGTTGTCGAACATCGTTCGTCCATTTATAGAATGTAACATTCGTTTTTTTTGTTGTCCATCCTGATATCAAATGAAAATACATTCGGAATTACAACGACAGATAAAAATTTACCAACATGTTTGATGACCTTTTGAACGTTTTTTTGTTCGAGGTCGAACAATCGTTCATTCTTCATTGATTGAACAAAAAAATCTACACGTGTAAACCCACCTTTAACCTCCTCTGGTAGTCTGTATTTTTACTGCAATGCAAGCGTTTCCCATATACTTGTAAGGGAATCACTAACAGAGCGCATTCAGTAATGCATGCAGCGTGTACTGTGCAATCCATGCATGGTAAGGTGGTCATGCACTTTTCAATTTTCATTCGATTGGCTTAAAATGATCGATTTTTATGTACTGCCCACCCGATAGATCAACCAAAGTGATTGAATTGATCGAAAGACAATCGTACATGTTGGAAAGTTTTAGTTGATCGTATAAGTATCTGAAGGGTTTTATAGAAGTTTCAATCGATTTTTGTTCAATTTACTGTCGTGCTATGGAGCGCATGCGTAATATGTTTGTATTACAATCGAAATGCATACAATCATAATACGAACAATCATAATACACTTTTCTTCATAGCACGATCGTAAATTGATCATAAGGAATCTATTATACTTTGTGGTAGTCTGATCAATTGATATCGCTCACGTACAAGGCTATTACATTGTGATTGGTTTCCAAACTGGCCACACCCCTTCACCAGATGTCACACATCCATTGAGAGGGCAGTGAGACTAAAAGTACCCATACACAGGCCAATTTTTTGTTAGATTCCCGAACGATCATTCGCCGTGCGCATCGATCCACTGCTCAATTGACGAATGCTTGAGCTCAGTACATCAATCAATCATGTTCTTCTTGAGGTAAAGGCTTTAAAATAAAAGTTAATAATAGTAAGCACCCCTCTCTGAGTGAAATACTTTGTCTACACACTCCTACTTTTGCATTGGTCTGGTAAAGTAAGCTGATTGCAGTGTATATTTTAGTGTACATTAGCCAGGCCATTAACATTTGGGAGTCTCAATTTTGGTTGATAGAACTTCCAATGCACAGATCTGATCTCCAAAAAGACAAGAGGAGGTTTGGGAAACATATTTGGGGTTTTAGAAGCTCACATTATAAGCAGGCTACCAAATATCTCCTTCCTTCACCCAGTGGTATGACAGAAACACTAAAAACAATTTGGCTTTTTTACATTTGTTTGGTAGGTGTACTAGTCTCTTACCCTTGCTGTCAGTACTATAGTTTTTTTTTTGGGGGGGGGGTTAAGTGGCACAAATAATTTAAAAGGATACAAAGCACAATCACTGACTTAATCTCTTCTTCCTGGATGGTCCCTGGAAGGCCTAAGCCTGTTAAACAATATAGGCAAACAGCCCCATGTCCCCAGTAGTGATGTCGAGAACACGGGTGGGGGGTGCCTGTGCTGTTTGCCTGTGTTATCTAGCAGGCTTAGGCCTAGAGACCAACCAGGAAGAAGAGATTGCTGGAAGCCAAAGGTGAGGTAAGCTGCCAGCTCGTCTGGAACAGGTAAGCCATCCCGAGTGTGACTTGGGGTTACTGCTTTGGTAATTAAAATCTACCACACTTGGAATTACTGCCAGTGGAGTGGGGTGGTGGGGTTTAAAGGTAACCATACATGGGATTTTTTACTAGATTTTTGCCTGATTGATCACCACGCGCATTCACCTCGATCCACCGGCGATCAATCGAGTGCTGCCCACCTTGAACAAAATCGAAATAGACCAAAAATCTGATTAAGCATTGATTGTCGATCATTTGTCAATCCAAGGACGTTGGTGGAAAAATAATGACCACTTCCAGTGCGATCGACCCATAACTCCCTATGCAGCAGCCTTACCAATTGATGGATTTGAGGAATCAGCCTTTTTGGCGATCGACTCCTGTCAAAATTGACTATAAATCGGATTCCCAAGGTGGTGTGCCATTGATTGCAAAACGATCGATCACTGGAAATTATCGAATTGTGAATCTATTGATGACAAATTGAGTAATCTATGGCTACCATAATACTCTTAGCTGTTGGATTTTTTCCCCCTTTTTCTTCATAATTCTCTACAAAAATAAACTTACAGCTCTTCCAAAAATAAAACGCTAGACATTCAAGCTCATCTTTTAATACATTTGAATCCCTGCCTATCCACTTTACACCATAAACATAATTTTTACATTGTATTAAAAAGTGTCAAAATGCTAGAAGAAGAAAGCTGATCGATTCACTCATCTCCAGCAGCAAATGTACATCTTAAGAATATTTTATGCTAATTGCTTAGAACTTGCTGGATGTCCTCATTTCATCACGATGCCGTTCTTATTGTACTTAGTCTTATTATACAACATACAATCATTACTGCTGGGGGGGGGGGGAGTTATAAAACAAGGCCTAGTTTCTGCTTTATGCATCTTTTAACCAATGAATGTCCTTTATTTATTAGAGATACATATTATACCCACAATAGTCACAGGATCTGACTGCCAAACCATACTTTTAATGAAAAATACTTGTTGATAAATATAATTTGCCAGATTAGCTGTATTTGTTTAATACTAAAGTCATTTCAAATAAATATTCTCACAAGTAGACAATTTTGTCTGGTTTCAGTTTACTGTTTCACACTATTTTTTGGGGAAGTCCATCATGTTATATTACTGTTATGTTTGCATGAGGTAGCTAATGAACAGTGAACTCTTAAACAGGGAACACAACATATGGGCCAGATCGATGGGTGCTTCAAGCGCTTTGCACGCTCACGGCCATCTATCTGGCCCATATCATATGCGACCATACCTGTTTTCGAGTGGGACCAATCAATCCTGCTCGAACACAGGGATATCGGACATGACCGTCAACCACAGTCGATGTCCATTGCTTTGCCAGGGTAACCTATATTTATATCATATTTAGTGATGAGCAGCATAGGCAATATTTGTATTTGAAAAATTCTGTGAATTGTTTTCTAATACTTGCAGTTAATTCGACAATTCGTGATCTCCAGTTATTATTACCTTTATTGTGAAAATCGTCACTTGTATATGTGCATATTGCTAAAGCAATGTGTGTTGTCACAATGTGTGGCAATATCTGGTGGCAGAAAGTCAAATAGCAGCTGCAGTGTAATCATGAGTAATTCATTGTGAAAATCTGCATTCTGATTTTTCACTGGAATCTCGAATATTCAAGATTACACAGATTTATCAGTATATTCGAGATCTTCACGAATTCTCAAAGTACCGATATTCATGATTTGAATATTCGTGATCAACACTAATCATAATTTCCATTCACAAGACTTAAAAGCAGCATTATGCTCACAAATGTTTTAAGCTAGCCATACACGTGTCGGATTCCATGGCCAATTGATCACTCACCCAATTGATTCCGGCGATCTCAGCGGGAATGGGAGCTGCAATCAATCAGCCACTTAACACTCAACATGTTGGTTCTCTGTCGGATCCAATTCTGAGCCCCCGATCAATTGGACGCGATCACTCAGACAAGGTGGTATGCAGCGATCGGATCCTCTTAAGTGGCTGATTGATTGCAGCTCCCATTCCCGCTGAGATCGCCGGAATCAATTGGGTGAGTGATCAATTGGCCATGGAATCCGACACGTGTATGGCTAGCTTTAAAAGGGACACGTAAGGCTAAAAGCAACATGAACTTTTTACTAGTGAAAACTAATGGTTGCCCTCTTACTTTTCCTTTCCTTACCATTCAAATCAATGACGTGCAATAAAAAAATTAATAATAAACATTGTGAAGTCTGAACTACAGTAATTTCTTGCAAACTTATCCCGGACCAGGAACTCTCTTGTTAAAGGCCCCCATATACATAGCAAGCCACGGTTGATCTTTCGGCCGACCGATGTGTGTGAGGGTCTCAGGTGCCCAAAGCTCACATGTCCGTAAATCTCTGGCTGATGCCATTAGCGTCCCCGTTCAAACTAATGACCGGCACACAAAGGGTGCCCACCTTTACTTCGAGCAGTGGGACGATACTCCGTCCCTTGTGTGGGGGCCTTAAGGAAACATGGAAGTCTGCATCTAAAAGAAAGACAAGAAATCCAGCATTGGTAGCTTTCCTTTTACTTTATTTAAGATGGGAAGGCCTTGAGCAAATGCTTTATTAGGAGTGGTTTGTGTATGCAGATTTGATTATAATATGTGTATTGCATTTTAGTCATCTGGAATAATGTCTATAGTAGGACCTGACCTTGCACATATTCATACATTCCATCACATCAAAGACACCGATAATGAAATACAGAATTCTGAATTCAATACTATAACCTTGTGGGCGTGAGATGTGTCACACATTTGCATGTAACATTTCTAGAGTCGTTTGTATGGAATACCAGTGCAGTAATTCAGCTAATATTCCAAAAGAAAGAGTTCTATTCTGTTAACCTTTTACTGTGCACCTCAGATCAGAGCAAATGTCACTTAGAACTATATGGTCTGCTTAGGGTCAGAGATGCACTTCGTGAACACTTTTTGTAGTTCGGGGCATGTGCTGAGCTTAGAACAAATACCAGCTATAGGAAATAATGATAGCTGACATCATTACTTTGCATGTACACCAGACCTCATTATTATTTGTATCAAGTATCTGAAGGACAGCAAATTATCTGCTGAAACTGATTTGAAGTAGATTACTATATGTACATTTATGTTAGAGAACTGAGGGGGGTCTCATTACATATTATTATTATCATTTATTTATATAGTGCAAACATATTACGCAGCACTTTACAATGCATTAGAGGGGAGACACAACACAATATAGTACACACAGGAGGAGTGGAGGACCCTGCCTGGACGGGCTTACTGTCTAATAGGTTGGGGAATAGATACATAGCATTTATCTTTTAGTCTACAATGGGCTGCACAAAAACCCAAGTGCATTTTGGGAGCATTTCAGGTGTGTTTTAGGTCTGTTTGGGTACATGTTTGGTGCGTTTTTAAATGCAGTTTTTTTGTAATGCATCCTATAGAGCCCAGATGCCATTTGGACATTTTTCAGTGCCCCCCCCCCTCCCTTGGTCCTTTACTTGAGGCCCCCCAAACATAACTGTTAATGCATAGGGCACTCACCTGCCTGCCGCCCCCTGCTAGCGCATCTTCGCCTGGGATCTTCTTAGAGCAGGAAGAGGAGGAGAGACAAGGCACTTGCTCAGGTGCCATCTCGGTTGCTGATTGGCTTTCACATACACCAAACAGCTCTGCCGGAACGATCGGCAGACAGGTGAGTGACTATGCCCCCACTATACCACCAACAAACAGGGAAAGATTGTATATATTTTATAGTGTGGCACATTACCTCAGAATAGGGGCACATAACATTTTAATCAAAGATTATGTGCCCCATAGATGTCATCAAAGGTCATTTGTCCCATATATATCATTAAAGGGTAAAGGCTTTGATGATATCTATAAGGCATATAACCTTTGATAATATGTATGACGCAAAATGTGCATTACCATACTACAGTGTTCACTAATTATTGAAGTATCATTTAAAATAAGTTTTGTTATTTTAAAATTAAAAGTAATGTATTCTAGCTATACCTACTCTCATATCTTCATGATAAAATGCTTATACATGTCAGTATAGAATGAAAATGTTATGTGCCGCCCTTTTGTGATGCTAAGGGATGCACATGTGGCCCTCCATATCAACTCATGTGCCCACCACTGCTGCAAAATGCGTTTTCTTTGCCGGTGATGGACCCAGTTAGCGGCTGAGGTAGCGTTACTACCGCTGCATCCGTTATCAGCAATCTATCTTCTATCTATTTTTAATTGTATGGAAGAGACTTGCGCTGCACTCTATAGGAAACCTGTGTTCTTTTTACACTTGCCCTGTGCTTGCGTTTACAATAGTGTGCGATGGTGTGTGTTACAGGAAACATCCAGCTGCGCGTATTTTTGTAGGTGCAGCGCATGCATCTCCCAAAAAATTGTATAGTAGACCTGAGCACTGCGCACTTCATAATGCATTTTTTTGCCAGAAATGGACGCGGTTAGCGGCAATATTAACGTTAGCATACGTTATTGCCAAAAAGTGAAAATGCATTTGGAGTGTTTGCGCATGTCACATAATGTGCCCATTGGTACATGTTTCAAGTGCTCTCACGGAGTGCCGATGGATCCACAGCAGTCGCATCTGCCATAAAGCCCCCTGGCGCCAGTATAGAATGGCACGTCATTTCCCGTAGTGTAGACCCAGCCCTAATTAAAGGAGTAGTACTTACAAGCCCTGTAGAAGAATCATCCACCCATATGTGCCAGGAGGCAGGAAGTGATGTGGATGGGAACAGGGGAACAATACTTTGAACTCAATTTATGCTAAACTGATTTTTTTTTTGTAATGTCCCACAACCCTTCTCTACACCACCAGCATTTTGCAAATAAGGTGATGATATCATGTTCAGGGGCTTTGCAATTAACTCACATAGTAAGCTAGTCAAAAAAAATGGCCATCCCTAAAATATAGATTTAAAATACATATGCCCATGAGCAATTTTGCAAATATTAATCTTTGGCTCACCAAACTTGCAATGTATTTGCCCCTTAAAGGCTTCCACTATTTATGGGAGGCTACACTTTACTTGTCACCTTGCAGGGACATCACATTTATGTTGACATACTAGTTATCATTTACACACTCTTATTGGTTCTATCAGACCACACTATTGTTAAAATTCATTTGTTCTAAAATATTTTTTTTCTTTTTCTCCTTCCCGATCTTTAGAGGATATTTTATTTAAAAATATTTTTCCCACTCTCCCCCTATGTCCCACGTACATTCAAATTAGGGCCCATTTGGAGGGCGTTCCCTTTTGGGGTTTTTTAGAGTCTGCCCAGTGGCACCTTCAGTGAGGTACCATACCCAATATATCTACTTTCTTTCATCTTAAGCCTTTGCTTACTGTAACATTTGACAAAATGTTGACTTTTCTGATTGTTTTCAATAGCTCAATGTCCAATGTTCTCCTGATGAAGCGACAGTGATCGTGAAACGCATTAAGTACATACACTGGACAATAAAGCTGAAGTGTGAATTTTTTTTTTACCAAACTTACCTTGTTTTATGTATTCTTTCCAGCAACGCTCCCTCATAGTCAGCATTGTGTGGTTACCTTTGTTGATTGGGTGCAACTGTATGTTTTTTTTTTTTAGGGCATATCAATCTTCTATCACCCCTACCTGTGTACTTAGGGAGGGCTGGATGTCCCAGCCAGGTGTGCGCCATCCCCGAGTGTGGACACCCAGTCTGTCCCGACTTCCTAACGGCCGGACATGGCGTCATCCACCCCAAATGCATTCCAACCACCCCGGAAGTACAGCGCACATGTGTATCCGGCTCTGGTGACATCCTCCAACACCCAGGACTTCCGGGTCAATGTTTATATTATATTAGACTTCAACTATATATACCATTGTATCTTACTGTTAAACCTTAAGCTGGGAATACATGGGTCGATTATTTCCCAGATTTCTGCACAGCCAAGCGCAGTGCACATTCACGGCACTGAGCTGTGCAGAAATCTAAAACACAAATGTGGGGACTTTAGAAATGAAAATACAAGATCTAAGCAGGAACAGTATACAAGTCACCTCTGTTATGACACTGTCATATATACATTGCAGTATTCTTTGAGCTTATTAAGTAGAATCTAGAAGAACACCATAAAAATTCAAAAGAAAAAAAAATCAACTTAAAGAGCAAAATATAATTGACTTAAAAACCACGCTGACACAAAATCAATATACATGTCAAGCACACTCAAGCTATGAATTCCATAAAATAAATATCTTCTATTTGGTACACCATAACCCCTATACCAGCAAAAAAAAGTATTTTGTGGAAGTACAGTAAAATAAATTGGAACACATTCAAAATGATGCTCTTTTTTGTTGCTTATTTTAGCTCTCTGCTGATTCATGACACTTACACAACTCCAATTTACTTGACTTGACAACACCCTGGTTGACACCTGTTTGATCAGGACAGGTGTGTCAGCAGAGGTTGCGCATAGAATGTGATGCTCGGGTTGTCAAAAAAAGCATTCTTCAGGGTGAAAAGTGTCAAAAAATGACAGAAAGCTGCATAACTATGAGCAAAGGCAAGGCGCTTTAAAATAACATAAAAACTGTATGTTTTCTAAATCCGAAAGCTATTTAATGAAGCGAGCGATGTGCCAAAATCAAATATTCTGATCACATCTCACAATGAGGACATTAGGAAAACATTACTGACGCAGCATTATTTCTTACCATGCGATTAAATAGTGCTAGATAGGATGACTTTTAATAGCTTGCAACAAATGGGGACGCGAAAGCTGATTTGCAAAGTATGCAGCTACGGTAATCACTGTATACAAATGTGACTCTAATGTATTATTACTGTAATAATCCCAGAGGCCTAACACTGAACACATGCTATATTTTTTCTGCATGTTATTGTGATATATATATATGGTTTCAGTCCTCTGGCATTCTCTCTCCAATCAGATCATTAAATCAAGTGGTCTGCTAAGTTGCAGTAATTACATTAATTTAATGAATCTGTAAGATGATATGTCAGTGTTAGCTCTTGATATCTTGCATTCAGCTGGAAACAGGAGGCCTTTGTTGTGCAAATTAAGCCTACTACTTGTAGCTTTGTACTCGGCTCGTGATATGAAAAGGAGTACTGTGCTATAATTCCCCTGTGTTATACCTTGAGCCAAATTTCCCCTTTACTATGCCAACATAAATCAACCACCCGTGTGATTTCCTAGTTGTCAAATCATAAAATGTCCATTTTATCTTTTTTTCCATTTTCTTTTTATACTTAGAGGCTTCTCTTATATTGGGGATATTTGGGGAGCTTTTCACATGTAAAAAAGGATATACACTACTCAAAAATATAAAAGGGAACACAAAAATAAGACATCCTAGATCTGAATGAATGAAATATTCTTAATACATACTTCGATCTTTACATAGTTGAATGTTCTGACAACAAAATCAATGGAAATCAAATTTATCAACACATGGAGATCTGGATTTGGAGTCACATTCACAATTAAAGTGGAATAAAACACCACAGGCTGATCCAACTTTGATGTAATGTCCTTAAGTAGTGTGTGTGGCCTCCGTGTGCCTGTATGACCTCCCTACAATGCCTGGGCATGCTCCTGTTGAAGTGGCGGATGGTCTCCTTTCACACCTGGACAAAAGCATCACCCAGCTCTTGCACAGACATGATGTCCCGGATGTGCTCAGTTGGATTCAGGTCTGGGGAACGGGTGGGCCAATCCATAGCATTAATGCTTTCACCAAACAGGAACTGCTGACACACTCCAGTCACATCTAGCAGTGTCTTGCATTAGGAGGGACCCAGGGCCAACCACACCAGCATATGGTCTCACAAGGGGTCTGAGGGGTCTTTCATCTCAGTACCTCATGGCAGTCATGCTACCTCTGGCGAGCACATTTGTGGCCTGCTGAAGGTCATTTTGCATGGCTCTAGCAGTGCTCATCCTGTTCCTCCTGTTCCAAAGGTGGAGATAGCAGTTCTGTTGCTGTGTTGTTGCCCTCCCACAGCCTCCTCCATGGCTCAAACAATCGACTGTGGTGCACATTCAGGTTGACCGATTGTTTGTTAATCAAACACAACCACCATTTGTTTGAGTAGGCTCAATTGATTCCGCTTGAAGAAAGCTGGATCCCTATCTAAAGTATTGAACAGGAATCGATATGCCGTTCTATAGACGAACACTCGATATGCCGTTCAATATACGAACACTCGAGCACACGCTGTGCTTGAGGGTTCATGAATTGAATGAGCATTGACCCGTACATGCCCACCTTTACTCCTGCTGGTTTACATAGTAAAACAAAAGGAGACAGAGAAAATATATCACAGGAGAGTGGCACCCCACTATCAAGGGTAGCCTAAGCTACACCAGGATAACCACAACTGGGATTATTACCATCGGTAGTAAAATAGGTAAGTAGACAATGCACAGAAATATAAATTTCAATTGTGTGTATATTTATTCAGAAAGCCTCATATCCACAGATATTCAAAAAACATTCTTAATATAAAGTTTGACGCATATTAGTCCAAAAATATAATATGTCTCTTGTCAACTTTACTCAATGTGTTTCGCGACAAATCATCGATTCTTCAGGAGATCGACAAGTTTGTTACTTCATGTATGTCAGTGGTATATGGACGCTGGGTGCCCCCTCTCCAAGGGGTTTATTGGTCTAGGTTGGGGAACGGGGAATGGGGAACTTCCCCAGGTAAGCTGCCGCAGATCCGGATGACCTCTTACATAAGTTCTTTTAAGATATCTAGGAAGGTAGATTGAGGGCTAAGTTATATAGCCCTGTCTTCAAGGTAGCAAGGTTAAAGTTTGTTGCATAAGGAGTCAGAGGGACGTCTACCCCACAGATGCTGCTCCTTAATTGGTATGCTTCATGTAAGATCACAGGGATGTCTGCCCCCAACGGTGCTGCTGCCAGTAACAAACTTGTCGATCTCCTGAAGAAGTGACGATTTGTCGAGAAACGCGTTGAGTAGTTGACAAGAGACATATTATATTTTTTGACTATTATGTGTCAAACGTTATATTTAGAATGTTTTTTTGAATATCTGTGGATATAACGCTTTCTGATTAAATATACACACATTGAAATGTATATTTCTGTGCATTGTCTACTTACCTATTTTACTACCGATGGTAATAATCCCAGTTGTGGTTATCCTGGTGTAGCTTAGGCTACCCTTGATAGTGGGGTGCCACTCACCTGTGATATTTATTCAGAATTTTGGGATGAGGTAGTTCTCATAGGATACTGCACATGAGAGCATATATATTTAACTAGAAATCTGACAGAGAAATCTAAAGGTCTATGTGAACCCTAACATGTAGATTTATTTATATTTGTTTTGTGTTCATCTTAAAATTCCGATATTTATTCAGTAAAGTGGAAATGGTGAGGGTCCTATTATTACTTATAGCTTTATTCTAAAGCTATCCAATGTTGATGCTAGCAGTAAAGATTTTTATTTCCTTCTTCCCTCTGTGGACATATATTCTGTATGTCTTACGTAGCAGCGGCTGTGCATTTTGAGTACCTGCCACCTCATTTAAATGCATGTAGTGACACTAGTATGTTTCCAGCCATGTAATCAAGTGCCATAAAGCGATGCAGTTGTGCAGAGATCAGCCAAGACACATTCTCCAGGGGTGAATGGGGGGAAACAGTGCTGGATCAGTGCATTCGCCTGAACATTTACTTCATATCTGTTCTCATTTAACAATAAACAAAACACAATTACAGTCTATTCACAATTATGTCATAGGATGTACAATAGGAAATACCTAATTCATTAGGGCTTCTATTATTCTATTATGCAAAGGAGGAACATATGTTGCTACTACTGTGTGTCTCTGTAGTAATCACGTGTGTGTGCACACGCGCAGACACACGCGCTCACACACTTTTTTCTCTCTTAGTCATTTTTATTCCCTCTGGTTTACCTGTCATTCCTGTCAAATAATGATAAGCAGGTTTCTGGGCTATTTGAGGATTTGTAGTGGATGTTTCAACTGCCAAATCTCACTTAAAGATAAGAAGTATGTTTACTTTTAATAGATCATAACAAAATAAAATGGAATAAATATGGCAAAAGTGTTCTGGGCATTCCAATTTTAGATATTAAAATAGAAAAACAGATGGAGACTGTATATACACAATTTTAAACACACACTGGCATACACTTCTCATGAGTTATTTTTGTTATTTATCAAATATGTGTACTGCACATGCCGACTGATAAACATCAAGTATACGGCTTACATACTCAATTCTCCCTACATTTTTCTTTCCTGAACAAAATGCATTTCATATCTCTCCTTGTATTCAACCAATGTAAACATTAGAGGCCCCCATACACCTTACAATCTTTCCATACAATTTCTGTACAATCAAATTTTGTTCTACCAAAACCATGTAATATGAGAACCTGTGTTTACCCTTCCAATCACTATGTATTCTATCAGGGAGGCCACTATACTACACAGTTGTTGGTAGCTCTAATGGAGATTGTATGAATCGATCTTAAGGTGTATGGTGGAGATGGAATTTATTAAACATTGTAGCTCTAGAAATCAACCTGAATGTAATAGTATGTTTTGCTGTACATTTGAATATGGCAGGTGGTACCTTAAACTTGGACATATATTACAATATCTACCAGTTATTGCAGGTATTTATTAAACAATTGTATTTTTTATCAGATTATTATCATTAGACCTAATACCAGTCTTATTTAAAGCACATCTAAACCCACCAGATAAATGTTTGTCCCTAGCTGGCCAAAAAAGATGAAATATCCTTACCTGTAAGGAGATATTTGTTTATTTCCCCGTATATCTCCTCAACTCTCTGGCCCCCTCTGAAGAACGCTGCGGAGAGGATGATGTGTCAGATGAGACATTCTTAAAATAGACTGGAAGTCAATATGGTGGCTTACTTAGGTAAGTATATATTTTTTAGGTTTTTGAGCAACTTTGACCCATTGGGCCAGGTAAGTAGTAAGTAAAAAAAGTAATTACATTATTGTTTTTCTGTAGTTTAGGTGCGCTTTTCTCCTGTACAATCTGGGAGTATATTGAAAAGCACTATACACAGGAGGTTAAAATCAAAAGACACCTGTGTACCTGCCAGGTGGTAGTCCATTCCTTAACATGGGGTGGTGCAACACCTGTACACCGTCTACCTGAATTCAGGGTATTTGTAACACTACTGTTTTTTGGCTTCTTCTGATGCAGGGGTGTCAAACTTTTAACACACTTTTATTGAATAAATGAATGTTTTTTTATCTGACATTTGATTGTTAATGTCTTTTCAAGTATTTTGGTTTGCTTGTCCCAGATTCAATGTTAAAGTGGAGCTGTCACCTCCTTATCTGCTTTCTGTTATCAGCACACAAAAAAATAATAAAAACTTACCTGGGAGAAAACTATCAAAATCTGTTGCCCTCTACGTCATGCCACAGTGGGCTGTGGGCCCAAGGGGACTTAGGAAGGTAGAGACGTCACTGTTGATATCTAGCTTACCAAGTTTCCTTTCACCTCCTGCAGTGATGCTGGAGGGTAGAGCATCACTAGATTTAGACCCAGATTGATGGATAGAGCACGACCGAAAGGGTCTGAGTGCTCCATCTTACATAGTGGAAGAAAGGGCACATCAGGTATAGCGGCACAGGAGCAAGGAAGAGGGAAATGTAAGTATGTGTTTTTTATCTTTAGGGTACAATTCTCCCAAATAAAGACTACATGTAGGTAAATAATGTGTATAACTTTTTTTTTACAGTTTAAAACTGATTTTTTGACTTTCAAGGGTCATCGTTATACCTGATGAGAAGGAAAAACTTCCGCAATTGTAGATATTATATATCAAGGGCGTCCCATGACTTTATATAGCTTTTAAAAAAAATGCTCTACATTGAGCAATACAATTTTATTGTCTGTTGGGTGAGATTTCACCACAAGCACGAGATTACCAAGCAGAAAAATTTAAGATAAGTGGGACACTGGGCCTCTTTCGATGCCCTAGAGCTTAGTAGACACATGAGAGGGAGGGTCAGTATTATTACCAAACTACTGGCATTTTATGTTAAAAAATATGTATTTTGACCTCAGTGCAGTAAATCTGTCCAATTTGTAAAAATACTAAGGAGTCTTAAAGGCTCATGCTTCCCTTGCCATATAATCAGTATGTGTCAGAAAAGTGCCTTTTATTTAAATTGTTTTTATATTTGCAAAAAGTGGCTGCCTTGCAGAATTAGACTTCTCGTCACTCGGGCGCCGCAATAGGATTATTCCATTTTGGAGCAAATGTTGATCTGGACTTGTTTTGTGGACACATGCTGACAATAATCAAGGGATATATAGGCGATTGCTCAAAGCTGAAAAGAGGGCTGTTATGCAGACTGATTTTGCCAGGTTGAGCTTACACTATTGCTAACCTATCAAGTCAGGCAAGGATACATGAAGACTAGATTAAGCGAATGTGACAGTTGATTTCAAGAGATTAATGTTCCTCAGTGTGGCATCTCCTGAATTCATAGAGTAAGTAACCCATAGGAATGAAAGGCCTTGAAACACAAAAACAGTTTCAGCAATTTCCTTCTTTTGCACAGTCAGTATTCGCTTATGAAACTGTATTTTATAGCAACATCATTTCAGAATGTCACAGGAGCTGATGGAACTGATCCAAACTTTAGCCAATCCCATAGGAGACTGGTGGCACTTTGCTGGCTCATGAGATCACAAGCAGAGATTTCATAGCCATTTTAAGATGAAAGGGTACTTTTGGGATTTACTGGCCTTTTAAACATAGAAATACATAAACAGATTCAAGAAATGTGAATAATCTCAATTCTGCTGAGCAATGCAACTCTTTTGTGAAGAAGTGATGAGCGTTTAATGATTCTTTCAGATGATTAACCAACATGTGGACTCTTGTAGCAATTTATTTTCCATGGAGGTAGCTGCTTTTAACATTTTTGCCACTTGACAGATACCTAGTCGGTTTGCTTAAAATGGTTCTTTTTAAATTATTCATAAATAGCATGAATAGTATGAGTGACCGTAATTTAATGTGACAGAGATGGTAATAGAACAGACATCACAGAGATCACATCTATAGTCAAACATGTTTTTGCAACCACGTGAAAGGCAAACACACTAGGCTGTATTCATTCCAATTGTGTATTACATCGTGGCTTTTTTCCTGTGCACGTTTTTTATCTTAAGTGGGTTGGCAGTCAGGTAAAAACGACAAGACCATGCTAGCAATATAATTTAAAAATAATAATAATAGTAATAAAAGTGTCACTTCGACACCTTTGGGTAACTGAAGATTACCCTGTAATAGTTACTATTGTAGTCATTCCCTTACCAAATAATTTTAACCCCCATTGATACAATGGTTAAGCTCCATGCAATTTGGCAGTGTTTATTAGAGATGGTTGAATACATTTATTGTTTATTTGACTAGCTGATTTTTTGGGTTAATTGCAACAATTACTGGACATATAGAGAAGAGTTGTGGGAATATTACAAAGCACATTGTTGTTTTTGCAAAATCAAGCCAATTTATTGAGTTTAGTAGACCTTTTTTTTATAATTTTCCCCAATCCCTTCTCTACATCTCCAACAATTTGTGTGATGATACCATTGTCTGGGGCTTGGCAATTAATTTACAAAATTAGCTTGTTGGAAATATTGACCATCTCCAGACCATTTGCCAACTTTTTCTGCGAGGGGGATGATTTCATCCATAGTATCAGTTGGAGTTATATTATTAAACTGTGATTTTGCCAAGTTTGACTATGCTCTTCTACTGTTCCAAGACCACACACACATCCAAGAAAATTTTAATTTACCGCCCTCTTCTAACTACCGTATATTTCCCTCCTGATGACTTCGCTCTTCCATCAAAAAGCTTAGCCTGGAGGTGGAGGAGCAGTTAGATGGAGGATCTCCCATCAGTAATCCATTGTTTATGTCAGCAGAGCCCCGCTGACATAAACAATAAAGTAGCAAAGCCCGATGAAAGAGCTGCCACCGACAGCTCTCCCTTCTAGCTCTGCCTGTTTGTATGTGAGAGCTGTACTCATGTTGCCAGCTCTCACACAAGCAGTCAGAGCACTGTGTAATTAGCTGGCTGGTCACACAGGAAAGGTTTAGCCATGGACAGATCCTTCCAGCGGATCTGTGTTACTATCTGTGATCTGGGCTGCTTGAGCCCAACTCAAACACACAGTAACAGAGGCAGAGAGGAGAGCTGCCCTACCCTGCTCTTCTATCTGCATTGTCTGTGAGAAGGGCTAAACCTGCCCAGCTTACATACAGCTCTGCCGTTGGGGCTTGAGGTCGGAAAGCTGTCAGCTTCCCCGATTCTTTTAATATAGAGCTCATGCCAGTAGATTGGGAGATAGCCGAAACATTTTTCGGCCATTGGATGCTAGGATATATATGATGCGTCTTATAAGGCTAAAGCTCATGGTTTGAAATCTTGGGCTTCTCTCTCTCTTGTGTAGGCTGATTCCAACCATACCTTTATTGCAGAAGGTGAGTATTTTAAACATAGGACCTATGTAACAGACCCAGCATGACCATGGCAAATGCACAACTCTTTCACCCCACTTCTGCTTCTATTTATCGAGAATGAAGCTCTGAATTTAGTAAGGAAAACATCATCAATATACTCCATAATGTTGTTGCTTTAGACTTGCAAAGAGAATATGGAATTACTTATGTGTCACATCTTATGATACTTCATTATGTATTTTGTATATCAAAAATAAAGGTGTGTTCAATGATCTCATGAATGGGCCACCTAAGCTCATAAATCGTAGTCTCTGCTGCTATATCTGGATATCTTATGATGTTAATGTAATTGTAAAGAATTCAGATATTACACTTAAGATCTGTTTTCATAAAAAAGCAATGTGTGCACCTTCACAATGTTTACATACATGAAGAAGACTGTACTAGGTCAGATTATTTCTAATGCATGGTCACAGCTGAGGCAATTGAAACTATAAAGTAAACTCAGCAAGTAAAGATGGGACAGGGTGAAAGAAAGGGACACTTCTAATATGTAATGGTTGTTGTAATGACAGTGGCTAGCCATTAATAGCAGTTATTGGAAACACTGGTGTCATTAAGTGAAAAGGCTAATGTTGTTTTATTCTAGAAGACATGAAAAGGATAAATTACTACTCACGACCCTTGTACTTGCCATAAAAAAATGTCAAGTCCTCTCGAGCCTGAAATACTTTCAAACCACTTAGGCTTTATAAACAGAGATCTGTATAAATGGTTTAAAGAAGTTAACCTAGAAATAAATGTACTGTTTACAAGTATTTTATTGTTTCTTACAATTTATGCCTCAAAACCATTTTACAATTTTGTTATGTTTTGTATTACATTTATTTTGTATGTTATTGGAAGCTAGTTTATGGTTCAATCCTATTTTCTTAAAGACATTTTTATTATTGGAATACAACAAGAAATATTTGGAAGCTGCTTACAATGAACCTTACTGTATACACCAAAAAATGTGTTGAAAAGCCCCCTTCAGCTAATACTCGAGTCAGGGTCCCACTAACCTATTCTGTTGTTCGCTGGTCACCCTCAGGATGTCGGTGTGCAGACAAGCTTTCCTACATGTGGGCGGTCGATGACTGATCTTTTCCTCTAAGCCTGCAGTCTTCTTCTGCTGCAGCTGTCGGTCTACAGTGCGGGCAAGGAATGTGCCCAGTTGTGCAAGAACCACTACAGCAGCCATAATGGCCACTATGGGGTCCATAGCTACAAGGGAGCCTGCCACAGTTCCAGGCTGACTGTTCTTTCTTCTATATTCGGTATTCTATCTACCATATGGTATTCCTGGGCTGGACACCACTGGTGAAATGTCAACTTGGACGACATTGCCATCTTGTGGTCATATTGTTTATTGTTACTAGAGATGGTGGAATTTCATTTTGAAAAAATCTGCTGAATTTATCCCCTACCCTCTGGCTTATACTCAAGTCAGTAAGTGTTCCCAGTTTATTTAGATAAAATAAGTTACCTCAATTTATACTCGTGTCAGCTTATACTTAGTATATACAGCATTAGGAATGTAACACGGGCAGGAAGTAATGAGAAATCCACATAAGGGTTAACTTTTAGAAGTTCTAACCACTTTCCACCCCACCTTGATTATCTTTTATTTCCTTTTCAATAGTCACCTATCAGCTGAACATGAAATGGTGTGAAATCTATCAGAAGGAAAGTTTGCCATAACAGTATCCCATACACCTAACTTTATGGACCCAATGAGGATGAAAAAAACATAGGCACATGGTATAATGATATTGTCTGAAAACAAATTATGCCATGTAGGGTGGCAATAGCAAGGATAGATTTTTTGGGGGGCTGCAAACTGCATAGAAAGAAAAAAAAAGGTTAAATTCCTTCCTCCAGCACACCATCTAAAATGTATCTGCAGTTGAATCTTTTCTCGTTGTGAAACTAAGAAGGAAACCTGTTATGGACAAAAAAGCTATAAGATATATTGCTTATGGCACCTAGACACAATCTTTAATTCTGTGACTTGTACTAGGAAAATGAAAGCATCTAATTGTTTGCAGTTGGCAGTAACTTTATTTTCTTTGCTCTCGACCCACAATTCAATGTATAGATATCACCAGGAGCTGAAGTACAAATTTCATTGCAAGCTGTTATTTTTGCAACAATTTACACACTTATAGTTTCAAAGTGTGAATCAGTACTTTATGTGTTAGAAAGTTTATATAAACAAAATGTGTAAATCTTAGCCAGGGGACTGAATCTGTGAGCAATGGCATTCAGTAGTTTCTCAGTCTGTAATTACCAAACTTTAAATAAATGCACTGAATGTACAGTAGTAACACCACCTGTGTATCTCTGTCTAGGACAGTGCAAAGATGTTAGCAGGAGATCATGTTGCTCTAGTTGCAAGATTTGACCTCATTGGATTAGCCTTTTATTCAGCTCCACTGGAACCAAAGAAAATGTTATTCATCAGACCAGACTTCTTTTAGTGATCCATGGCCCCATTGTAGCCCTTTTGGTGATGGACAGTAGAGATGGTCACAAAATTTCGAGTAGCTGATTTGTGGATTAATTGCAAGGCCCCTGAATATGGTGTCATCACCAAAATGTTTGGAGATGTAGGTAAGGGTTATAAGAAACTTTTTAAAAAAGTACTGCTCTAGCACATATATATATCCAACAATTTTGGTGAGTATTCCATGTACCATATTTTTCAGTTTAGAAGATGTTCCGATGTATAGGATGCATCCTATACTTCGAAGCGTCCGATTGGCGAACACATTTTTGCTTTCTCCCACTCTACTGGACGCAGCTCCAGTAGAGTAGGAGCTGCCCTTAGCAAGCAGTCTCCAACTAGGTTTAAAGTGGATGTATACTCAAAATCTAAAACTTATATATAAGAAAAACTTTGATTTACCTCTGGGGGGAGTTTATAATGGTTTTCAATGGGGAAAAAAGTCTGAGTAATTCAATGCAAAGCAGGGATCAGATACTTTTCCAGCTTAAATACTCTCAGAGATGGCCTTCAACCCCAGGGCAGCTCTGCATCAGAGAGAGGGAGAGAGGAGAGTCTGTGGGGGACATTTTAAATTTACTTATTTTAGATTTTTCTTAGATTTTAGATTTTTTACGCATTCTGCCCTATTATTGGCACTTTTAGTGCCATTCATACAAAGAAGAAAATCTGGTGGTAAGTCCACTTTAAGTCACTTGCTTTATCAGAGGTAATTGTAAAACATATGCGTATAGGATGAAATACAATTGTTAAAAAAATCAACTAGAATAAAACAATAACTATGGCCTGCTTGCAACTGCACAAATTTTTGACTCAAGCTGCATTGTAATATGCAATCTGGTCTAACAGTCGCTGCTAGTAGAGATGGTCGAATTTTTCGACTTCCTAACTTTGTGAGCTTATTGCAAAGCCCCTGAAAATGGTATCATCACCAAAATTGCTGGAGATGCAGAGAAGGGTTAGAGGAACATTTGAAAAAAAAAGTTTTGTTCTAGCACATGTCATTTTTGCATAAATTAAGTTGAAAGTTAAAGTCGAAATTCCGATTTTCGAAATTTTTACTTGACTTTGAACTTAATTTGTGAAAAAACTATTTGTGTTAGAGACTTACTTTCTTTTTTTGTAGTATACCTCCAACCCTTCTCTACATCTCCAGCAAGTTTGGTGATGATACCATGCTAAGGGGCTTTGCAATTAAGTCGAAACTGTCGAAATGGTCAAATTTTTTAAACAAAATTCGACCATCTCTAGCTGCCAGGACTACATTTTCATGTGTTACCCTTCTTGAAGTTGTAAGACAGCTATTAGCTGTCTGGTAAAGTATCTGTTCACATGTTTGAGAACACTGTTATAATGGAGCACTATATTTACTTTAAGAAATTCATAATTAATGAGTTCTTTCTCTTGTAATATGCTCTCAGCAGAAAGTCCCATTATCTAATCTAAGTGATCACAGTCTTACCCAGAAACCTTTATTAACGTCTTTACATCCTTGATTTAATCATGAAAGCATTGTGTTTAAAGTGTTTTACATATATGCGCCGCAAGATGGCTTGGACAGCACTCACAGTTAAATTTCCTTGGCAAAGAATATTCCGTTAAAAAGGTACACTTAAGTGATGGTATGTTTTAGAAAGAAGTCTTGATCAGGTCAACGCTAGATCTAAAGAACAAAAAAAAATGAAATATATATATATATATATATATATATATATATATATATACAGTGGGTACAGAAAGTATCCAGACCCCCTTAAATGTTTCACTCTTTGTAATATTGCAACCATTTGCTAAAATATTTTATTTCCTCATTACATGTACACACAGTACCCCATATTGACAGGAAAACACTGAATTGTAGACATTTTTGCAGATTTATTAATAAAGAAAAACTAAAATATCACATGGTCCTAAGTTATTAAGACCCTTTGCTGTGACACTCATATATTTAACTCAGGTGCGGTCCATTTCCTTAGATCATCCTTGAGATGGTTCTACACCTTCATTTGAGTCCAACTGTGTTTGATTATACTGTTTGGACTTGATTGGGAAAGCCACACACCTGTCTATATAAGACCTTACAGCTCACAGTGCATGTCAGAACAAATGAGAATCATGGGGTCAAAGGAACTGCCTGAAGAGCTTAGAGACAGAATTGTGACAAGGCACAGATCTGTATATACAGGGGTGCACATAACTTTTTTAGTTAGCTACTCAGATAAGTACCAGATGGTGTTTGGTACTCACCCCATATGGTATTAATATGTGCCTTTTTCCTCATTGTCTCCCTAACTGTCTTCTGCTTAAGCTTCCTGCATGGTAGATTCTGCTGCAGATGGACTTCCCTTTTTTTTATTGAGCCTCAGATTAGCTCCATCCACAGGCCAACAGTTGGCTTTGGGTCAAATGTAACTCTCACAGTACAACACTTTTTGAACCCCCAGATCTCAAACATCAGTAGTGCAACCCTGAACTTTTCATATTCCAACTATCACAGTGCTTTTATCTTGTCAGATTTTACTCTTATATATTCCTTCTCTGAATTTCAACCCCCACATCTCCTACAAACTTAGCAGTCTAATCTTTTTTTAGGATAAGTAATTTACATTCCCAATTTCACACCCCTAACTGCAACCTTTCAAACTTATTAATGTTTCCCTGCAGTTAGCTTTCAAGCTTTAATCTCAATCTGCAATACCAATTTCAGCCACTAGATGCACTAGTCACTGTACAGATCACATCAACGGCTTCTTTCTCACCCATCGGTAGGGGGGGGGGGGCATGGGGGCTACTGCGAGATCTCTCCCCTCTCTGGCTGACTCTCTGTCAGACTCCTCAGGTGCACGTATTAGCTTTGACTGCCTGAACCCAGGATACCTCCAAGTTGTTAGTACACAGATGCGTGTAGTAACAATAATTCCGATACGCATAGCTAGTTTTTGGTCCATTTTGAGTACGTTTGTGCTTCCCTGTGTATATACACAGATGCATGTATAGTGTGTGTATATATATATTATATATTCCTATATACTAGAGGTACAATGGCAATGCAGTATAGTGTTTAGTGTATATATCCTTTGTTTTTGTGGCATATACCATTCTGGTTGCTTGAGAGTAGTGATGGCGCGAACTGTTCGCCGGAGAACTATCCGCGGCGAACATCGCATGTTC
>CM070033.1:56059402-56077246 GCA_036250615.1 Ptychadena robeensis | reverse complement strand
TTGAAGTCTATGGGGTTCGCCGGGTTCGCGGACATTTGCGGAGGTTCGCGTTCGCCGTTCTCGAACATCAAATTCCGGGTTCGTGCCATCACTACTTGAGAGTTCTCACTATCATATATTGTGGTAATGACCAGTGGCAGAATGTACAGTGCATTTAAGTTTCGGGTAAAGTTGGTATAACAGCAATCAGTCATCCATGCAGGGTACCGCTGCTACCCACTAGTCACTTTTAAGTGATTACTCTGCTTTTATTTTTAAATAATAATATACTGATAACAATTCATGTACTATGTAAAAAGAAAAATGTATAAAAAGTGCTTTACAAAATCTAATAACACTTGAACTTTTAATTTCTTCCTGATTTGAACAGCAGAAAGTGGAGAGAACATTTTCTCATACAGTAACAATAGCCGTTGTAAAGTACATCAGCATATTAGAGGCTTAAGCTGGCCCAACAGGGGAACAATTATTACATGTTTTGAGTATTTTGGCACATTTGTGTATTAATCTCCCAAGCATCACATCACATTGTGCGATTTAAGTGCTTAGAAAGTTGAAAGGCTTTGTCAGACATTCTAAACACCTCTGCTGATAAAGTGGAGATGAATAGGAATACTGGCTACTCATTACTAACACAATGTGGTGAAGTAATAGAGGGTTTTCTTTAAATAACCTCAACAGCAGATGTGAAAGTACTATCAATGAAATGGTGGTTAAGGGACTGAATGCATGTTCCTAAAGCTAGTACAATCGACGATTATTGATCGATTTTTGTCAAATCGTTGATTGAAAAGTGATCGGACAGGTTGAAAAATTTTGCTTGATTGGTCGTTTTCTTGGCTCAATGAAACTAAATTGTAAGAGAAATTCAATCGACGATTTTGGATTACTTCGATTAACTTTTCAGTTGAAATTGAACAATAATCGTATTCCCCATGTGGTGTACATCGGTTAAGTTGAAATCAATTTTTTTGATCGAGCTACAAAATCGAATCGAACCTCGATTGAACACTAAATTGAACCATGTGTGGCTAGCTTTAGATGCCTTGGCATTTCCCTTTAAGGATTAATCAATATATTGTTAGAGAAGATCCCAACCTTAGCTGAAAGAGTAAAGCAGAGAACACAAGGCTCGATATTGGAGCCGTTCGAGGTTCCCTGCAGCAGCGCAATGGCGTCATCGTGCTGCTGCCTGATATCAGAGCACTGCTGTGTCTCAAACTTCGACAATGCTTTACATTGAGACCCATGGTCCCCATGCAAGGCAATGGACATCGACCATGGTTTACAGTCCGATATCCCTGTTTTCAAGCGGGATTGATTGGTCCTGCTCGAAAACAGAGATGGTCGCAATATATATGGGCCAGATAGATGGGCGTGAGCTCGCATAATGCTCAAAGCGGCCATTATCTGCCACCTATCTATGCGTCGGTTCCCTGCTTAACAAGCAATCTACAATAGTATCTTTGACCCAACCACTTGAAATGTTGTGTTATTAAATCTTTTCAATTATCTGTAGCCGCAAAATTATTATTTTTTAAATAATTTGTTTCCATATGGAAAGGAGAAGGGCATCAGTATGGTAAAAATGTGAGAGTCCTGATAAAGTTTAGAGCTTTGAATTTCAGGGCTGATGAGGCGCAGCATATGCCTAAGGATACCAAAAAGATAGACACAGAGACAAACAGGACCACAAGCTAAGCTCTTTTTAAGATATTAGACCTAAATCAATAAATAGCAGGTAGTCATTTAATGATGTGGTATAGCAGAGGTGAGATGTGATTACAATGATACGTTTCCTGCTTTGTACCCAGCCGTGCTGACTACCCTCAGCATCTAGTTAGGAGCACATTTGAGGTAGTCTTCAAGATCGTTCGATAATGTCACTGGTGAGATGGGAAATAAACAAAAGACCGAAGGAAGACTGCAGAACTGGAAGCCATGGAAGTCAAGTGTGTGCAGTTGGAGAGTTTTATTGAACAATTCTCTTTTCAATAGTTAAATGCTCCAAGTTCAAAGATTGGTCCTTCATTGGTGAACTTGTGTCTATATAGTTATGTGTGGACCCTGTATACAAGCATGTGTTGTACTAGATATCATATTATCAGTATTCCACTTGGCCATTTTACTGGTTTGCGTGCCAGACCAGAGCAGCCAAACGTAACAGTGAAAAGCTGGAAGGCATGTACTCACTGAAGGAGTGTAAAGGAACATTTTTATATATTAATATTTCTCCATTGATTTTTCAGTTAGCTTTTAAAACTTCGCTATTAAAATGAAATGACGCGTCTAACAAAGATTTTCTTTTTCAGAAGATGGAAGTTACAGAGCTGTTTTCTTTGCTTACAATATGTTTAGTTTTACAAAATACACTTTATCCAGTCTGCTATTGCTTTACTAGGAAATGCTTTTAAATGTTGCATTGTCAGCTCTTGCAGCTCTCAGTAATGGCTCATACTATACTGCATAATATCCACAGGTGCACATTTTTTTAGTGAGCTCCTCAGATGAGTAACAGGAGATGGTGTGTGGTACTCAACCTATATGTACAGTATGTGGTCTTTCTCACTGTCTCCCTCACTGTACTCTGCATCAGCTTCCTGCATGGTAGATTCTGCTGCAGAAGGACCTCCCTGTTCCTGATTGAGCCTCTGATTAGCTGTCTCCATCCACAGGTCACCAGCTGGCTTTGGGTCACATGTAACTCTCACAGTACAACACTGTTTAAACGCCCTAATCTCATACATCAGTAGTGACACCCTGACATTTTCTGGGTTGGTAACTAACCCGAGTCCAAATGTTAACCTTTCATAGTCATATTCCAGCTGTCCCACAGTTCTTTTCTCTTGTCAGATTTTACCCTTTCATATGCCTACTCTGACTTTCATCCCCCAGATCTCTAACACCCTTAGAAGTCCAATCTTTTTTTTATTAATTTACATTCACACCCTAACTGCAACCTTTTATAATTATTCATGTTTCCCTGCGGTTATCCAACTGACATAAATTGTATACATGTAACATTTAGCTGCGGCCGCCCAGACATGGAGTGCCTCCAAGTTGTTAGTATGAATATGAGCTTTGTAACAATAATGCAGGTATAGCTAGTTTTTGGCCCCTTTTGAGTACTTTTACACTCCTGATAATATCTATATATTCATAATAAGGCCTGGGGACCAAAACCGGCCCATCTCCTCAGAAGTCCAAATGTTGCCAGTGCCCTTGCAGTGTTTCACCTTATTCCATTCCTGAAATATTATTCTAGGCAGTGGGGTTTTGTTCTGGGTTTTTTTTCACAGTAATATGGCTAATCCAGAAAAAGATGTGAATGCTTACCTGTCAAGTAGAATCTTTAAAGCTTCATGCACACGTCCAGTTAGTGTTTCCTTAAAGGATCCTAAGTGATTGTCCTTCTAATATTGTAAATAAACATTGCTGCCTCTCCTTCAAAGAGGCACATAGTTTGGCTGTCATAATGCCAAACAAATGATAAACTTTTGAATTGCCAGTTTACATTATTTAATATTGACCATGACAGTAAAACTGTCAGATGGCAGTCTTTAGCCTTCTTAAAGCGGACCTACCACCAGGAATCTATGTTTTCATGAATGGCACTAGAAGTGCCAATAAACGGGAGGAATGCAGTGAAAAACCCCAAATACGTACCTGTAATGAGCAATTTAGGAATATAATCCGGCATTTCTCTTCATTTCCTGGTTCATGGTGTCAGCAGAAGCCGGCAGCACGTCACAACAACACGTGATTTTTCAGTGAGCTGCTTTGCCATAGAAGATCACTGAACGCCCCCAGTGGCCACCCGCGATATTGCACCACTATGTGTTGCATTTATACTGAAAAATCACGTGTTGTTGTGACGTGCTGCCGGGTTTTGCTGAGCCCATTAACCAGGAAGTGAACAGGAATGACGGATTATATTACTAAATTGCTAATTACAGGTACGTTTTTGGGGTTTTTCACTGCATTCCTCCCTATTATTGGCACTTCTAGTGCCATTCATGAAAACATAGATTCCTGGTGGTAGGTCCGCTTTAACAAAATTCTATCTCTCATCTCTGGGCACCTTGCCATAAATAAAATATAATTTATTTTAATTCTTCAACACTAGCATGTCTGCATCATGTAGGTTTTCATTTATTCTTTAGTGAATGGATTACAGCAGAGATAGGCACATAAGAACCACAGTATCCTTAATCTGATCTGAATCTATTGCTATGTTTATCCCAGTGTTAAGATCTCCTAGAGATCAGCAAATACCCCACAGCTCAGTTAATAGAATTCTTTGAAATATAGAGACAATGATTTTATTTTCATTGAATGCAAATCCATTATTTTAGGTTCAAACAGAAAATGTCATTACAATAACATTTTAAGACAAAATTTGTCAGAATGTAAATATGTTCGTTTTGATATATTTGATTTGTTTTCTAGACGTTGTTGCTCAAAAACAATATTTAGATTAGAACTTTAAGCAATTTAACATAAAGCAATCCATTATGTACAAATGTTTTACATTTTATAATTCTTCTGGAGTGCATCTACAATTGTTAAACGGGCTAGGGAGTTGCAGTCGATTTTCTCCAATTCAATAACTTGTTTTTCTGTATAGTTTTTGTATTTTAGGTATATGGTTGTGCTTTTTTCATACATATGGAATATATTGTTTCTAAATGAAAACAAATGTGTTCTAAAGTAGTTTTCTTTGTTGCAGCTTTTAATACATCTCCTAATCAGAATATAAAACGAACAAAACCATAAAATTCTATGCCTATTTTCTTTACAGATATCTAAGCCTCAACAATTTATGGTTAATATGTTTATTAATGTCTATTTATTGAGCTGCTTTATATCTTTAAAAAATTTGTAGAGGGTTTTATAAGTTGTTTTTTATATATTATTTAACCTTCCTAGCGCACCGCCCGTATTCCGGGCGATCGAGGCAGTGTACACAGTACACTGCTTGTCGTTTCCGGCATCTCGCCGGAGCTCTACACGCAGCTGCTGTCATTACTGACAACAGCTGCGTCAGAGGGAAAGCCGGCGCTCCTCCATTAACATGGAGATCTATGGCGCCGGCCACCCCCTTCCGTGACGCGATCGGGGCGGTGCCATCAACCCGGAATTGAAGACAATCGCTGCAGCTTTCCGGGGAGGCATAGGGTCTCCCCGCCGCCGGCTTCCCCTGCGGTTGAGGCGAGCCTGAACAGCGGACGAGCTGGGCTCGTCTCAACCGCTAGGGAGGTTAAAGTATGTTGTAATAGTACAATCATTGGTGGTTGTGTGGCATCCTTAGGCCAAGTCTATGCCTCACTCTAATAAAATTTCCACATTTTAACATTTCAGCGCTCAGATGTGTAAGGGTCGCCTCACATGATGGATCACCACGTTAACTTTGAGGCAACGCAGCACAAAGTGTGTATAAACGCATCTATTGAAAAAGCATTGGATGCATCGAAACACTTCCACTGCTTTTCAGACATGTTAATGTTGAGTTATTCCGCATTAACTATGCATTCAAAAACTGCAATATTTAGAGCCTGAACACTAACATGTTCCTTAAATCTAACACGCTAAAACTATGCCTAAGTATACCATATACAGGTTCTGCAGTCTGTACAACTGTGTCCATATAGATGCCAAGGATGGTGTGCAGTGCAACATAGTAACTGGCTTTGGCTTTGCAGAGACTTTCAATCTGGGATACACTGTACTATAGCATCTGCTAAATCTTTGGCAGCATAGCCCAGTAGAGAGAACCTGGTTCTTTGGCCTACGTAGAACATTATATCCAGCCAACCAGAGGACCAGTTGATGCTCAAGTAGTCTAGAGGCAATACATTTATCAAGGGGCTTGGGGCGAACAGTGAACTGTGCATTTTATGTTCTGCAGCAGCAAGAAGTCCAAAAATGAAACAAGATTTGGTATTATGCAGGAACAGCAATCTTACATTTGTTGCTGTCAGGATTGGTCAAGCGAAATCAGCTGATAAAAAGGGAAGCTATGGGAACAAATGTAAAGAGGTGAATGAATCCCACTGAGGCTACAGAAGAAGCTACTGTTATTTAAAGTATGTCCTCTGATTGAACTTCTAAAGAAAAGTGCTGTATTGTGACTTTGAAGCAGTCACCCTGTGGATCTAGAGCAGTGGTGGGCAATTGAGTTGATATGTAGGGCCACAAGTGCGGCCCTCGGCATCACTAAAGGGCCGCATATAACATCGATCCAGACCCTCCCACTGTCAATATATCTCAGCAGGCGGTGGACCAGATCCCGACGGCAGTGAAAACCCAACAGCACTCACCCTCCTGCCCCTGGGTGCAGCGCTCATATGTATACCTGGTTTCCCGATCAACATTGACAATGTTACTGATGTAGGACCCCCAAAGCTGATAAGGAAAGCTGGGTCAGTGTGTGACCGCTTCACAGGTGGGTTGCTATGCCATCTGCATTAACAGTTAGGTTTTGGGGGAAGACCAAGGGGGGCCGCCGAACAATGCCCAAAGGGCCGCATGCGGCCCCCGGGCCTCAGGTTGGGCACCTAGGATCTAGAGGAAGTATTGTACTATCTGAAGCACACAAATTGGATATTACAAAGAACTAAATAATATATTTTTTTTACGTTTTTGGTTAAAGGATAAGAGTCACTCTTGGTCTATGTCTTCTCTGGGGAGATTCCTTGTTTTTCCTCATGACCATGGTCACTAAGACCAAAGTAAGGGGTAGTCAAAACATTTTGGGTTGTCACTAGTGTAAGAGAACGTGGAAAATCTTCCAATGAGAACATAGGTTAATTTTACAACTTTCTTAAAAGGCAATTATGTTAATTTTGGTTAGATATGCAAGGAAATTTTCCTCAGTGGAACATGGAAAAGATAACTTTTTACTCCTGTGACCATGCTTTATCATGTCAAAAGACAATAACATTTCTTTAGAATTCCACTGATACCACCATGAAATAATGTATTTGAAGGTGTTGGTAGAAAAGTAGATAACATGGGACTTCAAATATTACTGCATGTAAAAGTCATATTGGAAACAACCACATAAAAATAAGTGTTTTTGTATTGTAAATGTAAGGCCGGACAATACATTTTCTAACAAATGAGGTGTGAGCAGAGACACTTGATCCACATATCATGGACTTAGCTTAGGTTTTCTCTATGTAAATAACTTTTTTCTCCAGCATTATTGCCAGATGTTTTTTTCTTCATGGAAATTAAATGGTTGTCAGGTTGATCCCTGCTCTATCCCTATTGCCTCTCTACATACGAAAGACATACTTGGGAAAGTCAAGTTTTTTAAGTGGCTTTCCTGGCCAAATCGGGATTTCAATTTATCAGGGAGAGGGTGTCATTCTCCCTGCTAATGTCCCGCCTCACACATTATCAGCACAAGCAGGGTGGGACATTAGCAGAGAGAGTAATGCCCCCTACCTGCTAAATCAGCCAAGAAGTAAGCCCACTACTGGAAGTTACGTCAGTGACATCACCACTGCTACTTAGAACATGAAAGAACCACAATCCACATACTGGAAGTGACTTCGCTGATGTCACTTCCTCTATGTCCCCCGTTGACAGCTATGGAAGATGACCTTCTTGAAGCCCCAGTGGTCTTCATTGGAGATGTTTTAAATTCTTATGTTAAATGTTATTCTGAGATTTCACTATGTTGCCTAATATTCCCCCCTGACCTATGCATAATTATCATTATTAATATTAACTTGCCCTTATAAAAGCAAGATGAATATCAATACATCTTATTAAGGGAATAAAACCAGAAAGACATTTCATACTATATAAATGCACTGCCTAAAAGTCCTGTAACTTATATACAGTGAAAACATGCATGAACTCATTTTCAGCCAATACATGTCCAAATATTGAATTTCATGAGCGTGCATTTATTATTTAAGAACAGCACTGCAAACATGTGCTGCAGGATTATTATAAATATACAGGACTAATGTATTCCATGACCAGGCAGACCACTTCAGTCTCCAGAATATTTGTAGTGTTTTCAGATAATTGTAGCCATCCACTTGTGATATGTCCCAGCTTCAGCATCAGCTAATCATCTGCAAATGGCCTGCTTTTTGAGAATCCGCCAAGCCTAATAATCTGCCAACATGTTGTAGTCACAGTGCAAAAAAAAGTACACTCTGCATTGTATTATTTGGGATTAAATGCACTGAATTATGCATCTAAATGGTAATCATGGTGATGGAAGAAGTGGGAGCTGCTGTAAATGATTAAAATATTGCCATATTTCAGTGGGTAGCGAACAATGCACATCCGACTTAGTGTTACGCTATTGTATATGCTTCATCTGGTAAGGCTTTAGAACCTGAAATAAAAAATTCCTACAAGTTCAGTGTGGAGGAAAAAATGAAGAATGAAGAGCTTAAGGTCACTTAAATTTAACAAAAGGCACTCTTTAAATATTCAGTAAAATGATGAAGATGAAATTACTATGCCAGGTGTTTCAGTCACAGAAGGGCTTAAAGCATGGAAGGAGCAATGTACCAGCAAGCCAGACCTCCTGAATAATTCATCATTGTCTTACGCACTTCTGCTGCCATACTGTTATTTAGCGAAGAATATTACAATGTTATTGATTATAGCACTTGATGATACAATTCGTTTGCTTGAAGGTGTTGTGTGCATATGCTCTGACTTTATGATGGGAACAGCTGTGGCAAAAAAACCGAAATATGAGCGCAATTCAAACTTAAAAGTAAACCATTAACATTATCTTCAGAGGCCTCTGATAGAGCGTCATTCTAAATCAGCGATGGGCAAACTTTTGACTCGTGGGCCACATTGGCTTCTTAAATAAGATAAAGGGGCCTGAACAAGAGCCTGACAAGAGGCTGACCCACCATAGGTGTGCCAATTCCATGCATTGCCGGCATCACGATTGATGACGGTGATGTGTAATAGGCGACAGGGACGTTGTTATCTTTTTACATTACTTGCACTTATTAAAAAATGTTCATCCACAGATAATTGCTAGAGGCTGCCCATTGTCAGCATAAAGATGTGCCCACAGTGTCATGATCACGCCACAGCATTGCACCCAAGGCAACGTTTGGATACCTCTAGGCATTATGTGCACTCATTGCAGAGCACAAGTAGAGGGGAGCGTCTTTTCAACAAGATGACAAAGGGCTGGATTCAGCCCCAAGCCTTAGTTTGCCCACCCCTGTTCTTAATAGACAACCTGAAATAATAAATGGACACATAACCTTGTGTAGGTTTGTAACTGTCAATAATTTAAGACTGAGAGTTGTGAAGACCACACCAACATACAACATACTACTGCCATAGTAGTACATGATTAGCTTTATTCTTTCTTTTAAAATGACATTGTTTCGTTTTTTTTGTAAATAAGAAGATTTATCTTCTTATGGCCTGCTAGCAACCACAAAATCTAAAAAATACAAGATCCAGAGATGGAAAGGCTTTCCTTTTCAATTGTTCCTCTTTTCTGTTGATGTACCGTTTGTATATTTTAACTTCAAAGCCCAATCTTTGTTTATTCATCAAGACTTGGTGCTGGCATGTCTTAAGCTGGCCATACACGTAAAGATTTCAAAAGAATCGATATTCAATTAGATTGAATAGTTAGATTTTTCTATCAAAAATCTATTTTTATAAATGTACAACACAAGTAATCAATTGATCTCTGTTAATCATCGAATTCGAGCAAAAGTGCTGTAGTGGTAGGCATCTATCTATCTATCTATCTATCTATCTATCTATCTATCTATCTATCTATCTATCTATCTATCTATCTATCTATCTATCTATCTATCTATCTATCTATCTATCTATCTATCTATCTATCTATCTATCTATCTATCTATCTATCTATCTATCTATCTATCTATCTATCTATCTATCTATCTATCTATCTATCTATCTATCTATCTATCTATCTATCTATCTATCTATCTATTTATCTATCTATTTTTATCTTTAGTATTGTGATTGTGAGATGGTGTGTAGGTGATTACATTTTATGGGAGGTTTCTTTCTGACAAGTCATCGATTGTGGTCATTTATATCTCAGCAATCCAACTTAACAGATAATGCTAGACATTAACTATTCTATTTTCTCGATATTTTTAAGCTAGCAGGTATTTCTAAGCGTTATTACGATTGTATTTGCATTTGACTACAAATATACCATCCAGTGTATCACCCACTTTTTAAATAGCTAATTGGTATGTAATAATTTCAATTACCATTCTGCACAGAAATCATTTATGATCGATTGTTTTGTTTTGTGAATGGCTAGCCTTTCTCAAGGTCCTTTACTGATATAGGATTAGGGCTCAATAGCTGACAAGTCTACAAGCAGCTCTACACGAGATCTTCCTTATATACTTGTTCTTGGCTCTAATATGTCCCCGTAAAATACAATTAGCAGTAGAGAGTAGAAGTAGAGATGTAATACAAATGATTTGCCTTACTGGCAAATGAATGCAATAATATCTATTCATCCAAAATGATAAAATAGTGTTTTTTAAGTTTGTTGATGTTGAATGTGTTTAAATGTATTGTGCTCTTTTAAACAAATGTTCCCAAATGTATGTATATATATATATATATATATATATATATATATATATATATATATATATATATATATATATATATATATATATATATATATATATATATATATATATATATATATATATATATATATATATATATATTTTATATATATATATATATATATATATATATATATATATTATGGTTGTCTTTAAAACACGTTCCTAATAATAGAGATAAAGCGTGGACTGTTGTACTGCTGTTGTATCTAAAATGTTATCCCGCCGAGTTGTATAAATGTTCTGAAGGGAATCTACAAACAGACTCAGTTGTGCGAATAGAGCTTTGATGTGGCTGTGATCAGAGCCAGCTCCACTTATGAACTAACCCCCAAGGGTCTCCTTTGCTTATGCCACTGCAATGGCTGTTACAAATAAAATTTCAACTTAAATTTGGTGGGAAGCCAAGATAATTATGTGGGCATATCTGTAGACAAAGGGTCACAGCATGTTCAGTCATTCCAAACACCTTTAAAAAAAATTATATAAAAAAAATGCATATAACTTATAATATATTAGTTTACCTTTCAAGTGTTGAAAAACTAAAATGACTTTTATATTTGTGTAGACAAGTGTGGTAGGATCATTAGAATATCATTTGCTGTTTCCCCAGTGTGCCATTTTAACTCTTATATTTTGCATGTAAAAAGTAGAGAGTTCTTTCGTTCACAGTCTTGGATTATTACACTTTACGCAAGCAATTAAAAAGTGTTCTTAAATGTCTACTCTTTCCATTTCCACTGGTAGTTTTAGTTTGCGTTGCCTTATGTATGGCGGGGGTTACATTTCAGCGTTCATCAGGATTATTTGGCAGGATTATTGATTTTGCCCACTAATTTTCAATTTGTGATGGTCATAATCTGTTACTGATGGAATCGTTGCTTATGTTTCATAAACATTTTACAGATTTTCATCTTTCAAAGAATGCTGCAAAAACCCCCCAAAAAACCAATGCCTTTCTGTTGAATGGGCCAAACAGTACTCTGAATTCAAAAAGCCTGTCTGATCTTAGGAACCTCTCCTCATTCCCTCTCTGTGCAAAGACAGAAAGCACACAACATATCAGCTCACATGATGTTTTAGGTAAATTGGTTGCTATTTTGTAAGGTTTGAGGTTCTATGTGGCAGACCAAAACATAGTTTTACCTTGTAGGGACTTTCCCCTACAACTTGTAGGGACTTTCCCCTACAACTTGTAGGGACTTTGCCTAGACTCCCAGAATGTTTTTGGTACCTCAAAAGTCCTGTTACTGTATTTATCATATTATTGTCAGCTATTCAAGAAAACTACAATTAGGATCTCCCTTGCAGATGGAGACACCAGACTTTCAAGCCAGAGTCATGTTTGTTACCATCTTCCTCAAGAACCACAGCCTGTGAATGGTACAGTCCCAAGTAACTGTATAGCTCACACAATGCTCTGGCTGCTATGTGTTGCACCACTCCGTGGTGACTGAGGCTTCATTGCCCAGACTATCCCTACAGCATACAGTATAAAGGTGAGGAATATAAGGGAATCTTCCTATTGATTATGTGTAAGTCCCTAGTGTGGGTAAAGTAGTATGTCTGCAGTAACTGACCCCTGTAGTGTCTGTAGTGATTGAACATTTCCTGTACTATGTCTACAGTAACTGACAATATTCTGTAGTATGTCTGCAACAACTGACCTTTTCCTGTAGTATGTCTGGAGTAATTGACTGACCTTCCCCATTAGTATGTCTCTAGTTACTGAACTTCCCCTGTAGTATGTCTAGAGGAGTAGACTATATCCTGTAGTATGTTGGCAATAACTGACTATATCCTGTAGTATGTTAGCAGTAACTGATCATTTCCTGTAATATTTATGTGGTAATTGACTGACCATCCCCTGTAGTATGTCTGCAGTAACTGACCATCCCCTGTAGTATGTCTGCAGTAACTGACCATCCCCTGTAGTATGTCTGCAGTAATAGACTATTTCCTGTAGTATGTCTGCAGTAATAGACTATTTCCTGTAGTTTGTCTGCAGTAACTGACTATTTCCTATAGTGTGTCTGTAGTAATTACCTATTTACTGTAGTATTTCTGCAGTGATGGACTATTTAATGTAGTATGTCTGCATTGACTGACCATTCCCTTTAGTATGTATGCAGCAACTGACCATTTCCTGGACTATGTATGCAGTAATGAACTATTTGCTGTAGTATGTCTGCAGTGATGGACTATTCCCTGTAGTATGTCTGTAGAAACTGACCATTTCCTGGCGTATGTCTGCATTGACTGACTAGCTTCTGTATCTTGTCCATATTATCTAACCCTCTCCTGTACCTTTATTCATAAAGAACACACCATACTATTTCAAGCCCCTCCCAATACCAAATGTGTCCACACCCACATTCTGCTCCAGTGTATTTATTGTGCTTTATTTGCCAAAATGGGATGACACCATGGATTCCATACATAGAGTGACACCAAACCTAGCAACCATTTTTGCACATTAAGGATTCACAAAGCCCAGATCTAGTATCAAGGAAATCATATATGATCCTGAGCAGACGTTTAGACCTGGTAAAAACAATATAAATTTAGTGACATTTATAAAGAGTAAAGCAGACCTTTGTCAGTATACAAACAGACAGGTTTTATTTGGATCTACGTAGTCATCATTTTATTTGGATGACCTGATAGCATCACTGAGTAAGATGGCGCTTAAGCTAGAAAGTTTTACTTCAAGTCCTAAATCAGAGAAAAAAGACCTTGGAGACATAAAACATAGCAAAGGTATTCAGACGAATAGAGGAAAAAAGTTTTCTTTTTAACCAAAGGCAAAAATAAAAGAAATAATTGAGACTTTCAGGATGAAAGATGGAAGATCAGTCAACTCCCCCTTGTAAACCAACTACATGAAAAAGATAACTAATCAAGGTATCATGTTATCAGATATTCACAAATATAGAAAGGTCACAGGAAAATTCCTTTATATTGCTACTGTTACAAGTAATTAGTAACTCCTGTTGCCGCAATAGTTGCGGAAATATACTATGCAGTGGACTATACATTTATATCTCCAGCCACCATCAGCTGGCAAATAAGAAATTAATGAATGTAAGGATAAGGAGGGCTGAAACATCCTCTGGTGTCACATTTATTTTTCCTTTTGTCAGAACCCGTCAACTTGATTAGCAAAATTTTACTACCTTTAAAATTCTAATTTATAGACTGGCAATATGTTCAAGGCAACGCCAAAAGAAATATGACTGAGACAACCGTTAGCAGACCTGTGACAACTCACAGACGTATCTGACAATAACCCAAGACGTCTGGCATTTACTCAGACCAAACAAAGACTTCAAGAAAGTGTTGTGAAACTGAGGACAGCATTGTGAAACTGAGGACAGATATCTTAAAGGTTTTGCCAGTAGAAAGTCAAAAAGTCAAAAAAAAAATAAAGTAAATGCATTACAATACATTCAAACCTGTCTGAATTCCTGGGTAAGGTTAAAAAAAACTAGTAAAATAATAAAAAAAAAGTTCAATACATTTAAATAAACTGATTTTTTTTAAAACAATACCTAATCCTACCATGATATTCCATCCTCAGGAACTTTCTGGTTTTGCATGTCAATATCCTATACATGTCTTCCAACTGTGAGCATTGTCATCTTGGTGCTGAAAAACATCATCTATGAATGATCCGTCATTGTTATTTTGAAATAACTTGTACTAAGCAATCAGAGTGAATGACAGAAGGTCAGAGAAGATCATCAGCTTTGACATTCAAAAGTAAAAATGTAAAAAAAAAAGGTTCGGCCACGAACATGGATGTTCGCACTTCTAGCCGCGGAGCAGTACAGGTGTTTGACCCGCCCCGTTCGCCGTCGAGAAGGAGCTCACTATTCTTCTTCCGGCAGGATCAGGAGCAGTAAGATGCCGCCGGAGGAAGAATCTTTTCACTAGAAGACCAGGTAGAGAAGCCGGTCCTCCAGTGAAAAGCCATCTCAGAAAACTGGAAGTGACGTCAGTGACGTCACATCCGGTAAACCTTCGGTTTTCCCAATTCAATTTTGAATCTGCCTACGAACAGGCACGTCGGACTTCTTTAAAAGTCCAATCTTCCCGATTGTCTGATGGACCTGGCCGAAGTTCGGCCATCACTTCTTATTTTACACACAGCGGTATATGTATCCAGATAGGATATACTGTAGATCTACTTCACATCTTAGTTATTGAGATGGGCTATAATGGTCTTTTCTGATGATGGCTGAGGCTTGTTTTCTGTGCATTGACCAGGCCTTTGCATAACATGCACTTGTTGGACACACGGTAAAACAGATGCATGTGATCGGGGCCTAAGAAACATAAGGGACTGAGATACATGGTCCTTTGAGCTATAAACATGATACTTGAGGGTATGAAGTGAAAATGACTATTGATATATAGACTATGGGCTGTTTTACACCTACAGTATCTCACAAAGTGAGTACACTTCTAACATTGTGGTGAATAGTTTATAAAATATTTCCATCAGACAACACTGAAGATATGACACTTTGATACAATGTAAAGAAGTCAGTGTGCAGCTTGTGTAACAGTTTAAATTGTCTGTACCCTAAAAATAACGCAACATACAGCTATTAATATCTTAACCTCTGGTGTGCAAAATTGTCACTATATCAATATTTCGTGTTGCCACTGTTATTATTTGAACCAGATGTAATACAAAGAGAAATACTTAGGGTTACCTGTTTGAGGACTATGGCACAAATCAAAACACAAGGACATTTCAATGCCTGGTTTTCCTTACAGTTAATTCAAATTCAGATGTAAAGATTTAACCACACAAAGCAAACTAAGCAATTATTGCTATGAAGGACACACAAGACAGGAAGCACACTTGGAGAATTGGCAACAAAGTTATTACATTTGACCTGATAACAAGGATACAGGAGACAAAGGCAATACATGTATCCAACCAGCTGCAAACAAGGACATTACTTAAGGTCAAGAACAAAGGTCACAAGATCTTTTTTGACACAAACAAGGAAAATATTCCAGCAGCCTCCCCGTCCTTGGTGTCCAAGGATTAGGTAGAAAACTAAAAGATAACATATATACATAGTGTGGGTGCACAGGCAGGTTTTTCAAAGAAAAGTGCACAAGACATAGTCATAACAAGAGTGAACAGAGACACAAAATAGACAGATTGTGGAATTCAGCCCAGGAAGGTCCTTGAGGTGCATGAAAGTTATAGGGATGTTAAAACATTTCTAACTGCTACTGCACTGCCACACCCCTTCATATATTAGTGAATTCTCTCTCAGGATCCACCAATTCCAAAGTAAGTTAGTAGTTATAAATTAGGGATCTGGGCCTAGGTTGGGCCTTGAGGAGGATTATAGCATAATTCCATCTGGGGGGAAGGGTCAGTCTGTACCCATCCCCAACTAGGTGCTTGTGCCCTCTTTGATTTCCGTTGCAGACCTCTGGGTGGACGGCCCTGCACCCTCAATTCCAACTGGAGTTTTGGCATTAATCTTTCATCTATCTGTGATGTTGCATAAGCTGTACACCGTATAAGACATTTTAGGTTCTCCCTTAAGAAGCCCAAGTAGGCGAAACATGTAGGAGTACATATGCCTGTAACATCTGCTAAATAAATTATCTTTGATGTTATCACAAAAATTATTGGATACATGCCATATTTTATCAGAATGTTGTATGTTCACTACAATATTGTCATGTTTTTATCGCTGATTGTGTTTCAATCGGTCCTATATGATTGATAAAGACTTTTTAATTATAATTATATGAATTTTGATTCAGGCATGATGATAAAAACCCCACTACTATTTTACATTGGGATTGATAGATCCTGAGAGGGAATTCACTCATAGTGATGTTAACTTGTCAATTGAAAGGGGTCAGTATGAGGTCTTTCTGGTCATAAAGGGACCTTTTCTAGCTTGAAACTTAATTTAATGCATTGGTATGTAAGTGGTGCTAAGATCTTTGTGATGGCTTCACATTGTTGTAAAATGGTCAGCACAACTTTTATGTTCATTGAACTCTAATTCTCTCTTTTGAAACATTGTATATATTAATATATATATATATATATATATATATATATATACACAGTGGAGGAAATAATTATTTGACCCCTCACTTATTTTGTAAGTTTGTCCAATGACAAAGAAATGAAAAGTCTCAGAACAGTATCATTTCAATGGTAGGTTTATTGTAACAGTGGCAGATAGCACATCAAAAGGAAAATTGAAAAAATAACTTTAAATAAAAGATAGCAACTGATTTGCATTTCATTGAGTGAAATAAGTTTTTGAACCCTCTAACAAAAAAAGACTTAATACTTGGTGGAAAAACCCTTGTTTGCAAGCACAGAGGTCAAACGTTTCTTGTAATTGATGACCAAGTTTGCGCACATTTTAGGAGGAATGTTGGTCCACTCCTCTTTGCAGATCATCTCTAAATCCCAAAGGTTTCGAGGCTGTCTCTGTGCAACTCTGAGCATGAGCTCCCTCCATAGGTTTTCTATTGGATTAAGGTCCAGAGACTGACTAGGCCACTCCATGACCTTAATGTGCTTGCATGCTTCTTGAGCAACTCCTTTGTTGCCTTTGCTGTATGTTTTGGGTCATTGCCGTGCTAGAACACGACGTGCTAGAACACGACCCATTTTCAGTTTCCTGGCAGAGGGAAGGAGGTTGTCGCTCAGGATTTCACGATACATGGCTCCGTCCATTTTCCCGTTAATGCGATTAAGTTGTCCTGTGCCCTTAGCAGAAAAACACCCCCAAAGCAAAATGTTTCCACCCCCATGCTTGACGGTGGGGACGGTGTTTTGGGGGTCATAGGCAGCATTTTTCTTCCTCCAAACACAGCGAGTTGAGTTAATGCCAAAGAGCTCTATTTTGGTCTCATCAGACCACAGCACCTTCTCCCAGTCACTCTCTGAATCATTCAGGTGTTCATTGGCAAACTTCAGACGGGCCTGCACATGTGCCTTCTTGAGCAGGGGGACCTTGCGAGCCCTGCAGGATTTTAATCCATTGCGGTGTAATGTGTTTCCAATGGTTTTCTTGGTGACTGTGGTCCCTGCTAAATTGAGGTCGTTAACTAACTCCTCCCGTGTAGTTCTAGGATGCTGACGAGGTGAGATCTTGCGTGGAGCCCCAGAGCGAGGTCGATTGATGGTCATTTTGTACTC
>CM070033.1:56018625-56059302 GCA_036250615.1 Ptychadena robeensis | reverse complement strand
TGGACAAACTTACAAAATCAGTGAGGGGTCAAATAATTATTTCCTCCATTGTATATATATTGTTGCAACACACAATGTCTGAGTTCAGAATGGTAGACAATTGCAGTTACTGATGCTGCCTATGTGCATTAACAGTGTATATATATTTAGATAGAAAATAAACAATAAAGATATTTTATCATACCTGGAAAATTGGTGATGAAGGTATTAGCCTATTAGTATTACTGGATGAAATTAGTCATTAAGTAAAATACTTGCCTGTTGAATGAAATTAATATTTTAGCGCACAACTTCTATTATGTTTAATGGTTTTGTTCTTAACCTGATCAGTATTCAAGGAGCACACCTGAATTATAATGAGAATGAGCACAGCAAGGTGGCATATTATGATACAGTGCCATGCATACAGCATATTACCCCATTAAGCAGCCAGTGGGGCCTTACGTTGAATAACTCTGGATGCTCCAGAATATCTGCATGTAAAAAAATGTACTCTTATTCATTCATCCGTTTGGTTCCCTGACAAGATTAATAAACTCTTCCTCTTGTTTGATAAAACATTTGATGCTTTACGGGCAGAGGGGCAAAACATTTAGTATATATAAAGTAAACATATAGTTTATACATATGTATGTATATGTTGTATATTAATGATATTCAAAATTGGTAAATATGTACATAACAGTATTGTACTGTTGCTTAACCTCATGAAAGTAAATCCGCTCAAATTCATTTAGGCAGAACATAAAGGGTTATTTCCACAGCTCAAATTGCTTTTCCTTAACACTGACGTCAATGGAACATGATTAATCGAAAATGGAAAATTACTCTAACTAAGGGTAAATTTACACTTTTGTTCTTTGAACAACATATTTAAAGCTTCCCAGGCATCCTCCAGTGGCAGAAAGCGAAAGCGTTAATGACGCTTTACAGCAAAGATGTTTCTACAAAATGTCCATTAGTTTTAAAGCCTGGAAAACTACCAGGGCTGGGGGGGTGGGGTTGGTGGTGAGCATTCAAGCAGCCGCAGGAGTGGCTACAAAGGTCACCTAAACCAGCAGGGTGCCTGGAAAGGTGGGATAGCCACTTCCAGGTTGTTTTTTTAAAGACTGAAAAACGGGTGAAGAAAACTTTGCATAGTGCTGCAGTCGATTTCAGAGCATCACCATTGAAGTCAACAGGGCAATGGGATTGTTTAATGACCAAACGACCCTCTGAACACGACATAAAACGTACTGTTCTTTAACAACCTCAATGACTTCCATTTTAAACATAAAGCAAGGTTGTTTTCTGGTCTCTTGAAAGGCTAGAAAACGAACTTGCAAACAACAGTGTAAATTAAGCCTTAATCCTTTTACCAAAAGAGCCCCATGGCATTGTAAATTAGCTTGAAAGACTTCTGAGAAGACCATTTGGTACCATAGAACATAAACAATAGCCTTTTAAATTTAACAGCTAAAGGTTTATTTAGGGCCCTAGACTTCAGCAGGCCCGGAGGTTGGTTCTCAATTGAGGAAATCATGAATCTAGACCCAGGCAATGTGGACTTTTGGTCTAGTGTACAATTTAGGCACTATTTGATGAAGATAAAACTTGAGACGGCATGTGTAGGGATTTAACACCCTTTGAGAAAATATGTAATACAGCAAGCCCGGTACGACATGTTATTGCGCTTATATATAACGTTATTATCGAGTCTGAAAGAGAACAATTAACTTTCACACGAAAATGGGAGAGAGATATCTGTTCTCAGCTATCTGCTGCTGATTGGGTAAAAATCTTTTCGGTCTCCCATAGTGCGCCTATAGCATCTAAAATCCAAGAGATGGGGTAATTTACTTAAGGTATATGGAGACCTGAGATGATGGGTATATGTATGTAAACCCTTTTTTTTTTTCTCTCGGTAGGGGGGGGGTAGGTGGTGGAGTGTATTGTTTTTTGTTTTTTTTTGTTTTTTGCTGATATGCACATGAATTGTATCAGTGTAAGACTGACATCATGTTTAATACGCATAGTGCAGTATAATCATATCATTGTACGGATGTATAATATTTGAAATGAAAAATAAAAATAAAGTGTAAAAAAAAAGAAAAAAGAACATAAACAATAAGATGATTCTGGTTCATGGTTTATAATCGTCTCAATGGTATGTTCATTCACATACATTTACATTAACTTTGGGGTATGTTGAATCTGTTTAATTGAAAAAAACCCTGGAAGCAAAACATTGTCCAATTGACCAAAGTCTATGATTGTTCTTACTCACCTGTAAATGGAGAATTCAGCCCACTGGCTTATATTTTGGATAATTTCTGGTTAACCTTTATATTTAAAGAGTCAATCTGCCAAGACCAAGATCTAGAGAATCAAATCAATGTGACAATTTCTTGAGAATTTCAAAGAATATGATTTAAAATATATGTACAGCTCTATGGTCTTCTCACCTTCTTTAGGTATTATTAGCGAGTGAATTCAATCAATTTTTTAATCATTTCAATTCTTGTTTTAAATTCAATAGAATGCACTTCTAGGCTCTACAGTTGTATAGGAACATCTTAAAGTTGCAGGTGGACAGGAACAGAGTTAAATGATTTATTGTTATTATTATCTCAACACTAAAGATCATGGGTATGAAACTACGGCTCTCAATGTAAATATATGTTTATTTAAGAGACAAATGCTACAGTTGTGTATTTTAGTCTTGTATTTGGTTTCACATGTGTTATAGTATTACATTTTGATTTTCTTAGATTTAATGTTCAAGAAAAACTTAAGTTGGTTTCCATATGAACATGTGCATCATTATATGTGATGAGAAGGAAAAACTTCCTGAATTGTAGACATTTTTTTTTCAAGAAATATCAAGGTTGTCCAATTTTTTTATTCTGGGCCACTGTGTATTTGACACCCTTGCTGTATTGGTACCTATTGAAAAGCTCCAGCTCGCAGTTTGAGTAAGACAGCAATGTAACGATTTTTAAATTGGGCAGACATTTTGGTGCATTGGTACTTTGTGAGCATTAGTGACCTGCCAAGTGTATTTTCTTAAGCTGGGCATAGACAGTTAGATTTGTGGCCAATTTTGCTGCAGATCGTCCGTCATGCATGCTTGCGGCAATTGATCTGCCTTAAAATTGGCCGCAAATCTAATGCACCCACCTTAAATTGGGCCATAAATCTTAAGACATGTCCGTAATTTGTAGGTAGATCACATTACTTTTTCCCATCAAAACTTAATGCTGCCACACAAAGCATGCTCTGCTGATGATGACATCATTACATGTGGTCGATCTGCAGAGAATTTGATAGAAACACGAACCATCTATTCCCAGCATTAGACATAAGCCCACAATGATACTGTACTGAATTTGTTGAAATCTACACCTGCACTATATGATCACATTATATGCTTTTAAATAGATAAGTAGAAACCAGCTTTAAGAGCCTCCCATGGGATGCTATTCTGTAGAATTAAATAGTGAAGTCCAGCTGTAAATGTTTACATACCATATATTATACCGCAATTGAATGCATAAATCATTGTATTTTCAGTATATAGCTGCATTAATGAGCTAAGGCTCAACACATACATTAAGCTATATGTTAAATATTTAATCACTACCAAGACTGCAAATAGGTAATTGTGCAGGTGAAACAGCTTCTAAAATAAATGTTCCACTTACAGAGATCTTAGGCTATAAAAAGACAAGCATATTTAGCCAATAACCTCAGAAATCAGAGGTACATGCAGTACAAATTGGTTCCTGTGGCAGTACAGTTACTTTGTAACATTTTATTGATTTAGCATTTTACAATTTTTCAATTACACGTTAAAGTAGTTACAAGTCCAATATTTTCTTTTTCTTTTTAAAAATGGAACTTATAGGCTGCTAAAAGAACAAATGAAAAACACAGTATTTTGTTATTGTTAGTTTGAGTGTGTAAAAGAATAATTTCCTCTATCATGTGAAGGTATTATCAATGTTCAAACAATTTTACAGACCGTTATCTCACATTTCTACAAAGAAAAACAGTAATAATGATAAACTATATGGATTTCATGAAAAGAATGAGCTGAAATTACTAAGCGATCATGTTTTTGCCTATGAGAAAATCAAACACATATTTGTAAAAAGCGATTACCACATTTCTTCTTCTGTTAGTAGTAGTAGAAGCAGATTGGTCACAAACAAAGCAATCATATCCATGGGAGGCGGATTAGATGGCGGCTCATAGTCTGTAAGGTCAGAGTCCTGCTATGGCTGTGCATTCCATTTTACCAGCTGTATAATTACATCATATTTATTACAGAATAAACAGATTTTATTGTCACATCCAACTGGACTTGCGCTATGATGTTGGAGGAATTTCCTCACTGCTCCAAGTGAGGACAGAACAACATAATTCAGCACTGGATTAAGGTTCCTGAGGGGATATATATATTGGGATATGGCCTGATTAATACCTACCCACTTTTTATCAATTAACATGCATTTTAATGTAATCAGACCCATTGGGTATGATGTGGAATCAATGTGGACATTCTCAACCAGTTGAACAACCTACATATAGAAGAGTAGGTGTGAACCAGGCCTATAACTCATTTGGACCAGTGGTGAAACTTTTACACCAAGACTGCTTGGCCGTGTCTGAGTACAACAAGCAACCATTACCTGGGTTAATAAAAAGTACTCTTAATTCACCGTTATTGTTCTGCCTGCATTTAGGGACAACTGACCAATTTCCAGTTGAAAGAGACAACACTTAAATGTGTGGCCCAGTTCACACCAATCAATTTTTTTGCACATAGAGCAACATGTATTAATGCAAATTAATGCAAGTCCAAAATGAAATGAAAGTTCAAATAAAAAATGCATTTAAATGGATGAAAAGCAGACAGGCATATTCATGTGAAAAGGTCAATTTGTTATAATGTAAACTTTTTGGATATGCATTGCCCAGTGCACATAAAATGGACCAGGCCTGTATGGTCTTCTACAGCATTGATTATAAGGTTAAAGCTGGACATAGACGGTTCGTTTTCCTGTCGACATCATCACGCACGTCCACTACTGCGAGAATCGGCCGGGCACCCTTATAGGATCGGCCGGGCACCCTTATAGGATCGGCCGGGAATTTACCGGCATGTCGGATCACCATGTACCGGCATGTGCGATCCAAAATGCCCTTTAGTCCTGTCTAACTACTAGAGAAGGATTCTTGGGATATGGCAAGACAAGAGAACTACAATAAAAGCCAAGCCTAGTCAAAAGCTGTGCCAGAAGTTGGGCTGTGATGTATTTGGATAATTTTTTAAATAATACATATTGGAGATGTATGGACTGGGAACAAGGTGTAGAGAACCGACAAAACCATAAAAAACATCACCACCAACTCCCAGTACCTGAAAACACATTACATCAGACAGAATTAGAATTACATTGTGTAATGCTGATGAGCCAGGTAGTGAATAACATCGGACTGTCAATATGATTTCTGCAGTGCAGGAAGTGGATGAAATAAAATATAAAGATTTCAGGCAATTACACTAGCACATTTAATTATGTTGAATTAATTCATAATTGAACAGCAATGTTTGCTTTAAATTCAACTTTTAAAAAATCTATATTTAATTCTGTTTACTTTTACGACCTCTATAAAAGTAGTATTCAACCTTTTTGCTTGTGTTGTGCATGTTTAAGGAATGTTGCTGTGAATATTCAGTAAGTGATCATTTTTTTTACACTCATCCAACTTTCTCTTATCTATGTGACGTAAATATACAAAAACATTGCCAAATACTCATAACTTTAAAAATCTGATTGAGAAAGGACAACAATGGTGACAAAACTGGTGGTATGAGTTTGATGGTCCTGTGAACTTTATTAAAAAATAGTGTTGATTGGAAATTTTTGTGCTATGCTGCTATATCTTAGTAATCACAAATATTTTTTACATCAGTACCAGGAACTACCATGCATTACATTGAATAAGTTAATATTGCCTAGAGATCCCAAATCTCTATCCAAAAATCTCCCAAAAATGTGAATATACAAATTTACTGTTTTTTTACATTTCATTCATACGCTATGCATAAATTTGGGGTTGGTATATGCATAGCAAAAGGCTTTTCAATGTCAAAAAGAAAGCAAGCTTGTATAAGTGTTTTTCTACATGCCAATAAAACAATTACTAAGTAAAAAACAAAAAAAGGTACTCATAATCAGGTAATCAGCGAGGATCTTTATGGTTATTAAATCTCTTTGCATCATTGGGGATTTGAGCTCTCTTTCCATAGGCAAACCAATGGGCATAACTCTAATCAATTAGACATTCAGGAAACCCTACTGCAAAACAGATCTACAGGTCTATAGAAATTGCTCAAATAGACTTAAAAAATGATGCAGACCTGAGCCTGGAATAGAGATGGTCGAATTTTTCGGCTTGCTAACTTTGTGAGCTGATTGCAAAGCCCCTGAAAACGGTAGAACAGGGTTGGGGGAACATTTGAAAGAAAAAAGTATGGCTCTAGCACATGTAGTTTTTGCATAAATTAAGTTCAAAGTTAAAGTCGAAATTCCGATTTTCAAAATTTTTGTGAAAAAACTATTTGTGTTAGAGACATACTTTCTTTTTTGGAGTATACCCCCAACCCTTCTCTACATCTCCAGCAAGTTTGGTGATGATATCATGTTCGGGGGCTTTGCAATTAACTCAAAACCGTCGAAATGGTGGAATTTTTGAAAAAAAATTCGACCATCTCTAGCCTGGAACTTACGTCATTTATGCTGGTCAGACTCCACTCCACCAAATAATGTAATGTAAGCAAAATATTGCTTGTGCCGCTGGTTGTTATTACTAATACATATTACTGGAGGTGTTCACTACAAATGAAGGCCACAATTGAATTGTGAAATTAGATTACTATGAACATGTTATGTATACAAGTAAATGCTTCTTTAAATTTGTATTTTTATATCTATAACTAATATTGATAAAATCATCATAATTTAATTTGCATTGATCAAAGGAAGACATATCTGCAGAAGTACAATGTGTTTCTAGTGACCTAGAACATCTAGCTCTATAGCAAACATATGTCTAGCAATAACAAGGTACATTAGAAGAAAGCCCTTTGTATATGAACTTTCTTGCCTTGTTAGTTGGCACATTGTAGCACTGGCATGCTTTTATGGCTTGGACTAGTAAAATAAAAATTTCATTACCAAGCTTGTCGTTATTCTTCATTTCTACACGGTCTTTAATAACTTGACCCTCACGACCATGGCATGAAAGATGCCAAAATTGTTGTAGATAATAATGGCAGCTTGCAAAATCACAAGCTCATTGCAACCACTTTCCTGGACTCTAACTGTCAGTTTTTTATATAATGAAAAGGAACCGTTGAGTTACATCTTAAGCCATAATATGTGCAATTGTAGGCCTCATGGTTACTTTATATATGGGTCAAGCAAATGAAATAATTACATCATAAGTAGCATAAATGAGTTGTTTAAAGGTAAGTAAATATGGGATCATTTCCCGGAAAAAAGTACAATCAGCTCTCCCAAGAAATGTAAAAATGACCACCCAAAGGACCTGGTTTGTATATTGTTGACCAAGAACCCTGCTTTCTTGGCCAAACACTTTTATTCAACTTAGGATAGGGCAGTGAGATTCAATAAGATTAAAAAATATAGTTTATGATAGCGAGGAAGGGTTAATATATTTTGACCACATTTCTATCCAATGTTTACATGGTGTCGACCACTCACTCTGTTAGCTGTACAGGTGCCACAAAGACAGAAAGTGATAAACAACATTCCAAATAAAAAAAAAGCTTGACAAATGTGTCAGAACAGAACAGAAAAAAAATCACCTATTTCTATTATCCCCATCAGTTTGAGACTGGACCCTGTCTAACCAAATGTGCGCTAAGCTAAGTCACTCCCTGGTGATTTTCTGCACATCTGTGAGAAGTCACAGGCCACTAGCTAGCAGGAAAATCATAGAACAGACATGATTTATGGCCTACCAGGCTCAAGCTGCTCACCCACCACTATGCAGATAAAATATAAATAAAAGGATTTTTTTTACAGGTGTGTGACAGCATGAACGCCAAATCACCTAAAAATGTGCTTTCATATATTTTAACAAAAGACAGAGAGGTGAAATCTATGGAGTTTAAAGCCCCCATACACCACATACAATTACCATGCAACTTCTGTACAACCAACTTTTCTTCTACCAAAACCATGTAATAGGAGGACCTTTCTACATTCAATCACTATGTATTCTATCAGGGAGGTCACTATACTACATAGTTGTTGGTAGGTCTCATGAAAGTTGTATGGAGGAATCTGAAGGTGTATGGGGGGCTTAAGAGTAAACCCAAAGGACTTGCTCATTAAGCCAATTAGCAGTGGACAACAGAAACGAATTATGATTTGGCATGAGAAAATGTAAGTTTTTTCCATTTCCCTTTTTTAAATATTTGTTGTTTCTAGCAAAATGTAACAGTTTTGAAAAAGTGCATTGCAGTTAACAGGAAAAGCTAAGGTGAAATACAGGGGATAATTGCGCTTACTCCTACACAGGGCCGTTTCTAGCATTCATGGGGCCATATGCTAAATTTTTCCCGGGGGCTCCAAGGTTGAGGGGGATGGAGGTGTGCTACTAGAAAAGTTGTTGAGTGGGGAGTGCTACCAGAAAAATTGTGGGTGTTAGCTGCGGAAATTTTGTGCACGTGGGGCCTCCCTGGGGTTCACGGGGCAAATGCACCTGCATACTTCACACAGCGGGAGAAACAGCCTTGCTCCTACAGGTTAGATATGTCTTTCCGTTATCTTAAACCTGCTTTCTTCTCTTCAAAAAATAGAAACAAAACTGAATTATATAATACATCAGAAATAACCACCCCCAACCGGCACACCTTGTAAGTAGAGATGGGCCGAACTGTTCGCCGGAGAACAGTTCGGCCGCGAACACGGCATGTTCGCCGTTCGCCTCGCCGGCGGACAGTACGGGTGTTCGACCCGTACTGTTCGCCGGCCAGAAGAAGGTCTAAATTCTTCCTCCGGCAGGATCACAACCTGTGTAATCCTGCCGGAGGAAGAATCTTTTCACTACAGAAGCCGGTCTTGTAGTGAGAAGACCGGCGGAAAAACCGGATGTGACGTCAGTGACGTCACATCCTGCGGCCGTAACCAGGAACTATGCGTTCCAGGTTGCGGTCCACGGACCGGATGTGACATCACTGACGTCACATCCGGTTTCTCCGTTTCAAATTCCCCGCCTAGAGGCGGGGAATTTGAATATGTCCGCGAACAGAGCGGACGGCGAACATCTTTGAAGTTCGACCCGCCCTGTTCGCGGACACCCCAGGGAGGGTTCGCGCCATCACTACTTGTAAGTAAACATAAGAAAAGTAGATTTTAGCAAATTCTGAATACCTGAAATAAAGCAGAACTTTAGGTAAAAAAAAAAAGGTTATGCATACCACATTTCTGAAATGAAGGATTTTTAATTCTCCCAATCATGGCCCTGCACATGAGACATACAAGTGGAGGTCAAAGTATAGTACAATCTCCATTTGTCAAACCTGTGTGTATTAGCAATAGTTAAGTCATCTTGGCCCAGGCAATCATGATGGCTTAAGATGCTGTGTAGAGATGGTCAAATGTTGTGAGTTAATTGCAAAACCCCTGAAAATGTTATTATCACTGCACAGTGATGATATCTCACAGATATGTACAGAGGGCTGTGGGAACATTAAAAAAGTGTTCATCTAGCACATTTAGTTTGTGTGTAAATTAAATAGAAAGTCAAGTCTTATTGTACCTGTTATATATATATATATATATATATATATATATATATATATATATAGTCCTTTGTGGTCCATATATTAAAAACTGTACAATAACTTTGAATTGTTTATATATCTCTGTACATTTATAACAAGCAAGTCATCATACAAGTGATATATGAGTAGGAAACTCTTATCAGCAGTATTTTTACATTTTACCAGTGCAAAGTTCAATAAATAATTGTCCCTTGTGTATGTAGGCACGCCTGAGCTGGCATAGTTCAGTAAATGGCATGCACTGTTTAGCTTCTCTACATCCGGATGCCCATATTATTCTTGCGTGACCTCATCAATCACCCTGACGAGATTCACCATTTCTACATGTGATATTTTCCTACCAACATAAAGGTTATCATATGACTATTCATTTACTATTGTCATTTCATTATATGGCAAAAGAACTGTCTTAAAATGTATACTATTTTAAGCTGCTCTGCTGTCCCCGATAGCAGAATGACTTGTTTGGCAATTAACAGTGGTGAAAGCTGCCTGGGGTTGGAAACATTTATTTAGACACGCAGCAGTCTTGTAAAGATATCACATATTGAAGGAACATCACAGCCTGATTATCTACAATTTCTCTAGCATATGGTGAGAAAGAGCTGGTTAAAAAAATTATAATGAAGTAGTCATGTGGGTCTATTCACAAAATGTGGAAGTGAAGTCATTTGTTGTAATGGCTATTTTTACATGATATACGAATGACTAGGTGGGATTAGAACATAAGGGGTTTGAATAAATGGCAAGAACTTTAGTGATGCAAGTGAATCTGGATTAAATTGCTGGTCCAAGAAAGCTGTTAATAAAATGTTACCCTTTATTTGATCATTAAAGTAGATCTATGCCCTACTTGGATGACATTTACTATGCTAAAGAATCGTGTTACATAAATAAATGCCATTTCCATAGAATACTGTTTCCAATGTCTTTTGCCGTCCTATTTTTGCATTACAGCATTTATTTTTAGGCGTTTCTGTTTAAGTGTATTTGTTGAGGGACATAATGATGGTATGGTCCACCACTGCCTTTATTTCGGCACATATCCTCTTTTAGTCTTCAGCAAGGTGCATGTATAATAAGGTGACGATGCAGAAGGACAACTGACAAACAGTTTTTGAAAAATTATTCAAACAGGGCTTAATGGGAGGATAATTGTGTACACTTTTATATAAATATTCCTTATAACATCAAGTTGAATTTTTTTTTCAATTGCATTAACATATTAGCATGTGTCTGAACCCAAAAGTTATTTGCACAATTTATGTTATACAGTATGTAAACCTTTACATCACACATTTTAAGTTTTTGCATAGAAAGCAACCATTCTCCTTTTCGTCAACATATTTCTATGTTGTGTATGTAGTTTTCTGTGCATTGCTATATTTGTACTGCCTATGTCTTCTACAGTTCATCCTAACAGAAAAAGCAAGTCCCAATGGATCATGGGGATGCCAAATTGAACATGTGCTGTAAGCAAAGCCACATGTTCATAAATTAACTGTAATGAATATGTAAAGGTACCTTTCATATCCATAAAAAGCTCATCCACCATTCCTAGTTAAATACACATCTTGGCAGGAGAATCTGTCCATTAATGGGGTAGAAATGACTTCTTGCATGATTTCTGACCAATCCTCGCCAAAAGAGGATAAGCAACTCTCATATAAGCATTTGATTGTGCACATTATAGGGATTTTCTTTTTTTTTTTCTTTTTTTCAAAATTCCAAATTTTATTGAAAAATATAAGAAATAGCATACATCGTTCAAGCAAAACAGACAAAATATAACATCTTTCACTGTATGCATAGTATTGTAACATGAATATATTTTCAGTTCGAATAGATAAAACAAATAACAGTTTTAAATCAAACTACCATAAAGACTTCTTCTAGGTGAGATAGAAGCCAAGGCGACCAGATGCGTGTGTATTTGGACATGGTGTCATGTGCAATATGTATGAGCCTTTCCATTTCCTCAATTTGGTCAATCTGTCTTAACCAAGCTGAGAATGAGGGGGTTACAGGTTCCCGCCACAGGGCAGGTATCAGGAGTTTGGCGGCATTAATCATATGAAAGGGCAGGGAGCCTTTGTATTGGTATAAGGGATAGGCATTATGATGCAATAGGTAACATTCAGGTTTTAGAGGGATTTGGGTGCCCGTGATCTTCTCTATTGCATCATGAACTTTAATCCAGAACAGTTGTACTAATGGGCATTCCCACCATATGTGAAGATGCGTGCCCGGGGCCGAGAAGCAGCGCCAACATAGCCCATCTACGTCTGGATAGATAGATTTTAGGAGTTGCGGGACTCTATTCCATCGTGTGCGGATCTTAAAGCTATTCTCCTGGATTCTGACGTTTACAGAGCCTTTTATCGTTAAAATGTTGACCTTTTCCCAGTCCTCCTCCGTAATGGATATTCGCAATTCTGATTCCCAAGATTTACGATGGGTTTGTGGGATAGATTTGGACTCAATCATGTGATTGTAGATCACCGATATTGCGTGTGCGATTGGAACACCTACCTCCCAAAAGTTCTCCAGCAAAGTGCGTTCTCTACAAATTTTGCTTCGATTGCGAGAGGTGTTTAAATAATGGCGTACTTGGAAGTATTGCCAATGTTGTAGTAGTATTCCCTCGGACTCAAGAGCTGTCTTGTCTTTAAAAAGGTTGTTGGCAAAAAAATCTTTCGCACAAACAGGGTGATCATTATTGTCAGGCTTATGGCGTTCAAAGATTTCCCCAGGGGGAAAGTCTACATTGTGAGCCAAGGGAGTGAACGGATTTGGGTATGTTGTCAGGTTGTGTAGTTTCACTGAGTCGTTGAACACCTTTAGCGTGGAGGAGACTGTCAAAGGAAGTGTGTCATGTATGCGTTTCTTAAGTGGGGCAAGCCAAGTTAGGCTAGAGAGGGGAAACCGTGTCAAATTCTGTTCCAAATCTACCCATGCTTTAGATTGTGTATTGAGCTTCCAGTCTAATATTCTGGTGGCATGACACGCCCTGTAATAAGTTATGGGGTCTGGGAATCCCATTCCCCCATCTCGTTTGGTGGCCTGTAAGGTTGATAGGGCTATCCTCGGCTTCTTGTTGCCCCATAAAAAGTGCCTCAAGATTGTGCGTAAAGAGGTGAAAAAGGCAGTGGGAACGTTAATCGGTATCGTTTGGAACAGATAAAGAAAGCGAGGAGTAACATTCATTTTAACGATAGCCGCTCTGCCAAACCATGAGAAAATTGGTTTATTCCAAGCTTTCAAATCAGATTTAATCGCCGCGAGGAGCGGGTTAAAGTTCAGAGCATACAGTTCTTGTGGAGATTTTGGGAGGAGAATGCCCAGGTATTTTATAGGGATTTTCTACCTAGGAATTGGTTTCTGTACAGCATTACCCTAATTATAAAAACCAAGATATTCTGCCAAACCTTGATTTACTGTGAAACACAACAAACAAAATCAAGATCCCCTATATGGGATTTGTACCTCCTGAAATTCAGAAAATAGTCTTGGAAGAGCCTTAATCTAGAGTCTCCTTCCATAGGGCTAGAAGTTTGAATGCAGGGAGCAAATACTTACATTACCATTATATATATGATTTAAAATGCAAAGGTGGTTTACCCTAGAACATTCTGATCTCTTTTCTATACCTTCCAGGAAAAATATTAATATATGTAATGTGGGGGATCAGCCTCAAACTGCGTCTGAAAATGAGGTCCATCCACTAAACGTGTCTCCCTGTATTAATTAGCAAACAGTCCACAGAAAACTCTCCCTCACAGGGGTTAAAGGCAATCCAAATAAAGAAACAAAAGTCAGTAAAAAATACCAAGCCTTATGTTCAACATAAATCGTTGTCCTACATTCGACTTCACAGCAGCAACAGGCCTGGGCCCCACACCCCTATCTTCTACTTGGTCAGAAGCCATGTCTCAAACTTCCATCAGAAGCCCTGACACTGTGGTCTCTGATCCTTTTGTGGAGATACACCCAGCTCCACTCACCTGCAAACAGGTGTTAACCCTTTGAATGTTCCTGGGGGAATAGAAAGGCCCACCCGGTTCCATCCTTCCTATCCCAGAGTTCGGGAACCCATAACCAAAATTAAATAAAAAACTGTTTAACTGTTGCTGAGCAATACTATTCGGAATTCTGTTCCAGGAGGAACTACTCAATGGAATCACAGCCTGCATGTAGGGGAAATATGCCAGTCTGGCAGGACCCATCCCAGCAGTCCAGTACAGTTATAACAGGTTAGGTTTTAAGTGTTAAGTTTGCTTTGGTTTAGAAACCCTAGAGTAGTTAACTGGTGAAAGTCTGCCCAAAACAGCATACTAGATTTTCTGATGGAAAAGTGCATAGCAGCATTGCTACCTGTAGAGGAAGCCTGTGTGCAAAAAGATATGCTAGCTTCCTGGGGTATCTTTAACAGTAGAATGCTGCTATTAACATTGCAGGGGTCCGCAGGCAGTGATTCTACTTAGACGATGCCACTGAAGAGTCCTTGTCTCTTGGAAGTATCTTCTTACCTACAAAACCTCTATTATTATATTACTTATGATGCTTGGTAAAGTGCAATTCAATTAGGGAAATGTGGTTTTCCCCTGAGAACTATTTTATTTCTTAGTCATCCTTGTTATCAGCAGGTACAACTACCTGTAAATAATATCTGTCCTTTCATAAGGCAGAGGCACTTCTAAATTGCCTGAATTCCCTTGAAGCAGAAATACAGCTTTCTAACTGAACCACAAGAATACATAGGTCAGACAGCTAGATCATTTCAAACTGTTCACATAAGCTAAGAATTCTCATATTTTCACTGCCCCCATAGCCACATTAACCCTTTATGAATACAAAACAAACAAAGTGTGTTTAAAAAATTACATAAATTATGTCATTATAAATATGCATCTGCTGTCTGTGGTCTCCACTATAAATTAGATCAGCATTTTCCCAATGGAAGCACATTGATCACATTGCCAGCCTATAAGAGTTGCCACTTGTCTAGGACCCATATAGAGTGTCTATATCAGCAAATATATTCTGATACAGTGCATATACATAAAGCTTTATTGGCTATAAAATAAATTACATATAGGATCAAATGTTTACAGTGCTATATATTTTGAATCTTAATTATGGTCATTTAAAGAAATCTCCAAGTGCCTGACATCATTACTCTTTTCATTTGGAACAACCCCTATAGATACAGATTATGAATCAAGTCCCTTGACATGATGAAATAACACACATAAGTCTTAAAAGTATGGAAAACACCTATTTAACTGATTACAGTTGACAGGTTTATGGAAATATCAGTCTCAGAGCTTCCATCCATCGTCTGTGGGGCTACAGGAAATATGCAAGCACCTTCCAAGCTTCCTTGTCCCCTGTCCAGGCTAAAAAACACTAAATGGTTCCATAGAATTATGTTGTACTATATATGCCAAGCATATTTCCTTAAATGTCAGTCCATATTTTCCAGCAGATTATATGGATTGGTAAATTTATGTAATTAGTAGGCATGCAGCTTTTGGGGAGCTGTGACCACTTTATCCTGATTCTCCCTATATTCTTTTAAGAAGAGTGGAACCGTAAGTGGTACCATGCTACAAAAGTCCCAATGTTGTTCAAAGTTTAATGTCCCATATTTTTGGACCATAAGAGGCACCTGACAATAAGACGCATCCAGTTTTGAGCAGGAAAACGAGAAAAAGAAATATTTGAAGTGTTCAAATCATTTGGATCAATGCAATGGATCAAATCAATACAATACCAAATTTCAGCCACTAGATGTCACTAGTAGCACTTTAAGGCTCATGTCATTTTCCTCACACATCGGGAAGAGAGAGGTCAAAGGGTACTGGCTGTAAATGTCTCCCTCTACAGCTGTGTCTGCGGAAGCTGCAGCTTCCTCACACAGGCAGAGATAGATGAGAGATATCTTATGCTCTTTCATCTATCTCTTGGTTCTTTATTGCTTATACCAGCAGGGCTCTGCTGATATAAACAATACAGTACAGATGGGAGATCTGGCCGTGAGCTCATTTTATTGTTTTGATGAAACATTATCAGAATGCTTATTGGTTGCACTAAGTTGTTAATATACAACTTTCCATTCCAAGATGTCTCATAGGAAAACCAGAAATGGGATGATTGGTCAGCTGCTGACTTTATCAGATCAGAAATTAGATTGGAAGTGATCACTCGAGATGGTCGAATTTTTTTTAAAAAATTTCTACCATTTCAACGAGTTAATTGCAAAGCCCCCGAACATGGTATTATCACCAAACTTGCTGGAGATGTAGAGAAGGGTTGGATGTATACTCCAAAAAAAAGTATGTCTCTAACACAAATAGTTTTTGCACAAATTAAGTTCAAAGTCAAGTAAACAATCGGAATGTCGACTTTGTTTTTTAACTTAATTTATGCAAAGTTTCAAATGTTCCCACAACCATTCTCTACATCAGTGATGATAGCATGCTCAGGGGCTTTGCAATCAGCTCACAAAGTTAGCAATTCGAAAAATTCGACCATCTCTATCACACCCCAACTTTACTTGGCCTTAACATCAATGAGATTTTTCCTAATCCCTAAGCTGATTGGGTAGCTCTTTTTTTGGGCACATCTCTTCCAAAAATATGAAAACAGAAGTAGAAAAAAAGTTTAATTGCAACATCCATTTCTTATGCCGAGACACCTACAGCGGAATGTCTTTATCATATCTGCAGGCTTTATTTATTGATTGAAGCAGCAAAATTCACAATTTATGCATGATAACAAGCAAGTGCACCCAATCACGTTGCCACAGTATTTATAATGCATGGATGGCTCTCTAAAAGACAAAGATTTAGTATTTAGCAAATCAAGCTGAAGAAAAATACAACAGTTGCTTGTACACAATTAATAGTAATAAATGGGTTATACTTGCTGATAAGAGTTTTTCTTCTTTGTTTTATTTCCTCCACAAGCAGCGTTACATTATGCTTATAAATAACATCTGTTAGCTCACATAAAATGTATGTGCAGCCTCTAAGTTGTATCAGTAAGCAAAGTGGAAATCGCCAGATATCAGAGAAAAAGCAAAGCTACACCAGAACAGGATTTAGCTTCCCTGTTGAGGAAGCAACGTGTCTTAGCTGAATTAATTCATTAGGGAAGGAAATAGCTCAAATTGGTCCCTGAGCTCTTGATAGTTTTTTTTTATTATTTACAGAACGCCTTGATGAGGAAGGATGCTTTTGTGACTCCTATTATTTGTGTACAGGCTGTGAAAAATATAATGGATGCCAAGCAAACACTTTTTTTTTTATTTTACAAATACAAGTGTAAGATATGTACTTAGGAGCCCACGTATACATACATCCTGTTTATAGATTTTCAAAGCCTTTTAGAGATACAGACTTCTAAAGACTTGTGTTAAAAAGATAGACCTGCATTTTAATGCTGATCTCAACTTTCCACCAGGGACCACTAAAAAGTCTTTCAGGCGAAAAGGCTGGTATCAGCAAAACATGAAATCATTATGGTTGCAGACTTTCCAGTCCTGCTTTGTAATACACTCTTTAAAAAGACATTTGTTTAAGGATATGATCATCTCGTCCTGCCTGTAATGCATAGCAGCATAATCATTCATCATGAAACAATAGTTAGGCTCCAACAAGAGCCTCTACAATAGGTATGGAAAGTACTTACCTTACAAAACAGACTTATGTAAGCACTTATTGGTAACTAAGAACTGTCTAATGTGTGTGTGTGTGTATATATATATATATATATATATATATATATATATATATATATATGGGTGCGTTTATACACTCTCTCTCTTTTATATCCTAAAGATTTTAAAAATATATGTAGTTCCTTTGGAAAAAAAAATATATATAAATATATATTATACAATATTATATTGCTGTGGAGACACTACTTGGGCTTATCATATTTTTATAGCTCTTTAAGACACACCCCGAGGCAAAAACATGTGTGAGTGTGTGGCTTTAACTTTTTCCCTTACCGTTGGAGGTGGGAGCAGAGAGTGGGAGGTGATTGCAGAGCAGCCAGCTCTGATCAGAGCCGAGAAAAGCTGGCTGCTCGGTGATCACTTCCTTTTCTCTGCTTCCACTCCCAGCGGGGAAAAAATAAATAGTTAAATAGAAAGTTTATGCTCTCTGGTCTTATTGCTTGCTTCTACCTCCATACCTCCTTCTAAATGCCATCTAAAGACATTTAGGAGGAGACAGCAAGGACGGCATGGAATGGTCAGACCAAAGATCAGAAACGCACCTCTGTATACATGCTGTATATAGGGGTGCACCATATCATGCATCTTATCCACTGGAAAATAGGTAAATATTTGTGTATCTGCAATAATGGGATGTGGTTTACTCTGACATTTACTGGGTCTAGAAGATTCATATCCCTCAAATCCTATTACTATAAATTATCTCTATATATTATAAGAAACCAGAAACTACATCTATCTGGAATGTATCCCTGTGGTTACTGGATAAGACTGAGTCTACTGTATATATTTTTGTTAACTATCTGGCCATGCATATGTGCCATTTGTCTTAGTGACTGTCATTTGGAAGATTAAGTAGACACACTATAATAACACTAGAAACCATTGAATATATAACAAACAGAACAATGGTTGTAGAGTTGCAGAATTGTGGATTGTGCAGTTTTACGGTGTAAACTTCTTTTGACAGCAGTGGGAGCTTGCAAGGAAAAAAAAAAAGACTAAAACTGCCAGCTCAGGTGTTTTCCTTTTACTGAATAAGGCCTCTAGTGCCCGAACAATCTCCTGAGTCGTAGATTTCCAACTTTTGGGTAACATCTCCATTTAGCTGTAAACATTTTTTTCCGTATTAGATTAAGATTGTGTATCCAGCTTTTCTGCTGTTCAATGGCAAGGGACACTCCTTCACTACTGTCTAGACATCTGGTTTGAATTGTTTGCTCTTGTTTGGAGGGTAAAATTATTTAACTAGATAAAATATTAAGGGGTTTTGTAACAAATATTTCCTGATATTAAGGGCTATTGCAATGATTGGGTTTTTAGTGAACTACCTTATGGGAGTAAATTGCAAAGCCCTCAAATATGATATCATCACCAAAATTGCTGGAGATGGACATTATAAAGAATGAGCATTCTAGCAAATTTCAACTTCAATCTTACAGTAATTTATCTTACATTTTACATTTAACTACATGTGCTAGGATAATATATATATATATATATATATATATATATATATATATATACAAATACATTGATAATGTACATTTCCGACTATAAGGCTCATCCTACCCCCCAGAAATCGAGGGCGGGTCCTGCCTTTCAGCTCCGGATCGTCGCGCCTTGGCTCCCTCCAGCGTCTTCATTACATCGGGAGCCAGGGAGGTGGAGGAGCTGTTAGATGTGAGATCAGCCAACCTCCAAATCCCATAACCTATGCTGCATTGTTTATAGATAGATTTATAGAGCTGCCAGCTGGTGTCTCTCCCATCTATCTCTGCTTGAGTGTGAAAGCTGCAGGGGGAGACAGCTGCACGTAGCTTCCCCCTCTGCCCCCTCGCTTGCCCAATGTGTCAGAAAGAAGCCGTAATGTGACAACAAGTGCTCACTAGAGGCATCTTGTGGCTGAAATTTGGTTTAGCAGGGGGATTTTTTCCCCCAATTGATTTGAACACTTCAAATATTTATTTTCTGGTTTTCCTACTCTAAAAGCTGGGTGCGTCTTAGAGTCTGATGCGTCTTATGGTGCCAAAAATACTGTATATATGGGTTTTATGGGTAATATTCCTAAACATTTCTCTACATCTCCAGAAATTTTTTGTGATTATACCATATTCAATGGCTTTGAAATTAACTCCTAAAAAAAACTAGTTAAAACAAATAAAAAATGACCTTACCTATGCACAAGACCATGGAGCTTGTTTCTGAACTGCAGAGCATTGCCTTTTTTAGCAATGTGTAATGCACAGCTATAACATGTGCCACCGTGTGACACCAGAAAGCCCATTTGATATCCCCCAGAATTTTCACTGAACCATGCTGCCTAAAGTGCACATGGACTCACTGGGCCAGAGAAACAAGATCTGTAGTAAATTAAACTCACAAGGTCTAAAAGTATCCCAGTGCTGTATGTTTCTAAAAAATAGTCATTCCAATTTGTATTATTTTAGGAGTATGCAAATCTTTTTTTTTTCTAAAAGAAAAATACAATATTTAGCAGAGCTTACAAAATCTAAATACTGTGTTGATGCCGGTAGCTAAATTACACAAAACAATGCTTCTGAACTACACCAAGATATTAGGTCAGTGCTCAAACTGCAAGTTTATTGCTAGTTGTTGCAGAAAACTCTTCAGTATTTAAAGCTTGCCTAACGTTGTCACTGGGGATTTATCCCAGGAAGTGCTGCACTCCCCTGTTTATGGCTCATCCATCGGCTGCTTTGTACTGACACTGTAGAGTGGTGACGGACCTGAGATAAATATAACTGTCACAGTCATTAAAACTGGTTTGGATGTTCTTACTGTGGACTGTTCCTAATGGGGCTGCTTAAAATAGCAACAGCAACAACAACAAAAGTTCTAACACATTTGTGACAGGCCAGCCTTGCTTTACGCCTTTTTATATAACAATTTATTAAGTGTTTATCCAGAAATTACAGTTTTGCACATCCACTGTCTGTTTAAAAATCATGTTTAACATAAGGTGAAGGTTTAATGTGGCCATACACGGTTTATTTTTTCCGTTCGATCGACTTAAAATGATTGTTTTTTAAGTTGATTGAATGGAAATCGGTTCCTGCCCACCTGGTGCGATTGATTAAAAGTCGAAGATCGAAAATAAAATTGATCAAAAAGTGATTGATCGGACATGTTGGTAAATTTTGGTGACTTGTATGGAGTTGATTCCTTGATTCGACAATTGAAAGAAAATCAAATTGACGATCGAATCGCAAAATAATCGACCTGTAAATGGCTAGCATTAGTTAACCCAATACAGTGATACGAGGGTTTGCACAAAAGGGGCAAACGTTGAGTCATGTTGCAGAGAAGTCACCTAGATGCCACAGATGTTGTAGTGCTCATTTGCATAATATGCGGTGAGATACTTAAATCATGGGTCTGTATATACTGCTGTATAGTAAAAGTCCAAACCAAAACTCCCAGCGTTACCATCTGTGAGATTGAAAAAACATTCAACCATCTCTAGTCATAATGATGGTTTTCTATTGAACAGCATCTAATATGTTTCCTTTAAAGAATAGGACTGTCAAATGCCATCATTTCTGCCACTTGATATATAAGCATGCATTAACTTGCATTAACTCCAATGACTTACAATTAAACCAATTATTTACCATATATACTCAAACAAAAATGATCTGAAAGAGCTCCCCTTCTTCTGATAAATGGGACAGTGTTCACACATTCTGAGCGGCACACCCACAGTGCTGCGGGGTGGCACATTTTCAAAGCAGCACTGCGGGGTGCTACCAGAGACACCTCCATTGAAGATCAATATAAGTGTCTCCAAGATTCAGGAAGCTGGGCCTGTGAGCAGCAGAGCAGCGGAGATTCTGCCCTGCAAATGTGCTGGCGTGTGCGTTAATTCCCTCCAGCGCAGGGAATCTGCAGTGGACACATGCGCTAGCAGGTCTTTGAGAGACAGAATTGCTGGCTGGTTGCTGATAGCCAGGTGTTCAAATACTTATGTGCAGCAGTGCAATACAATTTCATTCTTTACAAATCATACAATGTGATTTCCTGAATTTTTTTAAAATGTTGTCTCTCACAGTGGGAATGTACCTAAAATGTGAATTTCTGAACCCCAATGATTTTTAAGTGGGAGAACTTGCACGGTGTTCAAATACTTATGTTCCTCACTGTATGTAGCCTAGTTTATTGTAAAGCTTTCATATATTTTTACCTCAAACTAAAATGTTTGTTTCTTAATTGTTATAGGTCACAATACCAATGGGAAATATTTTTAAAAGAGTTATTGTTGTCACAGAAACTTGGCATTTTAACAGGGATCCATCCGATTTTTATATCTACTGTATGTTGTTGTGTGCTTGCATGGTGGACTGCGGTAGTTATCTTTCTGCTTTTGAAGGAAATTCTTTTTTATGCTATATAGATATAACTGCTTTTTTCTCCTGTCATTTAGAAAATAAAGCCACTTTGCAGACCTCAGCAGGCTTACACAGAGAAAAGCAGTTTTGGCAAGGTGGATGCTTTTCACCTATTTACAAGGCTTTCATAGTGTAGTCCAAGAAACAGCACCCCAGACATCATCCTAAATATGGTAACAGCAGCATTTTATCTTTCTTTTGCTAACTAAATGCAGATGGATGAAAGATAGCATGATGGCTGTAAGACTGTAATTTGTAGACTGAAAGTCTCTTACTTGTGTTGCATTATACCATTAAATCAAACTGCGCCGAATGACCATGAGAAGTAAAATAACTACTTAACAACATGACTGAAAGGATTTTTTTTCTGAGATTTTTTGTATCAGCACTCATAAAACGTATTTAACTAACATAAAGATACAGCTGTTCAAAAAGCTTTAACTGTGTATGACCGCACAATGACAAATCAGAATTTAGCATTCACCTTTCCAGGTGAAAAAAGAAAGGTGGATGCCTACTGGTTGCTAAAAGCAACTGTGCCTACGTTTTCCTCTTTTTTTTAAAAGCCGTTTGATTTTTGAATGTCATAACATTAATATTAATAAGCCATGAGGACGAACATTTGCATAATTAAATTGATATCCATTTTCTTGATTTCTAGGTTAGGGTTAAGGACTGCCATTATAAAAACAGCTATGGGAGTGATCATTAAATACACTTGTATAGTAGTTAAGAAGATTAAATTAATCTCTAGAGATTGGATGGATGTTCTGAGTTGTGGAGGAGTATTCTTTTGTAATTTACTAAGCATTTATATCCCACTCATTTATGCCAACGAGGGGTTAATGTTCTCTGTCTTTGATCACAACTACTTTTCATCCAGTGGGTACAACACAAGCATAATTTATAGTGAAGCTGAAGTCCCATAACAATCATTACGAATAATGTAATTAAATAGCTGATTGAGTTTGTCCCTATTGCAGTTTACTATGGTCAGATAATCAATGCTGCTTGGTACGGATTTTAGCAGTGCCCTTGCTGAATTGAAAGCAGCGCTCGGTTTAATGAAACTTTTAATATGGCTTTGGTATATAGAGCATGCATAGTAGAAAGCATGGCCAAACTGTAAAAGCAATACAGCTCAATTTGTCAGTACACTAGGTAGCTTCTAGCCAAGGACTCCTTATAAAACATATGGCATGCTGATTATAACTATGTTAGTTAATATAACTGTCATTGTTTCAATATCAGACTTAGTCCCAGAAGTATTGCCTGTATGCACTTCCTAAGCTACGCTAATAGAAGTGCTGTGTGGAAGCTGGTTGACAGGTCAGCACAAAGCCGTGATTTGCAATGGCATAGCGCACACCTGGGATGGAGCTAAGAAATGAAGGTTAGCTTAAGTGAATAAAAGAAAAGCTGCATTGTTTTTAACATTAAAATGTATTTGTTCATACCTAGAAGAATGGGGAAGATTGGTTTTTATTCTCCTTTGTGTGGTCTTCAAGATAGAATGTGAGGGGGTATACTAGTACACTTAAGCCGGCCATAGATGTCCTGATCTATGGCCGACTTTTAGCAGACTCTTAAAGCAGTCGGCTACAGAGAGGACAGGAATCCCGTGTGATCCACGGACACGGATCCTAACACACGCGATTCCTGTCAGACTGTAGCCAATTAACTCGGAGGGGGAGGATCCGTGTGCGATCCGACCTGCCGGCTTTTTTTCTACGAAACTCAAGCTGGGCTCCCTCATAGTTGTGGCCGACCAACCTTTAGGTGCTTGGCGGGAGCGAGCACGCGGGTTGGTCGGCTGCAACTATGGCCGGGAATCGGCCTGTCTATGGGGGGCTTTAATCTGGCCATACACCTTTAGATGTTTCTAATAAATATCCTTTAGATCTCTAACAACTATGTAGTATAGGGTCCCTCTGTTGAGATATGGGCCAGAATGATGTCGAGCACCGTGCATACTCACGGCCATCTATCTGCCCTATATAATATGCAGCCATGGCTGTTTTTGAGTGAGACCAATTAATCCCATATCGCACATGACCGTTAAATATGGCCAATGTCCGTTGCTTTGCCTAGAGACTGCGGGTCTCCAGGCAAAGCAACGACTGAGCTTGGGAAAGAGCAGAGCTGTCTTCCCCACTCCGCCAATATCTGACAGCAGCGTGATGACGCCATCACACTGCTGCAGGGAACATCGGACGGCTCAAATATCCAGCCGCCTGTACCTTGCTTGAAACAAAATGAGATCTAAAGGAAATCTGACAGAGAAATCTAAAGGTGTATGGGGACTCTAGAGGTGGGTTTACATGTGTAGATTTTTTTTTTCCATTAACTGCCAATTCGATTTTTTTTTCAAAAAATTTGTCGAACATCATTCGTTCATTTATCGAATGTAACATTAGATTTTTGTTTGTTCATCGCCAATATCAAATTAAAATAAATCGCCGGTTCCAAGAATGAAAAATCCTTTGTCTTTTTTTCGGAAGTGATGTGCTATGGGGGCGCTGCTATGCTAAAATTTCTTCTACTAGCCTTGTGCTCCTCTTGGTTTTTTTTTTTCATTGTGATTTCTCATTGTTTCATCTTCATTGTTTCATTGTGATTTCGTTATATGCTTGTACGAACAAATAATAGAACGAACAAATAAAAATAATAAGAGACATTTTTTTACAACAATGTTGTTTATGCAACACACAGACATTGCATTTCAGCTATTCATGGATTGTACACCAAATAAAAAAATAAACCATAATAATCTTTCATTCAGTTATTCTGGGCTGGGTTTCATTTGTTCGCACTACTAATTCGTTATATGCTAGTACGAACAAATGATAGAACAAACGAATAAAAATAGATACCTTTTCCTGAAAAAGATCCAACCCACAATCCCTCAAACAGGAAATACATTATGCTAAATGTTGAAATCGAGCAAAAATATATTGAGTGACATAAAGGTGCATTCGTTTTTTACTCAGTTAAAAATGTACCAACATGTTTGATGACCTTTCAAAAAAATTTTGTTCAAGGAAAAAAATCGTTAGTTTTTCGTTGATCGAATGAAAAAATCTACACATGTAAACGCATCTTAAGGGTCCCCATAGACCTTTAGATTTCTAGATTTCATGCTAATCTTTTTTCCCCTTTTAAAGTTATTATGAACCCCCAATACTGGCTCCACTATAAGATGTTTTCATTTTTTCAACTAGCTTAACAAGCTATCATCACCAAAAGATGCATCTCCAGCAAGTTTGCAATCAAGGGCTTTGCAATTAACTCACAAATTCCAACTGGTCCAATAAAAAAAAACAACATCTCTATCCAATGTGAAGCCCACCGGGATCTTTTCATTAAAAATGCCCAGGATGCTCTTTACTTTTCCACTCAACCCATTTATTTATTAGAAGGGCCATTAACATGTTTATAAAATAATAGGCATCCCTTCGCCAGCAGACATTTAGTTGAAAGGTTGGGCAGTCTGATACTCAACCCTGAGTACCAGAAGTCTTGTCAACCTCAAGTCTGGTACTCAACTCACCTTAATAATGTGGTCTGGAACAACCATACTTTGGTTTACTAATGACTTTGAAACTACTGAAGCCATTGGATGACCCAGAAAACGTTTTACATGTATGCTCCATGCTGCCTTTCTACACATTTCCACATAAATCTTTTCTGGATCTGAGTCCTTCTTGAAATCACCTCTAAACCACTTCTAGGGGTCGCATAATCTGTTCTAATACAGTTTATATTTCAATTTTGTGGTTTCCAGGCAGATGAAATTTTAGATCTTATCCTTTTTATATTTTGGTTATTTTTGAACAGTGTGAAGGTGCTTTTGTACGTTACATTAACATTGCACTACATTTGTTGTAGAGGACACATTTTATGTGTTGTTTCCTACCAGTTTTATTTCTGATGACATCAAACAGAGAAAATTATTTTAAAGTGTTGCAGTGAGTCTATAAAGTGTGTTATGTTTTTAAATTGATGTTAACCATAGGGAATTAAATATGCCAAAATATCATAGTTAATGTGTATCCTTCTAAAAGGATGTTATATACCTCACAAAGCAGTTCCAATACATTGTCCAAACACAGGTAAATACAAGCAGGTGAATCAACCTTGAGTTTTTTTTATAGATAAAAAATATTATTATTGTGTAGCGTCATCAGATGCAACACAAGATAACACACACAGGTACAGGTTATGACTCATTTGTTGATGTCAGGAATGAGAGGATGGGTAGAGATGGGCAAGACTGAAAAGGTGGGTTTTAGGAACTTTTTAAAAAGTGCCAAAGGTAGGAGCAAGTCTAATGAGGTGAGAGAGAGAGTTCCAGAGAGTAGGAGCAGCCCTAGAGAAGTCTTGATGCCATGCATGTGAAGATGATATAAGTGGGGTTGTCATTAGTATGTCACTCGAGGGGCTGGTAGAGGTGTATTTATGTACCAGATGGGAAATGTAAGTGGGACAGGAGGTGTGGAGTAAAAGCAAGGCACAGAACTATACTACTAATTCTCTGAACAATTGGAAGCCAGTGTAGAGATTTGCAGATGAGAAGTGGTTAGAAGAGTAAATGAGTCTAGCAACATCATTCATGATGGATTAAAGTGGTGACAATTTAGTTGGAGGAAGACCAGAGAGGATGATGTTGCAGTAGTCCAGACGAGAAATTATGAGAGAGAGTACTAGGAGTTTGGTGGTCTCTGGGGATAGGAAGGGGCGAATCTTGGAGATGTTGCGGAAATGGAAGTGGCAGGATCTAGCAATGTTCTGTATGTAGGGAGTAGAGGAGAGTGCAGTCACTTTATTTTAAATATAAAGTATACTCAATGTACTGTATGTGTTTATATATATTTACCATTTTCTTTGTTAGATATTTTTGCTTGGTGTGCGTGTTTTTTGCCATGCTACTGACAATTACAAATTATAATATATTCATGTTACAAGAGTAAAGTACATCCCACCAAGGGAAACTGAAACCTGCTCCAGGATCCAGGACCAGCTTATCTTATATGGAATGCATTAACCAGTATATTCATTTTGTAATAATCTAATATACACATCACGGTCTCATTGTTGTGCAGCTTGTCCAGGGAGTTACTAGGCCCTACCAGCAAAACAGCCATGATGGCACATTGCCATATACAACCACCATATGTGCACATTACTCTGCTCTCTACTGATGTGATTCAACTTCCTATATAAATACCATACTAAGTCCTCAATCCTCTTCCCTTACATTCTCAAGAGCTCCACAAGCACTCTTTATATGTGTCTTGGGGGTTCAAATAAGATATGGCACAAACAAAACCAATCTGTTCGTTCGTCATTACTTTGGATGGGGACCCTCAATACCCATCCAAAGTATTGACCAAGAATCAAGCGTACAAGGTGTGCATCCATTTGCCAAATGCTTGAGTAGTGAGAATCAAGTTTACATGTTTTGAGTTTCAGAGTTAAATATTTTAAGGGTAAACGATACCCGATCAGTAATAACCATTAGTATGACCTTTACAAAATATCTTACTTAATATCTATTACATGATGGGTTGAAGGGAAGAGCAATCATCATTGGAATAATAAAAAGTTAGATATCCATAAAGACAATATATGAGCCAGATGGTAAATACTTTGTGTGAGGAAGACTTTTCCCAGATTTCCCAGATGATGTCTATTCTATTGGTTCTGCTTGGAAATATCATTTCCGCAGGACCTGCACTGCATTACAGTTTCATACTTTAAATGGCAGTAATTCAATACTGGCTAGACAACATACAGTTCTAACAATGTTGGAAAATCTTTGTGTTTGCCATCACATTTTGAGAAAGATCATCTGGGTCTTCAGTGCTGTCATTTGTGACTAAGCATGGATATATACTGTATAGTTGATTGGATGATACTTTTGTTTTCCTACATTAGATATTAGGAACCTCTATATGCTATATGCTGTTGGGATCATTGGCTATCTACCAACTCATATCCATGATTTTCTCTATGTTGCATAGCAGAACGTCATGATGCAGCCAGTATGTTACAATTTATTTATATAACGTGGGCAACAAGATAACTTGTGTGATATCAAAGAGTCATGTCTCCCTAACATAGAACAGAGTGGAAGAGCCTGGTCATTATATTATAGACAACCAGGCTTCTATTTTATCCATTTTACTTGTGCTTTGGTTGTTTCCAAACAAGTCTATCTTAAATGCACTTAAGTAATGTGTGATTACCAATATTTAAGTAGTGGTATGATCATACTTCTGCCTTGTAAAGAACCATTTGGTTTGTTTCATCAAATGCAACATATCCCAATTGCTTCTTCTTACCCATTCAAATGAGTGATCTTCTACCATCAGCATACAGAGGAGAGGTGTCAGGGAATGTGAGAAGTGCATGTGCTCAATAAATAGTAGATGAAGAATTAATGAGTGTGTTCCCGGCTAAGGTTGCAATGCACTATATCTCATGAGCTACTGTCAACACCAACCAAGATGACCAAGAAGACAATGAACAGAAAATGATTTAGTGAATATTATGAAAAAGGTTCTTTCAATTGTTCTTTTAATTCATCTCATATTGTTATCAAGGACTTAGCATATGACTGGGGTAGTCTTGACTTGTTTCAGTTCCTTAAATCGTATACCCAACACTTCAATAACTTTAATGTAAATAAAGACACAACAGGCTGTGACAGGAAAGCAATAATTAAAATAAAAACATTATTAAAATTAACATTAACTGTTAAACTCACAACAAGAAAATATGTATGTCCTTGTTATTTTGTATATAAATGTGAGTTTCAAAAACCAGAATTTTATTAAAAAAAGAAGGGATCTGCGACATCCTGAAATCTTGCTTCTCTAATGACTTCAGTTAGCTAATAAAGGGGATCACTTATCATTGATGGCTAAAGCTGGGCATAGACGTCTCGATTTTCTGTAGAATTTCTGTGAGATTGATCACAAATCGATGCATGCACAAAGTGATCGATTTGACCCTAAATCACACGGAAAATCGAGCAAGTATCGGACCTGTCTGTAAAATTTAGTCGACCGCTCTGGAATCACAGAACGTTAATGGAGATATGCGATCATTCCTATCGATGGACCTGTTAGCATCCAACCCATATTACATCATTTCTGATTAGAACAGCTGCGAGCTGGAGATTGCACGATCCATGATCTATCCATCTTGGGAAGGAATCCACCAGGTATCTAAGACATCATATGGTGCAGTGTGCAATCGATTCTGTAAATGGAATTGATACCGGAATCGCATACACGATCGTTTAAAAGATCAATCGCTTGGAAATCCAAACGTCTACTATTTTTTAACTCACATAAATACAAAATTACAACCAAACCCCCAAAATGAAAAACAGAATACAAAAAAAGGGAGAGGGTAGGGACAAAATGGCACACATCACTTCTGCTCAGTCTTTTTCACCCATTTGATCACTTCCAGTGACGCCGTCCTTCCTCCGCAGCACCCCCCAGTCAGGCACCCGTGCCCTGGCTGCGAGTGTTAACAAATGATCAGATAAATGTACCCATCATTCCACTGTTGCCACTAAAAAGTGTGCCCTGGATAAATGTACTGATTTACCATTTATCAATTTGCCAAGGTGTAATCAGAGTAATATAATAAATGAAAATATATTATCTGTGTGGAAGGCATTTCAAAACTGCAGTTTGGTTCCAGTTGACGATTAGACAATATTGGTCAGTTAGTCTTTGCCTGTCATCAGCATTCCATGTTTTTATGGTCATTGAACAATTATTATTCTTAACCGCAGTGGCCCAAAGCAACCAGAATTTACTAAAGTTAGACTAGTAAAGGATGAATGTTGATTTGTTACCAGGGCTTGTTGCACTTAAGGGAAAACAATTCTTATTGAACTGTAGATGTTATCAAGCAGGCAATGTAGATAAACATATTTCTTTCCATCTTCCTCAATGCCATCAACAACTGACAATGTGCAAGGTAAATAATGATTTCCAGCACCATTGATTTTAATATGTGGTGTTGATGACACAAAGAGATAAGAAGGAACAGATCAAACAATGTCACATATTCCACCATGTGTCTTGCTTTCGCAGTGACTTTACCTTTAGGTTGTGTTCTTTTGATAAGCCTAATCTTATTATAGAAACTTTCACTTCAGCGTATGTATACAATGCCTCCAATGCATGTCACTTATCTTCTTTTATTCCTAGAGAAATGTCTTGTTGCTTGTCATAACAGTAAATATTTCTCTCTATGGACGCTGAAGATGTAGAGTGTTACTACTTGCAAGTGTTCAGTACCTTCCAATGGGAGTAATGAAAATTACAGAGTGCTCTTTAGAAATCATTTGTATCATGGATTTTTTTTTCTCTTCTCCTTTAATGGCCAAATGATACAAATCACCTGATCAACTATGAGCAGCCTTTCTTTTCTGCTACGGATCCACGCAGCAGCTTCAAGCTATCAAACTAGACCAATGACTGTGATGACAGTTTATTAAACTTCTAGACAGGCTTGGATCGATTGCTTTTGTAATGATAAGTAGAGGCATAGAACAGAAATACAATGATAAGATGATTCATGGCATTTATATCAAAAAGAGATGAAAGCTGTTTTCGAGGAGAATGTTGTACCCAAGCACTGTGGTTTATCATAGCAGACAATATTGCATCTGCATCAAAGGTGTTTGGGAAGAAGTAAAATGTGCAAAGGGACTTCCCTTCTGTCTTATATGCCTGCATGCATCCCAGAGTCAAGCGAGGGACACAAAACTGGTTTATGGGTTTTATCTTCTATAGCACATATAGCTACAGTGCAAAAAAGCTGTTATATGATGTCTATGTAGCTGTATATCATGGCATGGTGTTTTTATGTTTAGTGAATGAAGCAGTATGAAGAATATTGAGGATGGAAGATTTGTAAACCAAAATAAACACCTAATATAGAAGTTGGTTTCAATGTTTCCTAGTTTTGGATGTACACATTGAATGTGATGGTATGCATCCTTTGTGTCTGTGCTACGCAGGATATATAGGCATCTACAAGGAATGGGTGAAGCCTATATTAAAGGGCACTTGTGTTCTCCAACACCCAAAGAGTCATTATGGCATAGCCTAAAGTAGTATGATTATGTAGCGCATGCTGTAAATCTACTCACTGTATGCATTGCATATATGCCACAAGCTTTTATACATAGGTCTAAAGGTAGTTAAATATTACATTCCATGGTTTCTGAGTCAGAATGGCTCAATTTCAAAAAATTGCATACACAGTGCATCCTTAATCCAAAATGGATTAAATAATTTTTTTTACAGAATTCTACACAAAACACCCCAAAATGACAATTTAAAAAAATATTTGTGAAGTTATCCTTGGAAAGTTTCTACCATTCCTCTTTGCAGTACCTCTCAAGCTCCATCAGGTTGGATGGGAAGCGCCAGTGCACAGCCTAGATTTTGCCACCCCCAAATGAATGGGGGCCTGCACATTATGTGACCACTAAGGGTTTGCCATGTTTTGGCATTGATCATGCTTGAAGGAAAAATTGATTGAACAGGGATCCTATTCTTATCCAAAGTTATCAACCAGGAATCAAGTGTGCAAGATGGTGTGCATTTACTTCCTGAATGATCTTTGTACATTCGGATCATGATTTTTGCAAGCGCACGTTGCAAACGTACTATGATCGAAGGGAAAGCTATACGTGCATGGCTAGCTTTAGTAGGTGTAATTATTGGCCAGATATAGTCGGTATGTTAGTGAACATTGAAATTCCCCCCCCCAACTTTACTGTCCAGACTTTAGGGTAGTGTGTATGTTCTATGGTTGATAGTATCATACTCATGTAAAGACCAGTACTAGAGACAATTTTGAAAACATGACTATAATAACAAGTGTGGTCTCCAATGACTATTTTGAAGTAGTTTGAGTTTATTAATTAACTGGTCTTTCCCTGGAGAATGTTAGTGTGAAACCAGAGTCCTATAGGGGCAGGAAGGTTATAGCTTCTACCATGTATACCATATTGCATGAAAACCTCACTCTAAATTGTGTCACGTATTGTATGACAAAAGAGATTTATGGATGTTTTCATATGAAATCAAAGAATAAATCAAAATAGACAAAACACAATAAAAAAAAAAAGACCATGTAAGTATTACTCTATTATATCATACAATACTGCAAACAGATAAATATTAGCTGTGATTTAAAAATCCTCAAAACTTTTAGTCCAGCAATTACAATTCATACAGTCAGAACAGACAGAGAAAAAATTGATAACCTTTATATAAGAAAACAGCAGAAGCGTCTTCTTGAACAACATTCTTTCTGTTATTCATATTATTATGTGTTTATTATCTCCAAGTAATTTTTTAAATAAAAAATATTCACGAACATGCATCACATTCACATACATAACATAAGTATCATATAGCTGTACATGCCATGTTTTCCTCTATGAAATACATAAACCTAAAAACAAATGATCATTTAACCCTACAGTGCAGAGGTAGCCAATTTGCAGGGGTATTTTATCACTTTTCTCACAGAAAGACTAGAGCTAGCCATACACGTATAGATTTGTGCACAAACGACGATAGATCCCATCAGGATGTTCAAAATTTTGATTGAATATCGATTGTGCCTATATCGAATGTACACACTCTATTTTTGTTTGACCGAATGAAATTTTATTCAGATGTACTTGAATGTAATATTGTTCGATTTTTTTTAACAGGAAATAGCTTCATTCAAATTTATTAGATAGAAAAAAAGCGATCAAATGAAATGATTTGACATGTTCAATTTACATTCGATGGTAACCAATTCAATCAGTACTCGATTTTCCTTCAATTGAAGAAAAATCTTTAGTTCTCGAGTGTGTATGGCCACCTTTAAGAAGATCAAACTAGAGACAATTGTTGATAAAGTTTTACATACATAGCCCTACTGTGTGGAATGAGAAACACATGAGCCGATATTGAAAAGTAGGTAAGCCTGAAGCGTTCTGATATGTATGAGAAGCCTGCTCTGTGATGTCCATAGACACAATTTGTATATATGCCAAGAAGTGCCATGTCATTTCTCAGCCTATAGTAGAAGTCTCCAGTCTGTGAAATTGAATGATATTAGGGGACACACATGTGGGATTAATACACAGGAAAGGCCATTGCCTTGACATTGGTATTCAGGGTAGAGCGTGATAGCAATCTATAGTAAACATACCTGTAAATGGAAAGCAGCAGTGATTTTCCTGATACATTTCACCATAATCACATGTGTCAGCTGTTGCCTAGCTACTGTAAGATTTAAAGTATGCATAAAATTTATTTGCGAAGGAATCAATATTTCTATGAAGAACAGTGAAATCGATATTTTACAAGCAAGCTTCAACTGTATCAATGATTACTGAAAAAACATAAAGCAATTCTCATTTCCATATTTTAGGTTTTTAGATTGTGAAAAAGCCTACTTAGTTCAAACACCCGGCTCATCTACAGAAAGCTGAGTCTGGTACTTAAAGCTTTAATGTTCGATGTTGTAGAATCTCAACTACCTGCCATTTTTTTCTGACTCGTAAATAAAGCTTCCTTGTATGAGGATCACCTCGTGGCTCTAATCATTAGTGAAATTGTAGTATTACTAATCGCTGTCTGGTAGGCTGAGATTCAGCTATGGATGGATGAGGTAGCAGAATATGGAGCAAATCACTGAGAAGAGCTAAGTGATATAAAGCTTACCCCCGAAAAGAATGAAATTCATCTCTATAAATAAGATGTTGCGTTCAATGAATACAGTATGTAGTCCATTTTAAAATTGGCTTCCCAAGGTTTGCCTTGTACATTCCTCTTTTCTAAGGCTTTATAGGATTTATTCACTGCAAGATCACAATACCCTCCTTCTTCTTCCTTGTGTAGTGGCAAGTCACTATATTGTGCATAAATGACCTGGAACATGATCAGTGCCAGCACTATGAGCCGACCCTAAGGGGGCAGAAGCGCTAATAAGTTAGGAAGGAGAGTAACCAGGAGGGAGGGGGTGTTACTCTCCCTCCTAACTTCCCACCCAGCACATCATTCAGACAATCAGTTGTCGCTCAGCAATGTCACTTCTGCTTTTTGTAACGTGACTTCCTGTAAGTTTCTGCTTGCAGGAAGTGATGTGGCATGGAAAGGTGCTCCCCCATCCTTACAATATTCTCTTGTGCTGAACCTCAACATGACCTGTAAAAGTGGACCTACCACCTCGTTGGTCACTCAGCAACCGATACTGCAGAGATCTGCAATTAAAAATAAAAAACTTTTTCTGACAGCAGGAGGGGGGGGGGGTTCTGAGTGCGCCCCTCCCACTGTCTGAGTTGCAATGGGATTTGGGATAGCTGTCCCATCTTCCCCTTGTGACTTTAAGAAGTCTCGCCATCCAAGTCTCGCAAGTCTGGTGATTACCAGTGATGAAAGTGTCTCTCTTGTCCAGAGACACATCTCATTGCAGCTGCTGAATTCCCCCCTCACCCCCCCCCCCAGTGTCTTCTCTGACAGAGAAGACAGTGAGGAGACAGCCTAGTCTCTGTAGGAGGGGGGGTTGAATGGAGAGGGAGGAGGGGGTTCAGTGATGGTGGCCGAAGTAGATTCACTTATGTTTTTTTTGTGTAGCAGTTTTTCAGTGAGTGAGTACAAGTGAGTATTGTATGTTTGTTTAATTTATGAGTTTTTTTAGTTTAGTTTTAAAACCTCTTTAAGGTAGAATTTTGGAAGATCACTCTTCAATACGATCGTCATTTGAGATTTAAATATCGACTTTCAGTCTTAAGCTGATTTATTCCTTTACTAAAATTTACCAACATGTCCAATCACTTCTCCATTGGTTTTATGTTAGATTTTTATTGCTTTTGGCTGGTCACACCAGGTGGGCTGGAATAAATTTTTGGTCAATCGACTTTAAAAGATTGTTCGGAAATATCGAACCATGTATGGCTACCTTTAGAAGGTCTTGGAGATTGCAGTAGACATAAGTTACTGTACAGAGAGGATGTTGATTTTTTTCCATAAAACAAAAGGTTACAAATGTATTTTTTGTATCCTTATCCCTTCTCCATTGAACACATTGTGTTCAGCAATACAATTACATGGCTATTGCCATACTTTGTTAATTGGCCAGCCATGTATTGACTTGTATAAGTCTAGTTCTGCTGAACGTTAATTTCATTATTAAACTTTTCTCATTAGTCAACATTTCTCCTGTTCTGTATATGTAGGGGCCTTGTTTTACCAACCAGACCTTAATCCAATTGAGCACATCTGGGACATCATGTCTCACTCCATCCACCAATGCCATGTTGCGCCACAGGCTGTGCAGGAGTTTTGGGATGCTTTAGTCCAGGTATGGGTGGTGATCTTTCAGGATCTCATCAGGAGCATGCCCAGGCATTTTAGGGAGGTCAAACAGGCATGTGGAGGCAACACCCATTACTGAGCCTCATTATACTTGTTTTAAGGACATTACATCAAAATTAAATCAGCCTGTAGTGTTTTTTTCCACTTTAATTCTGACTGTGACTCCAAATGCAGACCTCCATGGGTTTATAAATTTGATTTCCAGTGAGTGGTGTGTGATTTTGTTGTCAGCACATGCAACTATGTATAGAACAAAGTATTTCATAAGAATATTTCATTTTTTCAGATCTAGGATGTCTTAGTTTTGTGTTCCCTTTATTAGTTTGAGCAGTGTATTTCTCAAGTATGGCCCCTAAGGCACAGATGTACAACTGCCCTGTTACCACAGTCATACCACTCAGTAGAACTGTTGATAATCGTGTTGGTTAGGTAGCCACCTATCTGCTCCAGCTACCACTATTTAGTTATGATGTACGATTCCTTGCTATTATGGTTTTCTTTTTTGAATCTTTTTAGATTCAGTATGGAATGGTTATCAAGTTTTATTTATTCAGATTTGCATTTGGTAATGGATGGGGAAAATGTCCTCTTGTTTCTATCTCTAGATGAAGGGCATAATTGGAAATATCTCCAAACCAGAATAAATGTTTTTCTAGGGACAACTCAACATTATAGGTCTTTCTTTTCCTCAAGTAGCATCAAAAATGGTCTCTAGGACAGACAGAGAGACTGAATCACCCCACTGATGACAAAGCTGCTGGTTAAACAGGGATTCCATTATTTAAAGTATCCATAGCAAGCAAAGCAATTAGCCTAGATACACCTAAGGTCCCCACTAGAGATGGTCAAATTGTTTTTAAAAAATTTGACAATTTAAAATTTTTTGACTTAATTGCAAAGCCGTTGAGCATGGTATCATCACCAAACTTGCTGGAGATATAGAGGAGGGTTGGGGGTACACTCCCAAAAAAATTATGTCTCTAACACAAATAGCTTTTGTACAGATTAAGTTCAAAGTCAAGTCAGAATTTAGAGAATTGGAATTTTGACTTTAACTTTGAACTTAAGTTTTGCAAAAACTACATGAGCTAGAGCAAAGCTTATTTTTTTCAAATGTTCCCACGACCCTCCTCTACATCCACAGCAGTTTGGTGATGATACCATGCTCAGGGGCTTTCCAATAAGCTCACAAAGTTAGCTAGTTGAAAAATTCGACCATCTCTAGTTCTCACACACATAGCAAGCTGTGGAGAACAACGTGATGAGTACCGGCCTTAGTTTGGGGCCTTTGTGTGCCGGCCTTAGTTTGGGGGCGACAGGGATCCACCATTCATTAAGTGGGGACTTTTAGATTGCTTTTAAACATATTTTGCTATATTGCTCTATATGATGTCAAAATATGGACCCATCAAGTGGCCCAGATTGGTAAAGGAATTGCCACATATGAGAATTTAAGGCAGGAATTGTTTAAGCTTTCCCAAAACGTGCCTGCATAATGCCTGATGGACTTAAGAAGCATAGTATAGAGACTCAATAAGAAGAGGCACTATTTATTGGGCTGCTTTTCTAACATCAATAAAGTGTTAATGGTCCTTAACACTCAGTGTTAAGTTAGTCAATCTGGAAAGCTGTTAAATGGTCACTTATAGGAAACCTTACACCTGACCTAGTCTCAGAAACACTTTTTCATGTACATGCAAGCTAAGTAACGTATAATGTAAGAAGAGCACATTTTTATTGCCTTTCAATAAAGACCACAATATTTCCCCTGATAATGCCTATATAAGTGTCCCCTGATCTCCCCTGCCGTCTTAAGAGTCTGTTTAAAACAAACAAGGCTAAAAACTGAATGTATATAGAATGTGCCTATAAAATTCATTCTCTTATCATCATGATTCACAGTACCACTTTCTTCCCTGATACCTTACGAAACGGCTGCAATGCTCTTAGCATAAACCGAAGCTTATTTTCTATAAACTACTTATATTGTAAGTGCAGGAAAAAGCCTCAACTTGCAAACTTCTATAAATGCTCAGTGACGGTAATGAAACCTGACACAAATTTTGCTTTTTTTTTCTCTTTCCACAACATTTATGCAAATCTTAATCTCCATTTCATAATAACTCTATGATTCAATCCTTATTGATCTATTTTTTCTCCCAAAATTGCAACTCTGTGCTGAATATTAAAACTGACGCAATAATACAAGTAAATAATCAGAATATATAGTCACAAAGAGACACTAGCAATCTGAATATGTTTCACTGTCAAGAGAGTAAGAAAGAATCATTATGTAAATGTAATACACATGGGGAATGACAAGCTATGACAAGATACTTCTTGGATATAACTGGATTTTATGAAAGATTCTTCATAGAATTCCTGCTAGATACGCTAACAGTCCCATTTTCTTAGGATTCAATATATATACTTAAAACGTGGTGCATCAATTCTGTGTAAAGTATTTATTGAATTTTCATATGTGTCACATGGCACAGGTATACAATCTAAAAAAAAAAGTCTAATATAGAGGTAGAGGTGATGATGGTCACAAATTGTAAATATTGTGGGCATAAATGAATACATAAAGCAGGAAAACCCCAAAATAGAAATGCATTATATTACAGATTACATTCTGAGATATGTTGCCATTGTTTTATTCGTTTTTTTATTGAAATTTTACTGAAGATGATAAGCAAACATTCTGCCTAAAGGTAGGCATACATGGGCCGATTTGTACCAAATCTTTCAGCCAATCGACCACCAAGCGCGTTACCGAGTGGTCATCACCAAAAATGGGATGGAACCACCTTACAAGATCGACAAGGAATCTCCCGCATGAAGGATCGCACAGTGATGCGATATGTTGGTAAATTCCCAGCCAATTCAATTACTTTTTGGACGGGGGATTATCGTAGCATGTATGGCTACCGTTGGAGTGGCTGAACTCTTTCTATTATATCCATGGAAAGGGATGTAGTCACCCTTGAACAACAATAACGATGGTAGTGTTACGTTCAACATGCACCATACATATTGGACAGTACAATTTCTCTACTTTAGTTTTACCAAAACTACGAAATGTTAGGCCCAATAGTTGTTGGTAGATCTATTATTATTATTATCATTTATATATATAGCGCCAACACATTACACAGCGCTGTACAATACATTACAGTGGAGATGCAAACACATGATAACACACAGGTACAGGTATGAGATAGGAGGAGTAGAGGACCCTGCCCGGTTGTGGTAACAATCTAATAGGTTGGGGAACAAGGTATACAATAGGAGAGGGGGTATGGGACTGGCATGGTGGTGATGTTAGGAATGAGAAGATGGGTAGGTGAGACTGAAGAGGTGGGTTTATTTTTTATTTTTTAAAGTGCCAAAAGTAGGAGCAAGTCTAATGGGGCGATGGAGAGAGTTCCAGAGTATAGGAGCAGCCCTAGAGAAGTCCTAAAGCCTTGCGTGTGATGAGGTTATGAGTGGGGATGTCATATTAGGTCACTGGAGGAGCGGAGAGGGTAGTTAGGGGTGTACCAGGTTGGAGATGTAAGTAGGACAGGAGGTGTGGAGTGATTTAAAAGCAAGGCACAGAACTTTGAGTTTGGACAATTAGAAGCCAGTGTAGAGATTTGCAGAGAGGAGCAGCAGATGAGGAGCGGTTAGAAGAGTAGATGAGTCTAGCAGCACCATTCATGATGGACTGAAGAGGTGAAAGTTTTGTTAGAGTGAGACCAGAGAGGATGATGTTACAGTAGTCCAGACGAGAGATGATGAGAGCGTGTACCAGGACTTTGGTGGTCTCTGGGGAGAGGAAGGGGGGGATTTTGGAGATGTTGTGGAGATGGAAGTGGCAGGGTCTGGCAATGTTCTGTATGTGGGAAGTAAAGGAGAGTGCGGAGTCGAAGGTGACACCAAGGCAGCGTGCTTTTAGAATGGGGGATGAGTTCCGTTTTGCTCAGGTTCAGTTTAAGGAATCTGTCAGCCATCCATGAAGAGATGGCCGATAGGCACTGAGAGATGTTGTCCAGGACAGAGGGAGTAAAGGCCGGGGTGGATAGGTAGATTTGGGTATCTTCAGCATATAAATGGTATTTCAGGCCAAAGGATGAGATGAGTTTGCCAAGGGAGGAGGTATAGAGGGAAAAAAGGACCGGGCCAAGGACTTCACCTTGTGGGACGCCACAGGGAGGGGGGTGTGAGAAGAAAAGGAGCCAGTACCTGAAACGCAGAGTTCCTGGTTCAGATTGCCGGATGTGACGTCACTGAAGCCACTTCTGGTTTTCGGAGCCGATCTTTCACTGAAACACTAGTGAAAAGATTCTTAATGATCCTGATCCAGCCGGTAAAAGAATAGGAAGCTCCTTCTGTGTGAACATCCTTGCCGACCTTGCGCCTTGCGCCCATCACTAATGGGGACCTTAAAGTTGATTGTAAAGACATTACACAGCCAGATAGTAACATTTATGGTAAACTTTAGAAAGCCTAACCATTTTTAAGCAGTTGAAACAATTTTCACATTGAGATAAAACTCCTAACTACATGAAAAAAGCTGATCATTGTAAGCATTCATGTCAGTGTTAAAAGACTCCTATTAGAGAATGAGCGTACTGAACTTTGAATGGGTTTAAAGCAAATGTTCCATGAACCCATAGCAAACCAAACCCAATCGCCTATAACTGTTGCTTATTATAGATATGGCAGCGGTCAAAGATTAGGAAATGATTGTCATTTCAAAGATCATTTCCCCGATATTTCCATGAATATGTATGCTTCTATTCTCTTAGCATGTTATTGATGTGACTTGTGGCATTATGCTTATCTCCAGACTGACAAGATAATGATGGAGAATTAGACAAACAGTTTCATCTCACTTGATATCTGTGATGTCTTGGAGTTCACAGAGGGTGTCGGTAAACAGAAAAATGGTATGATTCAGGTGTTTTTCACTTCAAGCACCAGAAAACTGTGTAGCACTATATCTCGATGTGCCTATTTTATTCAAAAAGTCAGAGGACATGGAACAGTGCACAGGATATAAGAATTTCTGAGATATCATGGATAGAAGAGCACAGATGACAATGTAGTAATAATTTCTGTTTCTGTTGAGCCTTCCAGGTTTTCTGGAGTGTAAGTCTTATAAAATGTAGAAAATTATTAGTATCCACATCAAAGTTGTCTAAAGGCCCCCATACACGGGTCGGATTCCCACCGGATTCCGGCACGATCGATTCC
>CM070033.1:55964635-56012433 GCA_036250615.1 Ptychadena robeensis | reverse complement strand
AACGCATAGTTCCTGGTTAAGGGAGTCGGATGTGACGTCACTGACGTCACTTCCTGTTCTAGAGCTGGTTTTTCACTAGAAGACCTCATGCCCGGTTTTCTAGTGAAAAGATTCTTCCTCCGGCACGTTCTCGCTGCTTCTGATCCTGCCGGAGAAAGAATAGAAATCTTTCTCCGGCAGCGAATGGGGCAGGTCGAACACCTGTACTGCTCGCCGGCGAGAAGGAGGGCGAACATCCATGGCCATCACTAATGATCAGGATGGATTTACTATCATCCTATGGAGCGCATGCATAGTATGATCATAATTATCACTATAAACAAATCAATAAAAATACCTTAAAAAAGTCAGTTATTTATCCAATTTTAATTCTATATTGATCACTTTTGGTCGAGGAATCACTTTACGTAACATTAAGTCCATTTATTTAAGTCAATCAAACAGAAATTCAAACCATTTATGGCCACTTTAGCTCTATACAGAGGGAAGGTGGGTTTGATAAAGTTAGGACAACTAGCAAGGATATTTACACTTTTATTGCAAGCAAAAGATTGGTCTTCAAACATTGGAAGATCTCCTGGTAGATTGGTCTTCCTGACTTGTGTTGAATCAAAAGCGTGTGTGTGTGTGTGTATGGTTTATAGTATATCATGCTATGGGCCCCCATACACCTTCAAATGTCTCTGTCAGATTTTCTATAGATCTCCTTTTGTTTTACCAAAACCATGTAATATGAGGCACTTTCTAAACAATCAAGTCTATCTGTTTAATCGCAGAGGACCCGACACTACATAGTTGTTGATAGATCTAAAGGATAGCTGACAGAGAGATCTAAAGCTAGCTATACACGAGTAAATTCCCGTGCAATCGACCCCCGATCAATCACAGCGTGGTGACGTCACCACGCTGTGATTGATCAGGGATCAATTGAACGGAAATGAATGTGCACCACATGGGCACATCGAATTCCGTTCGATGGGGACCTCCAGGACCTCCACATGTTTCTCCCCAGCCTCTAGCCCGTGTGAATCAGAACACATTTACACGGTATAGAAGCTGGGAAGAAATCATTCAGCCTCTCACATAGGCTTCAGTCGGCTTGTGAAGAGTGCTGACTCCGTCCCCTTCACCATGAGCCTGGATGCAGTCAGAGCTGACAGCCGGCTATGTGAAGAAGACAGAGAAGAAGGCAGAACCGGCTTTTCCTATACTTTACATGAAGATTCTTCATTATGTAAAGTATTCATGATTGAACGGGGTTTTCCAACATGTTGGAACCCTGTTCAATCGAGTTTCTTCGAGCGGGCTCTATTGAACCTGCTCGAAGGACAGCACACACATGTAGGTTTGTAAGCAGATTAGAGTACAATCAATCACCGTGACCACGCACGTTGACTGATTGTACTCAAATCTTTTTACAAATCTACCCGTGTGTGCCTAGCCTAAAGGTGTATGGCCAGCTTTAAGCAATCTCTCCTTTAAATTTCAGTAAAGATAAAAAACCTGGCAAATCTATAATAAGGACATTAGCTGGGCAGAAGTACAATGAGTCATATCTTATTCTTTCCCAAATAGTGAACTTACTGAATGAATGTAAATTGGACAGTTAGGATGGAAAGGATAAAAGAACTGTTTACTTATTGATAAGGAAGTTTCATTCATTCTGCCCTTTGTTCTTCTTGAAAGGTAATTGATTATAAAACATAATTAAAAAGGAATTTTCAGGTAGATACAAGAAATACTTCATCTGCAATTCCAGTTTCAGAAAGAATCAATGAAAATGCTGTATTCTGAATCTTGCTTTAAAGTATGCAGAATAATAAAGCATTTAAATATCTTCAGCAGAAGCCTGTAATGAAAAGTGAAAAAATAAATATTGAAACATTATCTTATCACCATTGGGAAAATTCATTAGATCAGAAATAAGTCAAGAATGTTATTTTTGAATTTCATGTTGGAATTAATGGAAATCAAGCAGAGCTGTTAAAAACATCTGAACAGACAAGCACAATGAAAACACAGCATTCATGTTGAGTGTATAGAGATCCAAAGAAAGTGCGTTATAAGCAAGAAAACAATATTTAACGAATACTGGGAGCGCGTTCAATTGTCGCGAGCCTCTGGTCCTACTGTGATATTGCAAATAAATATAATACTTAAAGTTGTTTTATTGAGGATAAATAATATGTCTTGTACCTGCCATTCTCTTTTTCCTTTTTTGTTTTTTTAACACCTTTTATTTTCTTTAGAAATTGTGTTTATTTCATTATCAATATTCCTTCTTGAAATAGTGAAACCATCTGAATCATGAAATATTTTTAAATTATATTATGTTTATTAATGCTAGCAATATCATTGGTATTGGATACATTTTTATTTCAACACTTAATCCATTGATATAAACCTAATTCCCTTTTCACAGGCTAAAGCACAACTAATTGCTACTATATCACTAAGGTTAGCCATACACGGTCCAATCCCTGTCCCCGTCCGATAACCGTGTTATGACTTTATCATGCTGCACCCAGTCGCTCAGAGGATCGGTGGGTACCTTTTGTATGACGGACATTACTTTGGCTGTGGACCCAATAAATCAACATGTGCGGTCATAGTGCTTGATTGTACTTTAATCTGTTTACAAATCTACCCTTGTGTGCCTTCCTTCGAGCGGGATCAATAGAGCCTGCTTAAAGAAACTCGATTGAAAGGGGTTCGAACATGTTGGAAAACCCGTTCAATCTCCATTACTTTGCATCGAGACATGAGTCTTCATGAAAAGTATTGAATGTGCTGCTCCTGCACAGCTGTCCACTGTCAGTGTGAAGGGGGCGGAGCCAGCATTCCTCACTCTGAAGCTGTGAGTCTGCCTGGCTGGAATTATCCCTAGCTGGCAGCATGTGTTATGATTCACACGTGCTGCAAGCTGGGGAGAATGGGTCCTGGGGTCCCCATTGAACGGAAATCTATGTGCCCATGTGGTGCACATTAATTACATCACCACGCTGTGATTGATGGGGGGTCAATTGCATTAAAATCTACCTGTGTGTGCCTAGCTTGAAGGCCCCCATACACGGGTCAGATTCCTGTCTGATTCCGGGCCGATCGATTCTGGGCGCGTGCACGCCAAACGATCGTGCCGGAATCGCGTGCAGCCCACCTTGTCCGATCGATCAGGTCCGTCCGTTCCGGGGCTCAGAATCGGATCCGACAGAGAACCAACATGTTGGTTCCATCAGATTGATTCTGCACAGATCAGGGGGAGTTGCCATTTGTGAGGTGGACAATCGGACACGGATCCGTCCCGGAATCAGCTGGACAAGGTGGTATGCAGCGATCGGATCACTTAATTGGCCGCTCGATCGGAGCTCCGATTCCCGCTGAGATCGCCGGAATCGATCGGATGGGTGATCGAGCGGACATGGAATCCGACACGTGTATGGCTAGCTTAAGTCTTATTACAACAGATAAAATAAAATGGCCTTGCATGTGCTATAACTTTAATAAAATTACCTTGCATGGCTCCTTTTTGTGAGTATCAAAGCACTAGGTTCTATATGCCTAGGCCAGTGGTGATAAGACTTACAGGGTATATAGGCTAATAATTACTGTGGGTGTTACTTAGCTAATTTTGTACCTAGCCTATTTGATTATTGGTAAGCAACTGCAGTTGAATGTTTGCAAGGACCCAAGCTCAGTCTGGTAGGGTTGGCTCCTAAAATAGGTCAAAGTATACCTATAAAATAGGTCAAAGTAAGTAAAATCGGTGAGTGAGTTATTCTCACCATAAATATTACTTGGGAACCTTGTGTGAGCCTTATCACTAAGGCCCTTTAGGAATCTGGAAATGGAGCCACACAAGGTTATCCTAGTTAAATCATGGCATTTTTAGAACTGTTTTGCTATGTCTGTGATGAAAAGGCTCACACATGGTTAACCACTTTAACCACAGTTATGGTAAAAGAAATGTAAACAGTTTGGCCTCTTTAAAGCTGATGTAAACTGCAAACATAAAAACATGAAAAAATAACCATATAGACATAACTCACCTCCATGCAGCATTCATCCAGGGACATAACCCCTAAATAAATAAATACTCACCATTCCTGCCAGCTCTCTCCAGCCAGCTCTCTGTCCGCCATGCCTGCGTGAGTGTCCGATCCTCCGGGCTACAAGTTGGAGGAGCAATACCCTTCCGATCCTGCTCCATCCACTAATTCGGGTCTGAATCCTGACGCTCCGCCCCGCCAGCGTCACTGGATTCAGATGTGGCTGGCTGCTGGGAGCAAGGGGACATAGGAGGGTGACGTCTTTCCTCTCATTTCCCCTTGCGCACATCGCGACGATATGTCCTGGGGATGGTGAAGCTTTGCTGCATTTTTAGTCTTTCCTCTGGTGCTGATAATAGAAGGCAGATGTGGAGGTGGTAGGTCCACTTTCAGTTTCAAAGCATTTAGGAAAATGTTATATCTTATAAGACTTCCCAGAGGCCAGGAGTTGACCCTAAAGAGTATCACAGAAGTCTGCAGGCATCACAGATTTTCAACATCTTACCATTATTAGCTCAATGTTTAGTAATGTTTAAGTTCAGCATAGTTTCAGTTCAACTACTCTAGAGGGGTGGTGAAAACTGCCCCCAATGTTAACTGACTGCTAAATCATTTATTTAAACAAGATATAGTATGTATGAGCATGAGATACTGTGGAACCAATGTATAAAGGAATCTGCTAAACTGACACTGACACTGAACATACCGCAATCTTTTTAGTAGCGGAGTACAACAAATTGGATTATGTAATCAGCCATTAGAGATTCACAGTGGATTCCTGCTGTTTTCTCCATTAACTTTCACATAGGAAGTCTAAAGTGTGAATAGTGGGGACATGCTACCTCATCCAGAATGCATTGTCAAAATAAAGAAACATCAAGCTTGTAGTTGTGTAAAAGAAAAAAATACAAATGTATGTAAGAAAATGAGGAACATGGTAATGTCATGTGCAGAAAGTGTACAGAAGAATAGAACAACTATATTTAAACTCTTCTTTATTGTTTCTGTAGCACAGGACATGGATTTGCTCCTGTCTGTAAAAACACAATAAAGCCGTGCCAGGAATTCTACAAATATACAGTCACAAAGCTTAGCCGGAGAGAGTTCACTTGTAGAGCAGGTGCTTTGTGTTGTCCTCCATAGACCTGTCCTATCCTTCTCTCATTGCGGTACAGGAAGGCGCAGTAGAATGGCAGAATTGAGAAAAACACTTTATTCATCCATACAAGCGAGGTGACAGCCGAGTGTTACTGGCGTCCTTCAAGAGAAGTGATTCTGTTTATGTCGTTCAAAGCCTGGGCCACGAACAGCCTACGTATTTCCGACTGAATAATTGAAAATGTTTGAGAACATCTGGGTATCTTACTAGCATTTGTAAATGACAGAATAGATTATACAGTACAAACTAATAAGATGTTTATCTTATTATTAATATTCATTATAATTTAAAGGTATTGTCAAGGTGAAGCTGAAAATTTTACTTTAAGCCCACATCCATAGTACTACCATTTTATATCCAGGATACCCATACTGTACAGGTTCATTATATAGAAACAAGTATATGACCTTACATTTCTTGACCACTATAGACACCCCCTAGTTCCGCATCCTCGCCCCCCCTGGCACACCCACAGGGTCATCAATGATGTGAGGACTTTTGCCCATATTGCAATACAGGTGAAGGGGAAGCCACCCTCCCATGTCCCTGGCATCATCACTGATGTAAGGGACATGGATCTCGGAAGAAGATCTGGAGCAGGTAAGCAATCCTGAGTGTGGCTTGGGGTAACCACTTCTAGTAATTAAAATCTATATTGACCCACACTTTGGAATAATGTGATGAGGTTTAAATCTCACATACTATTTTGCAAATGTGCTTTATGTATAGTGTGCTGTAAGCTGAACAGAAGAGGGGCATGTTTCCAAGACCAATTACCCTGCACATGGAAACAGGTTTTTAGTATGTGAAACTAGTACAATTGAGGTTTTTTAGTGCCCTATAGTGCATGAGGTTGTTTAACCCCTGTAGTGCATTTTTTTTTTAAAGTACAATGTTTCTAAAAGTTACAATGTAATCTTCTGTGATACCTGCCCTCCCTTGCCATCTCTTCACATTCCACAGCATCATCAATGACGCAAGGATGTAAGGAGGAAAAGCAACATTGTCTCCTTACAATGGAGGCGGTCCCGGAAAGATCAGAGGGGACGCCAACACGGAAGGATACCGCAAGCTCCCTCTGGACAGGTTAGTATGGCTGCACATTAGAGGTGATCAATCGATCACTTCTAATGTGCATAGTGGTCAATTGCTTGGGAATCGTTTGGGGATTGTATATTAGGATCCATCATTTAAAAGCATGATCGCCTATAGCAAGCTCTATTATCCCTTTAGATAGGTAAAGGGCATTCTAAACTTTCCATTGCCGTATCTTTAAAGACTTTACACATCAAGTAGTTGACTAAATCATAACAGATGGTAATTTTATGAAGACACTAAAGAAAACCTCCTAGTTCTCAGTGATCATTTGCCACATTATGAGGAAGTGTTGTTGGTGTGAAGTATGACTAGTGGATTATATTAAAAAATAGTACAGTGTTTGAGTTTTGACGATAATAGGAAGCAAATTTACATTTTTCTGCAATTCTAAGAGCTGCGGCTTGTCATATTTAAAATTGGAGGAATGTCAGGTCTATGTTGCCTCCACTTGGACTTATTTTAATATAGTAATGATAATGTGGAAAGCACAATAACTCCTACTGAACAAACATAATCAGAGGGTTGCAGTTGGATTGCTTCAAGATGAATCCTCATTGTTTTGTGCCGTTTATGGAGCGCGGCTCTCCATTTTTCAATACGCCTGAATACTCTGGGTTAGTTTAGGCGATGTGATGACTTGTTAACCATTTTTCTTGTGAGCTGCAGGTTATAACCTGCTCAGATTTGGAAAAATCCTGTTCAGATATACCCATGGTCTCTGTGGAGTTAAGTGACTGTCTATGTGTTGTTTCCTACTTATGGTACCGAATAAAAAAATAACAGCGGTTTCACACATACTAAATCACGCTAGTTGCTCAAGTGTCATAATAAATTGTCACCTGAATATCTAATTTAATCATGTTCTATTTATTGAAACAAGCTAGTTTAATAATAAAAGTCATATCACAATAAACCATTTTGCTCTGTTAAACGCTTAAATCCTCAAACCAGGGCCATAATAAGTACATTAATACAGAAATGCCCTATAATGTTTTCCCATTACGGCTGATTGTTACACATTTATGTAAATATGTTTATGCAAATAAGCCAGCTTCAATTGTAAATGGATTTGCTCTTCTTTCCTAATTTTGTTACAATTACCAAAGTTACAACCTCCTCGTTGCTTCGCGATGGATTAGCGAACAGTTGTTCTAAACCACAGCCTCTTCAATAGCAATTAATTAAGCCAAAGTGGTATATTTAGATAGTGTAAACAACTACAAAATAATTAATCCATGGTTATGTTTAGCGCACAATAAAAAGCAATAAATTCATAACGGCAACCAATTGCTTCGGGGTATAATATATACCAGAGCGATTCTTACTACTGATCTCATAAAGTACTTATAGCACCTCTGGGAGAGTATGTCTTCAAGTTTGACCTTCTTCTGATCTCTAAGATAGTAACACCACAGCTAAGTGGGAGAAATCCTGGGCGATTCTCTTTTTCTATGCTTCGCTGTGTTTTTCCTATAAGCTAGGTCATGTGCAAAGTGTCAGTCAGCATCTAAATGTTCTTGGCATAATTGTGGCTTTCACTCCTTCACATTTAGCTCCTTTGTCATATTATTACTTCAGATCAGAGGGGGTTAGGCCATATGTGACCCTGCACGCTCCATCATTCCATTCCTTGACACAAAAGTCTACGTTTAGTATTATTTGTGGGAGTTTTACAAACCACAAAACAAACTGCTTTTCTTGATGAAAATTCTGCAAACCATGAGAATTGATAAAAGTGGTTTCCGAATGGGAAGAAATTCAATGTGGTTTGTTCTGACAAGGTTTAATGGGGTGGTTTACTTTATGTAGGCTTCTTATCACAAATTTAGCTTGTACTGTAAGCCAAAAATCAGAACAATATCAAATCATAAGGCTGCAGTGAAAATATAACTTAAATGTATCACACATATTACTATTTAAGTGCCCATCTGTTATATCATACAGTTTTTTATTTACAATATGTATGTACTTTGAGGTTCTACTTAAACAATCAATTAAAAATATATTATTGACTTCATGTTAATGTCATCCTATCATAGCTGTCCCCATTGGTTTGTAATGGTAGCCAGGTATCTTTGCCTTTTTTATATTTTATATTTCATAAGACTGCTTCTGTGTGGACTCTGATATTGATGGCCCATTCAACTAGCCAAGGTAGCTCCCAACATTCCACTATATGAAATGTTTCTGGGAAAAATGTAATTGGACTTTTACTAAACCTGGTTCAGAATACTGCAACCATGTTTCTTCTGAATTAAATTTTACTCAATTTGTTATTATTAACTTTTATTTGTAAACCAATTTCATTTGTAAACATATAACAATGTTGTTCATTAAATAAGGGTTAAAATGCAATGCAAGCTAACATACAGGTTGTCGTGCCTTTTATAAGGGGAATAACGTTTCATATATATTCTTATTTCTAATATCTATTGGCATACATATATAAGCCATTTTGTTCTGTTTTCTCCATTTTAAAGTTTGTAGGAGAGTTATGCAAGACGTGTTTCCAGGTGGTTGATGTGAGTACAATAGACGTTCTTATAATATTATCAGGCCTGTCCTTGGAAAGTTGTAAATGGTTGAGAAAGGCCTGTGATATCTGTCTGGGCTGTGTAACATTATCTGCAGAAACACACTGTGTTATGCCTGCCATACACATGCCGATTAGCGGCCGATTTTTCCACTGACCGACGGGCGTGCGCGCTCGCGCTGTCGGCGGCAAAATCGGCCACCAATCGTTGTGTGCCCACATGGGGCGACAGATCCCTGTCGCCCCACAGCTCGACCGGCCAGAGAACGGACATGTCGGATGTTCTCTGGCTAATGCCAGCCGATGCCATTAACTTCAATGAAGACTGGCGTCTTCATTGAAGATGATGGCCGGCACACAAAGGGTGCCCGGACGATTAAAGAAGCCCCAGAATGCACCGTGATGATGTCATCACGCTGCATATCGGAGCTCATCGGAGCTTGTCTGTCTGCACCCGTCTGTGGGTGTATGGCAGGCTTTACTTTCACAGGCATGTGTATCAAGCAGGCATTGTTCATGGTATTCTTATTTTGAAACATTTTAGTGAACACCTGTCCTTGATTCCTAATATAAAAAAGTTTTTACTGTATAGTTTATACCATAATGCAATCCAGCGACCTAATGGTAACGCTACATTATTTTGGTCTTAAAGTTCAGGGTTAAAAATCCAATTATAATATGCAAATTCGTTCAATGCAATTGGACAATTCAAATGCTTTCGGGGTGTGTCTGTTAGGTAAAGTTTTCCTTACAAAGGAAGGCAGGGGTATACTAAAAGGATCCGGCCATCCAAGGGGAGATCCTGCCACTAACATACCAAAGAAACACACAACTTTAAATTCGATTCCTACTAAATCATAGGTATCTATAGCTATAACTACTTTGATTATATCGTGTATTCAAAAATCCAAGTTGGATTTCTGATCTCTTACTATATTACAACATATTGATTAACAGATGCATAGTAAATGGAATGTAAATTGTGGGCAGGGGTAAATTATAAACAATAGTTGAAAAGTACTATTTGCAACATATTACTTCTCATCTCATCATCATGTCATGTTTTTCAAGAGATCAACCTTACAGAGTGATGAGTAACATTCTATGTGTGCCGTAATAAGATTATTCATGTCTGAATATGCATGGTTTAACAGGAAAGGCTAATTATAACTGATATTGTAGATTGGGGAGTTGTTAGCAAGGCCTAGTATCTGTGTTAGCAAGAGCACTACAGGATACTGCCAACGGGCAACACAAATAGTGACCTAAAGAGCCTACTAGAGACTGTAACAGACTACTAGTCCTTTAATGTAGTGATTGGATTTGTTTTAACTCTTCAAACTAAGTACATTTTTTGCTATAGCTATTTTGTTATTTGTACATTTTGTACTATACACAGCCAGAGATTAGTAGGCTAAACTTTTCAGAACTGTACAGTGATCCACTTGTGTATGGAGCAGGAATGATAGCATTGGCAGACCAAAGGAGACTGTTATTAGCATCAACAGTGACAGATCATGCTAGAAGGTTTTTGATATTCTATACCTTTTTTCCTGAGATAAAGATGGAGAGTGATAACCTGGCCTTCCACATGAATAGAGGGTCTGCATAGCAGGTGAGAAATAACACATCTGAGAGTCTGATCGTCCAGTACTGAACAGATTTATCTGTGTATGGTCTCCTTCACTCTCTATCTTCCCTGTTCAGTTGACCCAGTAAGAGTTCAAAAATCCTATTTGATGTTAGTGTCAGCAATTGGATTTGTCCGGAATAATCACTTAAAGCCGTGGTAAAATTGCCTTCTGTAGCACGGAGCAGTACCTACGCTGTGCTTTGTATCAAAAGTATCTAATCCTTTCTGGAAGCAATTAATAGCACAATTGTGAGGGCATAGTCTGTTCTATTTGCTCTAAGTAAATGTTTCCCAAGGACATTCTAAATCACATATAAATGTGTATAGACCTTTGCTGGTTATTTTCATCATAGCTGAATAAGTGGTATATTGAAAATCACATTTAGAAAAGTGGACATCTGTGACTAGAATACATTAAAGAGCTGACCATGTTTCTCTTCATTTACTTTATAGTAAGGAAAGGAAAATATATTCCATACGCTTCATTGTCATCTGTATACTTAAAATACAGAAAGTGCTTAAACCTTCTTGAAAATGTAAAATTACTGAAAGAGAACGAAAAATAAAATTGGTGTAAGTGCACATCTATGATAATGTGTTAGCATTCCTAATATGCTATCCTCGTAAGGTTGGAGTATTGGAACAGATCATGGTTAGTCATTATTAATAAAGCTCCACTGACTCATGTAAAGCTCCTTTAGGTAAAGAGGGCCTGTCTACACTTAGAAAGAAGCCAGATATTTTCTAGCAATGTACTTTCTTTCGGATGCCTCAGCAGGCCACGTGCTTTCCGAATTTAATTTACATTATTCTAATAAAAAGGTTTGTCAATATCTAAAGTGGTTCATTGTGTTTCATTGACTGTCTAAATCAACCTTAGAAAGTCTAACAGTTCTTCTTGCAGTTTTTTGGCTATGCTTTTCTCCACACTTAAACCCCCTTAGTGGTATTCCTGACTGTAGCTTGGGGTAGATTTTAATGATCCATCTAAGGTTGGTTTTCCTTCTCCAGCCATGCCATCCTGCAGTGTTGGTGTCCTGTGGGCTTCTTACTGTTACCATCTCCCCAATTACAGTGATGATACCAAAAGGGTGGGGGGATGCCAAGAATAGGCATCCTGGTTTGTCACATCCCGAGCCTCAGTGATGACACCAAGTATGTGAGGGAGGGGAGTTTGGGACAGAGCAGGTGGGAAATACAAACCAATTACATGGTTATACTACTATATGGTTATGTTCATCTTTGAGCCTTTAAAGCTCCTGCTTTGTAAATCTAAAATCTGAACCACCTTTACCTACTACTTCCACCTGAGGACAAGCTCCCCTCCCTATAACTCAAATTTTTGTTTATCTTAAAATAGAGCTATAAGACACTCTGATCGTGAGTCATATGGTCTTCGGGAATTTTGAATTTAAATGTGTATACTGGATAACGTTCAAAACAAAATTGCTTATAAAAGCACAGTACTCATCTTACTTACTTCCATTCTATGCTTTTCAGAGGAGGTTCTATTGAAACCTTTGGCCAGCCAGTCATTTTTTAATAGATGAAATAAACCCCTGTTTTTTTCCTGCTATCTGGTGCCATACTATCTGGTTGCCATACTTCCTGTATCATAACAATGATTACAAACAGACCTCTCGAACATAAGATTAGGTAGACAGAGAAGATTAGTGAGACAGCATGTGGGTGGAAGAGCTGACAAATTGAAAATAATGTGTTCTCAAAAAAGTACATGGTGATACATGGTGATTGGACATGTAGATTAATAAATATACCTTGAAACTTTAAAGTATTAGTAATTCAAAAAAAAAATCTTGTCATCACAGGCTTCTTGATAACATTGTCTGTTATTGTGGGCCATTTCAGTACAGAGAGTATATTACTGATCCTGTCAGTCACTTTGTGTCCCTTTTTCTTAATGACCACACTATGGAGGCTGGTTTTCCCTGTGTAAAGCCTGCCATACACCCACCGAGCTTGGGGGTGCCCACATGGGGTGACAGATCCCTGTTGCCCCACAGCTCGGCAGGCCAGAGAACTGACATGTCCGATGTACTCTGGCCGATGCCGGCTGATGCCATTAACTTCAATGAAGACCGGCCTCTTCATTGAAGCTAACGGCCGGCACACAAAGGGTGCCCGCCAATGCTTACAGCTCGGAACTGCAGCATGATAACCTCATCTCGCTGCTTTACAGAGCTGATCTAAGTGGGTGTATGGCAGGCTTAAGGTGTCCACCAGTCTAATGCTGGCCATACACAGGTTGATTTACCGCTCGTAAATAGAATGCTGCCCACCTTGAGCAATCGATCCTGCTCCATAGAAAAATCGATCGAACAGGAATCCGTCATGTTGGTAAATACCTGTTTAATCACCATTGTGTAAACTAGATTGCCAAAGGTGAAGCACACTACATTGTGGTTGTGTATGGTCAGCTGAAGAATGCTCACATCTCCCACACAGCTCCCAACTAATGTTTGCATTTCTTCTTTTTTGGGGGGATGATGGAGCTCATCTAAGTATAAATGTAGCCATACAAGAATGAACTTGACTCGCTAAGGATTAGGACATCCCAGAAGCCATGTCATTGCAGTTATTCAAGGATCTGAGTCACATGACCAGAATAAAATTGCTAAAAAAGGAATTTATACTGCTTGGAATAAAGTGATTTAGGGATGGATTATTTTGTGTTAGGTGTCTCTGTATGTGCATGGCACGAGAGAGGACGTAAGATTTACTGATAAATTACACCAAATTATTATAATTATGCATTTTTAATAACAACAGAATAAAAAATAAAATAACAATAATAAAATAAAGAATATTTAAAAACAATAGCACTACAGCTAATAATTCATGTCCAAAACTTGTATCCATGACCCGTACCAGGGCTGCTGCTGAGGCACAGAGTCTGCAATAATCTTATAATGATTTGTCAAAAATATGTCGGCTTTTGACAAGTCTGAAAACATGTAATTCCTTTTTTCCAAAATACTGTTACTGCAACAAGTTTAGGTGACATAAACAAAATGGAGCGCTGTCACACAGACTTGTAATATCCAGTTTTCACACATGTAGAGATTTACCACCGAGTTCACACATTTTTATATATTCACATCCAAAAACTCATATTAAGGAAATTGGAAATGAACACTGTCTGTTTCTTTCTAACAAGTAAAACACAAAAATACATAGCATGTAGTTTGTCTCTATCAGAAACACAGCAGGTCTTATATACTCAACCATATCCCCTGAAACCTATTTGTAATTATATTACCTGGTGAGCCTAAAAAAAGTTTTTTCCCCATTTTTCCCCCTCTAACACCCTTTATATCATCATCCTCTGCTTATCCTTCAGTCAGTTTCAGGGTGGCTGATGGTTGGCTGCTGAATACATTGCAAAGGGCAGTTTGGCAGTGGTTGTCAAATACTAACCACCACCCCCATGTAATCCTGAAGGGCATTTGCCCCTTAAAGTGACCAGGCATTTATAGAGATGGTCAAGTTGTTGTGTGCTGATTTTGTGAGTTGATTTCAAAGCTCCTGAACATGCTATCATAACCAAAATTGCTGGAGATGTACAGAAGAGTTGTGGAAGCATGTGTAGTTTTTGAACAAATTAAGTTCAAAATTCTAAACTTGATTTTTAACTTAATCTATACCAGACCTGTCAACCCTCCCGTTTTGGCCAGGAAAGTCACGTTTTTATGTGGCTTTCCCGGCTAAATCCCAATTTCAAGAAATCCCGGAATTTTCCCAGATTCTTGAAATCGCGCTGATCTAGCAGGGAGAGGGCGTTACTCTTCCTGCTAACGTTCCACCCTGCTTGTGCTGATAATGTGTGGGGTGGGACATTAGCCAGGAGAGTAATGCCCTCTCCCTGCTAGATCAGCCGAGAAGTGCACCCGTCACCGAAAGTGACGTCAGTGACAACACGTCCTGTACATGGAATGCGGAAAAACCAAGATCTGCATGCCGGAAGTCACTTCCGGTACGTCCCCCATTTTTTTCCAACTTGACAGGTATGATCTATGCACAACATTTTTGAGTTAGAGCAATACCTTCCTGTTTGTAGTATACCCTCAACCCTACTCTATATCACCAAGTTTGTTGATTATACCATGTACAGGGGCCTTAAAATTTACTCACACTTTCTAAAAAAATAAAATGTCCATCTGTACCGGGGAACATGGAATGTGATGTTTGCTAGGTGGCCATGCTTTACCGGTGATTGATAGGAAAAAAAACCAACTTAATTTTCTCTCATAGTCAAGTTTAAGAGACTTGAAGCACCAACAAGTTTATTGTAATTTTTCTCAATCTGTGACCTAGAACTTTTTGAATATTTCATTTAATCTACTGTTTAACAGTAATCCTTGTTTGTCACCAACCTGTTCCATTGCTATATTGATAATATGTCTAGCCCTCCCCCTCAATTTCATGTTACCCAAAATGTGTCAGCTTTGGCTTACACTCGAGTTAGGTACCAGGGTTCCTCCAGATTAGCACCCTTAGCAAATTGCTCTGACTGGCTGATTCTTTTTTAACTTATAAAAGGAAGCAGACATGCTATATGGTCAAATGATTCAGCCCGATTGTCTGATCAAATTCATACTATATGGCATGTTCCCAGGAGAAGTTGCCATTCCTACTTAAACCATAAATTCTTTTCACTTAAATAAAGGAATCATGAAATCTTTTTTTTTCCATATAACAAAACTGATAAATCAAAAAAAATATTTTGTTGACTGCCAGAGTATTTTTGCATGTTTTATTTTTGTTTATAGGAATCTAGCTCTACAGTATCTATCTCTTTGGTAAATGGTAATAATATCACTTTTGCAAACAAACAAAACATCAATGATCCTCCCGAGATATTCATGTCTGACTACAGGAGATGATTTCTACAAAGAATACCAGTATACATGAGATAAAGCAGTCTCCCCTACCCAGGATAAATGCTAGTTTTTAGTCAATCATCTCCATCTCCCTCTAATATCCCTGACTGGCTCGCTGGGTCTCAGCCACATAATGCAAATTTAAGTCATAATGTTTGCTATAGACGGTAGCAGTGGCGGCACTGCAGAATCAGTAGAGACTCAATGAAAAGAATAGTGGGAAGCAATTGTCCCCAGAACAGCTACGGCTTGCTCAATAATAGCCTTTATAAATTACCTCTTTGAAGCTGAATGTGACTATAGCTAACATAAAAATATGGAGAAGTGACAAATGACATTTACCTATTGACCCGTTGTATGAAACTCAGAAGTTAATGATATAATAATTGTGCTCTCCATGGGTTGGTTATATTTCCGGCCCTTGTTGCTGTGTTCCATTGCTGATGAACCATTGTAAGATTCTCACAGTTAATTATGACTGTGTTTTCAAAGATTTTACCCTTCCCCCATATTGGAAAAAAATGTATATCTGAGATTTGTTCTAATAGAAAAAGGGTTTACTTATATACAATTTTATTGTGGTCTGTTGATGGATTTATTGATTAATTGGTGACCCATTGACACCTCTGTGTGCTATAAAAGTAATTATCTGCATATTTGCATAATGTGCATTGTGAAAAAGGAGAGAATATTGCTAATTACTATTTCCAAAGCAATATCTTTCCTTATTGGTTCATAAGGTGGAATATTTACCACGTATCATAAGGTGGTGGTCAATATTCAGCCTTTTCAATCCTAGCTGGTGGTATTTTACCCTCAGTTATATCTCAGCTAAAATATATAATAGGTATTACCAGGAATCACTCAAAATGATGCAGATATAACATAAAAGACACCTTTACTTAGTTACAATAAGTATTAACACTTACAATATAGGTACATTCTATCATGGTCATATAAGTACACACACAATGTAACTGGCCTATAGATTAACAATATAGACAAAGTAATACTTTGAATACACAGATTGTATGATGGTCCTCTAGCTCACATCTTCTGTGCCCGCTCCTAAGTTTCTGACTGCCCTATCTGCACCACCACCTTTATCCCATTGTCCCGGTGATGTCTTCCTAGGAAGGGGTGGGATCTTGGCTATGGGAAGTGATGTAATGCCATGTGGCTTGCTCTAACCTCAGGAAGGAGCTCGATCATGACTCCCCCCACTTCCTGTGATTCCATAAACAGGGCTGAAACTCCTGCCCTGTAACACATTGAATCACATCTATAATGTGTTTTAACCTCAAATGTGTTTATTTGGCATATTTTTACTTCTAAATATGGTGACCCTGAGCAACACTTAGGCTCCTGTTTCCTGGCTATTGATATTTACCACTATTGTCCACTAGCCATTTTCCCAATCCTAGCATCCCCAGTGTCACTGATGACCTGGTGGGACATTTAAACAGATTACTTTGTAGTTTTCCATAATGCTTAAAAAAGTGGTGGTGAATGTTCATTGACAAGCACTTTCATGTGTTGTGTGTTAATTTGGTTCATACAATGGGGTATAAAAGTATTTAGTCAGCCACCAATTGTGCAAGTTCTCCCACTTAAAAAGATGAGAGAGGGCTGTAATCATAGGTATACCTCAACTATGAGAGACAGAATGGGGGGAAAGAATCCAGGAAATCACATTGTCTGATTTTTAAAGAATTTATTTGCAAATTATGGTGGAAAATAAGTATTTGGTCAATATCAAAAGTTTATCTCACTACGTTTATATATATGCTTTGTTGGCAATGACAGAGGTCAAACTTTTTCAGTTTTCTGTATAACAGGACATGAGATGTTAGCAAGCATCATACATTATGTGAAAGAACTCTAACCACGTTAATGTTTGCTAAATAATGCTCATACATTGGATTTAAAAAGTATAAGCAACTCTGTGAAAATGGTAGGTTTTTGTGAAATAATTTGAGACCACAATTTATAGTTCTAGGGTAAGGACAATAATCATTTAATAAAACTTTAGCAGGTAAAATAAAACTATTTATTATATTTTATACAGACTAATATTTACTGAATTAGCACTGGCATACATTGCTTGCTTTAGTATTTGTGTGTTGTTTTATTCTTTTTTTTCCCAGGCAAAACGCACCTTCTAATCCCCTTCACTTTTCATTTGTAAATGTACTTGTTTGCGGCTGCAATGGATTTGTAAAGAGCGCATCAGTTATTTAGAACAATGATTTTAAGCGGAAGCCATTCTCTTACATCTCCCTTCAAATATTGGAAAGAAAAACAATTAACAGTAACATTCTCACATCCAGTATCTGCAATCAATACAAAAGTGCAAAACTGTAAAGTTCAATGAAGTCTCATAGAAAGTTACCATTTGTTTCTACTCAACTCTAGATTGGAAAAAATTTGATTGCAAATGACTTCTAAACTACTTTATGACCATAGATCAAAAAAGATGTTATGTGTTAAATAAGACAAAAGAAGTGTAATATCTAGTTGTGTACTTATTTCTAGTGTGTATCAGTTAGATTATGTTATATTTCTTTGTAATTCTCCATACAAAGCTTAATTTTTATGCATGGTGACTACCATTCAATAAAACCCAGTAGCTAAGGTGACCATAACCAAGGACTATTTATAAGGGTTCTCATTTATGGGGATACAGTGGCTTGCAAAAGTATTCAGCCCCCTTGAACTTTTCCACATTTTGTCACATTATAGCCACAAACATGAATAAATTTTATTGGAATTCCACGTGAAAGACCAATACAAAGTGGTGTACACATGAGAAGTGGCCTGATGAGTGCTAATGACTAAATAGAGTGCACCTGTGTATAATCCAATGTCAGTAAAAATACAGCTGCTCTGTGAAGGCCTCAGAGGTTGTCTAAGAGAATATTGGGAGCAACAACACGAAGTCCAAAGAACACACCAGACAGGTCAGGGATAAAGTTATTGAGAAATGTAAAGCAGGCTTAGACTACAAAAAGATTTCCAAAGCCTTGAACATCCCACGGAGCGCTGTTCAAGCAATCATTCAGAAATGGAGTATGGCACAACTGTAAACCTACCAAGGCAAGGCCGTCCACCTAAACTCACAGGCCGAACAAGGAGAGCGCTGATCAGAAATGCAGTCAAGAGGCCCATGGGGACTCTGGATGAGCTGCAAAGATCTCCAGCTGTCCGCAGCCGAACTGTCCGCAGCCATCACTATGGGTTAGTATATTAAGCTTTAGCCTGAACTTTGGTTTTGGTCAGTTTTCCACTAGTTTATGTGTTATAGTTCTTACAGTAATCCCATGCACTCTGACTGTACTCTCTACGTACTAAATTTTAAACAATTACTCCTGGCTAAAAATGCATCCTGGCTAAAAATTGCTGCATCCTGTACACTATCCTATTTCTTTTAGTAAAGATCCAGAATGTGTATTTATTCTCCAATAGCTTTAGGTCTATCATTGGTAGACAATTTTATATTGCCATGTCAACTACAATCTCTTAGTTCATGTAGCTATTTACATGCCTGTACTCATTGTATCTAGTAAACTTTGGTCATTGATCTTTTATTTAAAATATCCTGCTGCTGTATATATGTATGTATGTATGTATGTATGTCAAGCTGAAAAAAAACATGCACAGTCAAATATGTTCTCAGACAGTCCACTAAACATATAGTGTTTAAACACACCACATACACATTCATCTCCAGCTATGTTCTGTAATGTAACAGGATTTGTGTCTTTTCAAGACACATTTACCTAAGACTATTTACCTAAACTATGGTATTTTGTTTTTAACTTTTAATTATGCCATCAATACCAGGACATGTATCCTTTAGTTCAATTTAGATGCGCTGTTGGGATTGTAAGAATCTATGTGTTTGACCACCATGGGAAAATGATTATAGACATGGGTGCACATAACTTTTTTAGTGAGCTCCTCAGATGAGTACAAGGAGATGGTGTTTGGTAGTATGTAGGGTGGTCTTCCTCACTGTCTTCCTCACTGTCCTCTCCATCCGATACCTGCATGGTAGATTCTGCTGCAGATGGACCTCCCTGTTCCTGATTGATCCTCCGATTAGCTGTCTCCATCCACAGGTCACCAGCTGGTGAGACTACCTGCAGACCAAATGTGAACCTTTTATAGTCATATTCCAGCTGTCACACAGTGCTTTTCTCCTGTCAGATTTTACTCTTACATATGCCTCCTCTGACTTTCATCCCCAGATTTACAACACCCTTAGAAGTCCAATCTTTTTTGTGGGATTATTAATTTACATTCCCAATTTCACACCTCTAACCTTTCATAGTTGTTAATATTCCCTGCAGTTATCCAAGTGACATAAATTGTATACATGTAACATTAAGCTGTGGCCGCCCAGACACGGAGTGCCTCCAAGTTATTAGTATGCATATGAGTTTTGTAACAGTAATGCAGGTACGCATAGCTAGTTTTTGGCCACTTATGAGTACCAGAGTACCACTTATGTGCACCCCTGGTCATAGACCCTTTAGTGACGTGTAACATTTAAAGGGGCGTCTCTTGAGCAGTTCCCCATAAATAAGACATTGGGTAACTTGTCAGTGATTTCAAACTACAGCCACTCTGAAACCGACCATCTATATTGAGCACTATTAGCACAGTGAGATTTATTCATATGACATTTACAACACTCTTAAAGCTTTGCAATCCCTTAAAGAGTTTTAAAATCCACATAGGCTAGATCCAATTTACTTAAATACACACTACGGTAACCTACAAAGTATACTGTTTGGTTATGTGATCCTACTGAGGATATCCACATAAGTATAGGTAGAATATTCCTCTAAATAGAATATACAGATTACATAAAATAACTACCAAGAATGAATTGCTCATTACGCCAATGTTGCATGGCAAACATATTTAACACTCAGCATACTTAATAGCATTCATGTCAGAAGAGGGTGGGGATACAATACTGTACATTTAATACAGCTACATGCTTTTGTATCATCTTTGAAATGTGAAATTCTGCTTGTATCACAATCCCTTATACTTCAGACAAAATGTCTAGACTTGATGAGTAATGCATTGTATTCCGTGCAGAGAAACATTAATGAGATAATAGCGTTGTTTTTGGAATAATGCCTGTTCTCACACTTCTATAATGCAATTGTCATTATGTATTGATGCTCCTCAGCAGTCTTTTGATAATGGATATTGTTTCACTTATTTCAACATCTAAAAAGCTAGAGGGTTATTTTGACCCATGGGCCGATAAAGTGTTGATACTGACAACACAAAATTTATAGATTTTTATTTTTTTGCAGCCTCTGGTATTCATTTCCTTTATCCATTATAGAGCCATGGAAGGAAGAGTGAAATTCATTTATCAAAGGCCATCGCTCACACAGGGAGCCTGAAGAGCGCACCTAAAGATATTACATATGCTAGATTATTAAATGTGGACCGTGCACTAAGGTCTGCTTACGTGGTAGCTCCCCGCCTGCTCTGAAAATGCTAGAAAGATGCAGTAGGAATAATTGGGAAAAAACAGCAAATAGTTACAGTATTACATAGAAGCCAGGTGATCTTTAAATTGCTGGGCCTCATAGTGGGATCTTTGAGACCCAAATTCTCATGATCTAGAGCTATGTAGGAGGGCGTTCGAGTAGCATTCAAGATCCTCTGCTTCATACTGTCATCCTGTTTTAGACGGGCCTGATGAAAGTAAGGGAGCCCATTGAGTTTCTTATCTCCTCACCATGATCATTTAAGCACTAGATTTTGTAGGCTACAGCACTTTGTAACATTCAATTAACCTCCTTGGCAGTAAGGCCAAGTTCAGCTCGGGGTAAAAACAAATGCAAAAAGGTGCCCCAAAAGTTAGACTTAAGCCCCCCACACATTGTTTGGTCGATTCCCGAGTGATTGATCGGCATACACGTTCAGCAAGCGATCGTTCCAGAATTGAATGTGAAGAACCAACATGTTGCTATATCGCTGTTTGATCACCATTACTTTGGATTGAATTGCGTTGCATCACCACGCCTTAATCGATTGCTGAAAATGTAAACTCTGCTGAAAATGTAAACAAAGTTTTCTGTTCTCCACTTCAGGATAACCATCTCCGTGTCCCCTCATCTTTTTGTTCATGTCCCCAATCCCTGATGACATGACATCCCTACATTTAATACACTGTGCCATTTTTATATGAACCACCCAGGAGGTTACATAAACCAAGGTGTATTTAAATAAAATGTAAATACTATTCATAATATATCTTAGGCTATGTTCCCACTTAGGTGTTTAATTGCCTGGCGAGCACGATTTTCAATCGTCTGCCGGGGATTCCGCAGGCGATTATTCGCCTAAGTGGGAACTTAGCCTTAAGCTGGCCATATACGCTTAGATTTCCCTGACTCGATTTGTTATACATTTAGATCGTGCATTGATCGAAAAGTGCACCATTTCCGCGATACGGTTTATCGCCAAACAATTGCCGACGTAACTAAGGATCAGCTACACAAAAAACGGAAATGATGGAAGTGGGATGAGGCCTGCATGAGTCGATTGATAGGAACAATCTAAAGTCTCAAACAACGTCCTTCAATTTGTGATAAATGGACTAAAGATTACCGACATGTCCGTTCCCTGCCCAATCGATTTTCCATGCGATTTCTCAGCGATCGCACACTTTAAACATGCATCGATTTGTGAATCATTATGATGTAAATTTTTTCAAAAATCATATGGAAAATCGAGACGTCTATGCCTAGATTTATTTTTAATTTCAATAATATTCTGTTATAGTAAACTTCACATGATCTATTTAGACTTTCCTATAAACTGAGATTGTTTTCCAGTCAAAGTAGCCTAGACTATTTGATCCATAGTGGCAACTAAAGCTGGCCATACACCTTTAGATCTTTCTGTCAGATATTCTTTAGATCTACCAACAACTATGTAGTGCCTGGTCCCCTGCGATTGATCACAGGTAGACCCAATTGTTTATAAAGTCCCTCATATTACATGGTTTTGGTAAAACAAATGGAGATCTACAGGAAATCTGACAAAGAAATCTGTATGGGTACCCTAATAGTCAAAGTACGCTGTTTTGCAGAAAGGCTTGTGGTACTCTAGAACACATGAACATTTAAGCTAGCCACACACGGCTCAATGAAGTTACAGATTAGAGAAACATCGTGCGCCGTGTGCACTCACGGCTCCCGATGTTCCTCTAATCTGTTTTTTCATCTGAGCCATCTATGGTTCCTTACAGCAGTATCAATGGCTGTGGAGAGACCCGGGCACTGGGAAACCGGGTCCCCATCGTACGGTAATTGATGTGCCCATGTGGTGCACGTTGGTTACTGTACGATTGACCCATGATCAATCGCAATGTGGTGACATCACCACACTGTAATTGATCGCCGGTCGATTGCACAGGAATCTACCTGTGTGTGGCCAGCTTTAGTCTTTCTGTCTTTATATGAATTCATGTTTGTATACACAACTTATATTGACAACTTTTAAATGTAAAAATAGGAATGTAGATAGAAGGATCTTCAAAGTTGTTGACAAGTACAGAAGTTTAGATCTAAACCTCTGTTCTTTCCTTTTATATATCTGTTCCTAATAATATCCTCATATTTAATACATATTTAACAGGATATTAAATAAATTGTAAGTGAAAAAATCTAAAATGATCGCTGATTAATGATTACACTAATCATGTCTACTTTCTCTGCATTAATTGGTATATTCTACATTTGACAATCATCATACATAGGGATGTGTAGCCATATTTTATGGCTAATACTCATGAGCACGTCAGCTGGTATATTACCGGTAAGGGATTTATCAAGTGAGTCAGAATAGAAATAGGTTACCGTGGCATACAGCACAAATCAGGCTGCCTTTAACATCACATAGGATTTACAACGGTTCTTGTCTGTTTTTCCGACCCCTGTGCCTGCAATCCTTGATTTTTAACTGTGGCAGTTTTGCACACCTCTTCTAAAGATTTATAATTGTATTTGCTTCAGTTTTCCACTTAAAACACAATGGCATGTGAGGAGTTGTCAGGGGCATGTTTTATGCAGATGCAGTGCTCAGTCTGAACAGCAAAGAGGGAATTATGAATCAAGTTCGGATATTAAAATATGTTTGTCTCAGTGCTGCTGTGTTTCAGTACTTCGTTGTGTATCTTTCAAATGATTCATTGACTGCAGATAACAGGCCTGATTTTAGACCTGTAAACTGGTGAACTCAGCAATCAAACATGTAACAACCATCCATATATTTAAATATTTTACCCAAACTTTGATTATGCAGAAAATTAAGAATATATCAGGTAAACAAGGTCAGGACTTCATCTTATTCCATGTGGCTATCTTTGCTTATTACAGAATAACTAGCTCACACAAAATAAACAACATTGTTGTATGCAGGTAGAGCCAGATCTATTTAATAGTATCTTATGACACCTTTGGGTACTATGAACTACCAATGGTTCATCTACTTTCTAGAGCAAAACGGTAGCATGGAAAATGGGTAAACATTCCACTCGTAACTTTCTACTGTATATCTTTTAGCCAATTAACTCTCAAAGTACATATGTTCAAAGCTAGCATTACACATATTGTTTTCACTGTATACCTTTATAAAGTACATTGTTGGACACATTTATGATCTCCTTGTGAAAAATCAGAAGTGTAAATGAGATTTTAATTAGGATAGTATCTCTATTCTTACCCTTATGTGTATATTATTATTATCGTAACAATTCATATACTGTACTGTAGTTTAACTCAAAATGTATGAAACAAAATTCCATTCCATTCTGATTGACATCATATCTTTCACACTATCAATGCCATAAAAGATGTGGGTCCTGTGTGAGTGTTTAGTAATTAAGTTTTACTGCAAGGGAACCCCCCCCCCCCCTTTTTTGTGAACTGTTAATGGTTGGTGTTTTACTTAAAACCCATGTTGAAGACAAACATAGAATATTGTAAGCAAGTAAAAAAATATTTACAAGGAAAACACCTCAAAAGATTTTTTTTATAAGGTTTGATCCTACTTACATGGTCTCATTTAGTCTAGTCCAGGGGGTGGACAAACTATGGCCCAGGGGCCAGATCCGGACCATTTAGCTTTTACGGCCCTTTGGCACATTGTTGAAAAGATGCTCCCCTCTGCTTGTTCTCTGCAATAAGTGCACATAATGCCTAGAGGTGTCCAAATGTTGCCTTGGGGACAATACAGTGATGTGATCATGTGATAACACTGTGGGCGCATCCTCATGGTGACAACAAGCAGCCTGTATGAACTATCTCTGCTCATTGCAATGTAAGAGCTTTTTTTGTAAACTGCAGGAAATTTAAAAAGATAACAACATCCCTGTCACAGGTCTCCTATTACACATCTTTACCATCATAAGTGATGCCGGTGATGCATGGAATTGGCACACCTATGGCGGGTCGGCCATTACAGGCTCCTGGTCCTGCCCCTTTATTACATTTAAGAAGCCAATGTGGGCGTTGGGTGAAAATGTTTGTCCACCCCTGGTCAAGTCTCTAATCTAACTGAAACAATTTTAAATTATTTTACAGTATCTAGAAAGTCAATAATTGGAATGTACCTCAGGCTACTTGAAAACCTTTGCTCTGTCTAAAAATCATTTACATCCCATGTTTCTGCGGATTGAAAACGTACATATAACTGCAAAGACATCTGTTCATGCTTCTTCTGAAAGCAGGGGGTGCGGGCACATAGACTTGTGCCAGGTGGGCTAAGAAAAGGTAGCGGTAGGCGCAGCACAAAAAAACATGGAGGGCACAGGACATGGTAATAATCCGTGGTTCATTTACCAACTAATTGATGGCAACAAAGGAAGACGAAGATGGTGATTTCAAGAAAGCAAGTGAGGGTCAAAGAATTGCTATTCTCATTTGATAAGAAAAGCTCTGCGGTATTTGCCATTTGCTTCAATTTAGAGTTACTGTTTTGTGCCCTGTGACTACTGAGCACCCTCACCATGAGGTACACAAAGGCCACCTCTTCACAAGCACTGAAGAATTTGAAAGCGAGATGATGTCGATAACCGTCCTTCAGATTCATAATTCAGATCAAGCAGGTAAGTTTATTTCCCGTGTGTGTTTGTACTAGTGTATGGCCACATTGCAGTACTTATTTAATAAGTATCACCTTATAATGTCTGTTTCAAAGATGAGGGTTTTTAATTCATTTCTTTTTTGTATATCTCATCTTACCAGGTATTAAATCCAATGAAGACTGTGCCCGAGATCCAGCTGAAAGAGAAGCAGAAGAGTGTAACATCTTGCACAGAAAAGTTTCAGGTAACAATCTGTTTATCTTATTTATACTTACTGTACAACCCTATCCCTAATATTCTTATTAACTTTATCTTGTTCTATGAAACTGAGTCATTAAAAAAGATTTTTTTCATTGAGTTAATATGGATTTTTTTTTAGGGTAGACCCTAAAGATATAAAATACACATAATTAGTGAGTACATAGTACAAGAATGCTTGACATTTACTTTCTCTTTAAAATCATCTTAGATTTTAAAAAAATGAATAAAGCACTGGCCAGCTTCTTTAGCAGCTTCAGCTGCTAAATTGATCCTATCTCTGTGCTATTCCCACCAGCACAATCCAGTGATGCTCAATGTTCTCTATGCATTAGACTCAGAAGTGTCTTTGATGTACAAAGTACATTATGTACATTAATACTCCTACTGTGTATGGCCATTTCTGATGAATAAGTGTACGTGCATTTTGATTCTTTTTAACCTCTATCTTCACCTAATAAAGAAAATGATTTACGCTCATGGGCATGTCTCTGTATTTATCTTCTTTTGCCACATTAAACCCCCCTGGGGCCAGCCACCCCTTTTGATTCAGCCTTTGCTGAACCATGCCCTTTATTGTATTGTATAGTATAGTTTGGGGATGTGTGGCAGCTATTTAGACAGACTGTTTTACTTTCTCTCCCTAAAACCACCCATTAACATTATGTGTCATTCAAGTCACTTCTTCTAAGCCTATTGCATCACTGTAGCAACATAACAGTTGCCATATTTTGCCATATAACAGAGAACGTACAGAGGAAAAAAGGCTTTTGGTGTCACTGGACCAAAGACACCTGAATTAAGCCTCCCATACTTAAGAACACTCCATACAATTTCCTTTAGATCTACCAACAATTACGTAGTGCTGGGTCCTCCCTGATAGGATACATAGTTATTGTAAGGTTTGGAAAGCTCATTATATTACATGGTTGTGGTAGAAGAAAAGTTGATTAGAAATTGTATGGTAAGATTGTATGATGTATGGGGGCCTTTACAGCTAAGTATAATGTTCTTCTTTTTTTTATTTTAAAGGGTCACTAGAAGCTTGATAGGTTGACAAAATTCTGGTATTGAATCTTGTATGACAATATACTAACACTTTGGCCTCCTAAGTATAAACTTTGAGTGTTGCACACGGTACATTTGTTGACATATAGTTTACAAATATTGCTCACCTGAGCTGCACTCCGGTTGCTTACCTGTTCCAGGCAAGCCTGCAGCATCCCTCTGTGTAAGCATCCTTGCCGATCCTTTCAGGTTCCACCTGGTGGGGTGCCCACGCCATTGATCTGCATGTAAATGCAGGCATAGGCGCCTGGGTCCTCACATCCACTGGAATGTGTCGATAGGGGGGAGAGAAGGTGGGAATTTTAAAGAAATTACTTTGTTTTGTGTTTTTTTTATAAAATGGCAAAACAGAACGCTCTGGGGTTTAACCAGTTCTCCTAGTCAAGTTGTGGAAGATTTCCTACTATATCGAATGGTGTTTGATGATGTCTCCTTTATTGATTTATCATTGGCTTTCTTAACAGTTTGGTCTCTGACAGCCTATAGAGGAATAATAAATTCCATGTCTTCTTTCTTACACAATCTTACACAAATAGTGCTTGGGTAAACAATAGAATGAAATTCCAAAATATTCCCTGCCAAAAACATGAAAGAAGTACTGTTTTGTGCACAAATTACTAACTATATTTTTTTTTTACAGGAAGTCCATGATCTAAAGACCTTCATGAAGACACATGTAAAAATGAGGACATCTTCCCTTTTTAGTTTGCCAACCAAAGTGGATAAGATGCAGCCATCTCATTTACAGGACCTTCAATGGGTGAATGCTCCGCTGCTACACAAGAATTATGAACATCTTTTCCCAGCTTAACCTCCTCAACCTCCTCCCAGCTTAACCTCCTCAACAACATCCCTAGAAGGAAACTGTTTTGCTGGAGAATACAACCAACTATGTAGAAAGTACAGTAACATTTTTATAAAGAAGATGACTTTGTAGCTGATAAGCACAAACAATAACTCTACTTAAGGCCATGTGGGACAAAGTTATTGTGCCTATCTTCTCTATAGATAGAAACATTCCACTTGCCCTGTTGGTCTTTTTCCTCAATATATTATCGCGGACAACACCATGATGTGAGGGACATGAATGTGCAGTGAAACAGACCACAGACATGTCGACTAAAGACTTAATATTTATTCCTTTATATTTACTGATGGTTTATATCACAGAATTTCCCACAACATGTCTGCCCTGCATAAGAATTTCTTGACTTGTAATTCCCCTTTGTCCATTTCCGGCTTACTGACATTAATTTACAACTTTATATAAAAATATTCATCAGAAACTGTATGTTGTGTAAATTGTGCTTTACTAAAAAAAAATGTGGTATCACTTAATGTAAAAAGTGTTTAGATGATTTCATCCAAAAACAGTAAGAATAACAAAAAATGTGAAAAGTAAAAAGTATTTAGATAAAACATAATTTGTGTTGCATTTTTGTGTTTTTGCATAATAAAAAAACTAAACATAAAAGAAAGTAAAAATAATGTTTGTGTCTTTTACTTTTCCTTTAACTTATACACTAGCCAGTTGTGAAAAACAAAAAAATTATTGAAGCTGGGTATTTTTTTTACAAATAATAAATATATTGTTAAAAAGTCAGACTGGTAAGAGGAGGGGCCATGGTGGGAGCCAAACATGCATGCTGAAACAAATGGGCAAGGAACATGCTAATGGCAGTAGGAGGCAAAGTGGCAAAGAGAGTACCTCTGGTTGAGGGTGAATGAAGGACACGACCATAACCATTATAGCAATGTTACCTATCACAGGTAAATTATTGGTTAGTGTTAAGCTCGCAATTCGAGAATTAACAAATATCTTGAATATGTTGGTGGTTGTCGATTTTGAATATTAGTGGTATGGCCATGTATTGCGAAAATAATATTCGCATTGCGGAAACAAACATAGCATGTGTCCATTTATTTAGAAGATTTTCGCAATTGTGCCGATATTTTCGCAATGCATGGTCATACTGGGAATATTTGAATTTATGGATATCGAATTGAATATTAGTAGAATTAGCGAAATATCGTGAATTGGAATATTACCTATGCCACTCATCACTAGTATTGGCATACACATGGCTGTGCTTTATGGCAGGGATACTTTAAACTTCAGATACTAATGCACAGCACTGCTTTATATGTATTTAAGTCAAGTGTTTGGCTATTTGGCATTAAGTTCAGCTATCAAATTTTAAAATTAGGGGATGCATACATTTTCTGTAAGTAAGGCATCAGAAGGTAGGCACCTAAATCACTATTTTAAATTTTTTGTAATAACCCCCTACACAAAAAGAAGCATTGAGCCCCCTGTTGTGTGGGGCTAACCACTATGTAGTCATATATAGTGATGAGCGGCATAGGCAACATTCGTATTCGCGGCATGCAATATGGAAAACATTCGGAAAATATTCACATTCGGCAATATTCAGGGTTTTTTTTATTGCGAATATTGTCAGTTTTTATTGCGAATTTCGCGCGTGCAATATATGTTTAACATGGAGCGAATTTTTATGCGAATTTTTAAAGTGACGATTTTCGCAATATTCGCATCACACCAATATTCAATTAAAAAACTGTTGATGGTGTTGCTAAGCTCTTGAAACACAGGGGTTTATTAAAGATAAAGATAACAGTTGAGGTAGCATTACCGCTATGACGTCCACTACAGTTAAAAAACAAACACAGTTGCATTTCAAATTAAATTTGGGGACAATTTTTACACTAGCCACGCTTAGCGTGGCTAGTGTAAAAATGGTCCTCAAATTTAATTTAAAATGCAACTTCCTTTTTTATATACAGCCATCGTGCAAAAACATGCATCATATATACACACACCAATCATACAGAAACATTCATCATTCACATAGAGGCAAACACACAGAGACAAACACATTACATGCACTCTGACTACTGTCTGCAGCTAGTTCCCCCATAGGTGTCTTCCTGTTTGCCCATCTCTAAGGCTTTCAGGTCTGATTAGCACTGGTAGGGGAGGGTGGACTGTGTGCAATCCCCAGAGGAAGAACACAACTGACAACAGGGAGAGCCAAATGGTAGTTAAGTTCTGCAATAGATGGCTCAAAGTGCCACCTCGGCTGCCCCCTTAGCTGTGCCCCCAGTTATACCTCCACGCCCCCTCCAAGAGGGGCCCACCCCTCAGTTTGGTAACCACTGTGATAAGGGATGCAGAGAGCCATATAAAGGTTCTGATCCTTCCTTAATATAAAACTGATCTACGTTACCGGGGCATATGCATTAGTTTTACCTTCTTCTCTTTCAAATCAAATTAGGGTCAACCGGAAGTAAAAATTTATAATCCACCCATACATACATATGTACATCAGAAAAGACAACCAATTCTTTTGGACATTTCATGTAGACGTGTGAGGTCCAGGTCAGAACTGTCAGAATATCCAGTCAGCTAATGAATGTGATCTACATGATTAAGAAGCCAAAAGTCTCTGCATTAAGTGCGCATTATCTGCTTGCTCACCCCAGGCCTTGTCTGTCTAATGTAGTGGCAAACATTTAGCTACATGAGACATAATTCCAGTCAATGATCTCTCAAGCCGAGAGTGTTTGGCTTTTTCCCTGTATAGGTAGCTTATACAGTAAGGTTTCTGTATATCAGGCAATTGATGTGGATCATTGTATTACTTGTTCAGTATTGCAAATAACTATACATTATAGTGGAACATAACAATCTACATTTATATACATTCTGTATTTGGGAACAAAATTATTGCTGTAAAAAAAAAGATAAAATCAAACATTCGAATCATTTGTAGAATTTGCATATTGCAACTGACCTTTACTTAATGTTTACTTCAAGAATAGCCAGTTATAGATCTTTTAGTGTAATCAATAAAATATCTGCTCATTTATAGCCAGTGGAAGGGCTATTTGACATTACAGTATGTTTTCTGTCTGTGAATTCTATCTGACATTTAATTCCCCTGTCTATGATCTCTCAGATTCTATGCTACAAAGTTAATCATAACAGTGAACATTAAACTGGCAAGAGTTTAATAAAAAATAGTAACAATGGAAATAAAGATACTGACAGTATTTGCTGTAATTTGTTTTGGCAATCTTCAAGTTTAACTACTTATTTATTATGTTATGAAGACAGCCAATTGTTCTATGATCAACTCCCAAACATGCCAGTGTGGTATATACATAACTTGGTGGTTGGTGTCCTTATGAATGGAAGGACAGAAGGTCATAAGGATGTTGAGATTTGTTTCTTATTAGTGATGAGAAGAATAGGCAACATTCGTATTCACAAAATATCGCAAAGGTTTCACCTAATTTTCTCAAAGCAAATCGTGAATTCATGATCTCCAGTCATTAATACCTTCATTGCACAATAAAATTGCAATAAAAAGTGCCAATATTAGCAAATTTTCATGATCAATACTATCACATGAAAACTTATCATTTATTACCTTCCTTGCACAAATCGGCACCTATACATGCAAATATTGTGAATGCAAACCATGGTAGTTCTGGGTCCTGATGTAAAAAATCTTGAATATTCAGGATCATGAAGATATAGCACTATATTCGAGATCTTCGCGAAATCTCGAAGTGCCAATGTTCACAATAAAAATTTGCAATCAACACTATTTATGCAGCACATATTTGTATTTAGGAATATTTAGGGATTTGTATTTAGACGGGAAGTCTGTTATATCAACCACTAATAATCAGTATTCTACTGCCCATATTTAGTAATATTGAAGATATGCTTTAAACAACCTATGTCACTTCTTGAGTTCTGTAACCAAAGACGTGACTTGAATTGGCTATAAAATATTATTACTAAACAAACCCAGTTAAAGGATACTATTACAAGCAATATAATGACCTAGATGAATAATACTATTATTACAGATTCCGTGTAATATTATTAGCTTGAGTTGAAATCATGATCAACTATTCATCCGTTATCAGCCATTATGAGCTTCCCCACTTGTACACCTCATTGAACTTGGGCCACATCAGGGGTAACAGTCATGGTGCATCCAGGTGCTGATGGTAAGAGCTGTCAATTTTCATTCCTCACTTTGAGAGCTTTGTCTTTCTAAGGACATCCTGAGATTAATGAACACTGACACTGAGCTAGGAAAAAAAGAGTTGCGGTAGAGCTTTTTCATTTTTTGTAAATAATGTTTTACAATATACTTTAGGAAAATAAGAAACTGGCGCATCAGAAAAATAGCAACGCTGATAAATATGATTAATAGGCACGTTCATGTGAATTGCCTTTTAAGTCCTGTACAAGAGATAATGAATCATAGTAATTTGGTTTCTGACATGTTTTCCAAAACAGCAACAACATCATTCAGCCAGCAAGCATAGCACAACAGCATCTTTTTATGACGGTGTAAGACTATACTGGACATAAGTTACAATTATATGTTGTAGTAAAAAATAGAATTCCTCCAATTTCCCCACTACCATATTTCCAGGAGCATCTTTATTGCAGTATACCATTGCTACCATCAAACCTTCCCATTGTGGACATCTCATTCATGTATTTGGCAAAACATTTGACATTGCCAATAGAATATGTGGGGTCCCCCAAAGATTGCAGTATACCATTGCTACCATCAAACCCTCCCATTGTGGACATCTCATTCATGCATTTGGAAAAACATTTGATATTGCCAATACAATATGTGGGGTCCCCCAAAGATCCCACAGAATTCAGAAAAACGATGGTTGGTAAATAAGTGTTAGGTACCCAGTCGGTGATCCCATGCTGTCCTTAGCCACCCCTGAGATTGCACGCAGTCTCAGGGGGGCTGCATAACCAAGGCATGTCTCCCCAGCCTGGCAGAGGGATCCATTCTGGTGGAACTACTGTTCGGCCAAACAGCATCCCCAGAGGCCATGTGGATGTGCTCAGCTCAGTACAGACATGCATTCTCTTCTGGCCGTAGAACCTCTGCTAGGCCAAGCTTAATTACCAGAGATTATGTGAATGTGCTTAGCACAGTCCAGGAGGGCTGCTGCCCCACCACATGGGCGGGAGATTTTCAATTTGAATTTTCTGTGTCCCAATTGGCTGCAGAAGATTCACCAGCCAGTTGTTTATATTCTATTATGTCAGGTGGCACTGTCTGTCTGCAGATGTCTTTGTGGCCAACAGTGACCTGGCCTGATTTCTGATATAGCTTTACACTGCCAGCTTTGTCCCTGACCACGCCACCTGCTTTATCCATCTGTACCCACACACCATATATTTAATTGTGTATTGTGGCAAGTTCCACTTGAAGGTTATATGGACACAGTATGCTACCATAAAGATGCACCATGAAAATTATATTACATGATTTACAGTCACAGAACTACCTGTTGAACAAGCTTTTTGGAATGCCCAGTGATTTTCTTTGGTTGGGCAAGGATACGTTTTGCAATGTAATCTATATTTAAAGCTTTGGCATTTCCAATAGAAGTTATTTGACTACAGCACCTGCAAATAAATGATAGAACATTCTGATGTGAAGGAAATTGAAGCAGATTATGACCTTTTCTATACAGTGGATGAGAAGATTTAGTGTAAAGAAAGTCTTCATGGAGCCAGACATCCATAATTTTGATTAACTTTGCAATGTTTCAGAGCAGGGTCATGGTATTCTGCCGGTACCCTTTGAGATGTCAGTCACATTTCAATAACTTTCCAGTGTGAGCGTGTAACTTCTGTCTTTCCGCTAAGTTGAATGAGGCAGGTTAGCTTATGAATGCAGCATGAAATGTCACTCAGAAAATGTTGTATTATGCTAGCCATTGATTGGCATGTTTACGGCCACAAGGATATTGATATATAACCCACTGTTGATGGATGATGTGCATTTTTTTTTGTATCTTGAACACACATGCTTTATACGTAGATTTTATTGTTAAAATCCTATTTGATGCCATTTGTTGTTTTTCTTTTTAAACAAGTGAGATCCGTCTGCTGTAGGTGTAGGGTGATGTTTGTTGAAGCTCAGCGTACAATCCCCAAAGCCTGTATATTGAATGCTACTTTTTGTCTTTGCTTAAACTGCTGCCTAATTACAGCTGTAGATGTTTGGAAGAATACAGAGAAGAAGTGCAAGACATTTCTGCCTGCTAATATACACAGTAAAGACTAAACCCTCGAGCAAAATAACACATTCACGCAGCAGAAGCTACTCTTTTAGTATAATTAAAATAGTTATTTAAGCCAAACCATATATTCCAGCTACATATTATTATTATTTGTATTATTGTTATATTATTCAGTTTCCATTTTTTATATTGTCAGCAACATATAACAAAACACTGCATATAATGATTTAGAGTATTTGTTATTATGTATTTTCTTGTAGCCCACTCTTTCACACCACCTGCATTTTAGGCACACTCACAGAGACTCAGATAAGCCAGCTGGGATGCTTCTTGTGGGGTAACCTTTTTTTCATTGATATACATGGAAAATCAATGACTTTAATCATTAGATTAGCATAAGTTTATTAAATATATATGCACACAAAGTGCTATGTGAATGTTAAATTTTTAGGGACCTTTTACCTTTGATGGGTATTACACTTTATCAAGCAATATTCTCAAATCCCTATACCACCAGGAGGCCGGCGCTTACTTGGTTCATCTTCTGTTTGTCTGCTTATTTTGTTCATCATCTGCAACCTGAGATGTTGACTTAGAGATGGTAAAATCAATGGAACTCATTGTTTCTATTCTTGGGCACAGTGTTCTAGTTAAGGGATAGTTGCCCCTTAAGCTAAGTGGGGAGGAATGGTGGACACACACCGCAGACAATCCTGCTGACTCTGGTATGAGATAGTCCTATTGACTCTGGTATGAGACAGAGTTTGAAGCCTTCTGTCCTTTAGTAACACAAGGGCAGTTTGGTTCCATTCAACCTGCATACATTGCCATCTTGTGTTGTTTGGCGCTGTACAGCATATACATGGTGCAGATGTAGAATCAACCCTTTAACTAGATTGGACTGGACAGGCGTGTCTACCCTTCCCCACGGTTTCTTTCCCCCACCTCATCTCCGGGCCGCGGTGGCCTGCCCTGTTGGGATGGGGGTCCACTGGTTCACCCCTCCCTCCCATTCCTCAGTCGTGCTGGCTAATACACGCAAGCTATTTTAGTTGGTCACAACAGATAGATGCATTATCCTGAGGAACCCAAGTGAACCATGTTGACAGTTAATTTATAAAAGAATGCATCTAACTCTATAACTTCAACTGGGAAATCAAGATCGCTGTGAATTGTAAGTATAATAAAATTGTGTTTGTATCTTCTCTTGATTATTTGTGCATGTTTTCCTGGGTTTAGTCTGCCAACTAGTGTCGAGCTCAAATATTTGAATTTTGAATATATTCGGCAAATATCGGCTATTCGAGAATTCACAAATTTCGAGAATATGGCGGCGGATATTCGCAATTTCGAATATTCGCATTGGGATGCTTATGGGCATGGATTGCGAATATATATAATTTTAAAGGTAATTACAAGGCAATTATAATTGCGAATCTAGAATATTGTGAATATTCGCGAGTATTCGCGAGTATAGAATCTAATTTTAGTAGACTTATTCGCGAAATATCGCAAATTCAAATATTGCCTATGCCGCTCATCACTACTGCCAACTAAAAGTCCCACTTTGAGGGTAATTTTGGTTGTTTGGTAGCTGTTTAGTTTTGGCTGTTAGCTAGTGGGTGGCCTGTAAGCCATTCTTATATACCATTAAGCACAACCGCAGGGCAAATGCAACATGCCATATCTCACCCGCATTCACACTTGCTATGCAAAATTGACATGTGTCTGAAAGATACAGCATGGAAAATAAGTACTGTTACCCTAGAGTAGGAAGTAGGTTACTGGCAGGATACATTTGTGAAAACTGAAGAAATTGGTAAACAGCAATATTTAAAGCCAGCAATTTTCTGTGGATCTGTGCGTGTATGGCTGGCTAAACACACTGGAAGGATGAAGCAGAGAATACATTCAGTTTCCACCCCTCCAGTGTCTGTCGCAGACTGAAGAGGCAGAGCAATGTGGAGACTATTCTTTGCTCCGCTCCTCCAGTGTGCTATGGGGCCCACGGGGCCTTGGGAAGGTAGAAGTCATTGTGACGTCTACATTTCCAGGCCCCCTTGTTACTTGAGCCTCAGTGCAAGGACCCTGGAGGGACTGAGTATTGCTGGATTTTGTTGATTTTCAGCCACATAAGTGTTTTTTATTAACACTTTGCCCTATTCTGGTGCTGATTATGGTGGGTAAGGGGATGATATGTGCACTTTAATTTCCTCTCTTCGTCTTGCATCATTCAAAGAATACGCTTACTATGTTACTTGAGACCAATTGCTGTTAGTTCTCTTAACACAAAAAAATGCAAGCTCTATGGAGTGCTTGGATCATAGAGTCAATGCTGCTTTATGCAGGTATGTCATACCTGCTAATCTTAGGCGCTAGACAACTACAAACTCAGGTTCAGGCAATATTAGTATATCTGGTTGTATGGAATGGATCGGGATAAGAAAAATGGCAGCAACACATATGGGCAGTAAAGCATAAAAATCTGATATATTTAATTTTATCATTTTTATTGATATTATCATGTATGGGGAATGTCAGCACATTTAGTTTTTTTCTTTTTTTAAGATCAAAAAGCTTCATGTGGCTTTTACTGTAAAATAAGGTTTGTTTGTTTCATTCACTCAAAACATTCTCTGGGGCAATAAACTAAAACTTGTCATCTTATTCTCTATGAATGGTTTAACCCTCCAGTGCTGGTAGAAAAAGTAAAGAATTGGTAAAAAGAAAAAAAAAACATGCTTTAGGAATCAAAAGCCCCAGAGCACTCAAGGGCAACACTAGAAATACAAACAGCATGCATTTTAAGTTTTTGTCTGCTGACAAATCCATCTTCTATCATTGCGCTTTTCTCAGATAAAAGAACAAAAATAATAGCTTACACTGACAAAGGAAATATCAAAATAATCTAACTTAGATGATATTATGCTCGGAATAAAGACACAATGTCATGTCAGTTATTTTCAAGGTTGACAGTCAATGAATGTAATTCCATCCACATTTATACAATGATGTTTGTTTCTGATCACCTAAACTGAAACTTTCTGAACATACTGAATTCTGTCATTATTAAAAAACAGTTTTGAACTAAAATAATAAAATAATCTTAAGCTCCATCTTGAGCTTTTTGGACAGAGAGCAAAAACCATGATGGTGGCGTCTTTGACATGTCCCCAATAACTTCAATAGGTAAGTTTTACTTGTGGTATACTTGTGGCAGGATGCAGTGCGTCTTTTAGAATACAGAGACCCGCTCACTGTCAAAAAAAACTCAGTGGTCATTCAGCGTTATAAAGCAAGGACTTAAAAACGAGAATTGCCTGCCAGACAGATACGGCCTTTTCTTTCCTGGATGGAGATATTACAGTGTACAGTGCAAGTGTGGATGTAATACAACTTGGTTAAAATTCCTATGAAAAATAATGAAATTACCCATAATTCATTCTGAACCTTCCAAAGAACACTGTACCTAACCTTTTCATGATAAAAAAAATTTAAGAATATGTGTGATTTACCCGAAACATCAATTTCTCATCAATGTTCTCATCAGAAACTTAAAATGTGCCTAGCCAACTAGAACAACAGGAGTTCTAAAGAGAGTCCTTCTATACGAACATCAGGAATCTGTTGATTTCCTTGAAAGAGTGTTTAGCATTTTGTAAATTGTTGAGATGGTCCATTTTGACATGTTGTACTTATTTGTGACATCAGGTCACACAATCCCCACTCATATTTCTTCACATTTTCCTCCCTTTGAATTGTAATTCCTTTTTTTTTTAGCTTCTCTTTCTGCCTTCCTTCTGTGAACCACTGTTTGAAACCCTTAGATATTCGCATCTGGGTTCAGAGTACAGCTTACAAATGCTTTACTGACAGGACGGGGACACAGGGATATGTCTCCTCAGCTCCAAGGAATCTTAGATCCATGGGGGTGAGGAATCAGCCCAGAAGCAAGCTGCCTCCTGCTTCTCTCCCTGTGAGGGGGAAGGGAGGGAGGAGGGGAGTTGCTTTTCTCCCTTCGTGCTGACACACAGCACAGCCGGCTTCACTACATGCAGTCTGCCGCCCCGACAGCACACAAAGGGTGCCCGGGCCGATTGTGACCCAATGTTTTTGACGATTTCCTGCGTGCGATGACGTTATCACGCACGGTCGATTGGCCAAACCATTGGATCACAATCTCTACATTAGATCACAATCTCCGCATTAGATTGGAAGGGGGTGCAGATGCCGGGGGGAACAGCTGTGACACACGGACTCTGCAACTCAGTAGCATGTGCGCAGGTTTTAATGTTTTATATTGTAATTGTATTTCTTATGATGAATAAACAGCAAAGATTATTTTTACTACTATTGTGTTTTATATAATAGTGCCTTAAAAGTCCCCACTAGGCCTAGTAATATTGTGAAGTAATCTAGGCCTAGACATCCACTGGGCTTCTATTTGTTTTTGTATGATAGAAGTTGGCATGTGGCACAGCATTGGATAGTTACTGAAGTCTCCATTGGTACCCCAACCCCATTTTGTAACTGTATATTTGATTGTTTACACAACACAACTCTGATACGTCCTGAGCCAGCAGGGACAGAATGTAAAGTTAAAAGCTAATACTTCTGTCAATCAAAGCTCTTGAAAGGGTTTCATTTAAAGTATCATATAGTATTTTGTCAAATCTCTTTTTACCAATTTAAATATGTATTTACAACTGACTGTCAACACAGTAAAGGGACCTGTGAAAACAAAAACAAAACCCATACACATGGAGAATTTCCAGCTGATCCCTACTCATATTACCTATAAGCTAGTTCCTTAACATGCTTTGTGTATTGCTTGAAATAACATTTAGCCCTGCTGCAATGTACCATGAAATGCACAGGTAATAGCACTTACGGTGTTGCGTGCTGCGTTTGCTAAAGTTGGTCATTTGGATTATCATTTATCTTAATTCTTAACTCCATAAAACATTATAACATTACCATACATTGGATGTGTAAAATGCAAATACGATTGTGCAAACTATCAATGATTGATTTGCTTTAATAACGGCCATGTTGATATCAGACCTCTAGTAATATCACAGATGCATTCAAAATAGGTTACATGGGAAGCAAACACTATAAATTAAAGATGAGAGGTACTAACATCTGAAACATAAATCAAAGGCAGGGTAATAAAAAGCAACATGATGCAAATGTTAGGTTTCAACAGGCCTTGCATATGTAACCACAAGAAACAAAATCAGCCAAGAGGCTTCGTATCCTCATTTAAACTGTTTAGATCCAGAGGAAGAGATGATGTTTAGCATTCAGTCTAACCTCGTGTAGCCTTTCAGCTGTAAGGTCATAGTCATAGTGGCCCCATTAAAGGCAGCTCCAATAAAAATGTTTTACTCAACATAGTACTTACTTATCTGAATAACCAACCCATGCTTTTCTCTTTGGCTTCGCAGCATCTAATTTCTACAGATGTTTACTGCTACCGTATATTGCTATATTGATCATAACCACACATCTATTATGTGTACAAGAAACAGGACAGGTCCTTGAGTGGGACTCCTTGCTCTGATTAATGGACTGTGTTGGTGGATTTGAACCAACTTAAGTGACAAATTAGAAACAAATAAATAAACTATAGAACAAACCAATGGCCCATTCAAACAGGACCCCAAACAACTGTATTTGCCAGATGTATGAATGGTTAAAAAAGCATAACTTATCTAAAGTAATTCTTTCATATAATTAAAGCTGGGCATACATAGCTCAATTTCCCATTCGATCATTCGTTTTTGAAAACATAATGTAATTGATTCACAACAGATCAATTCCTTTCCTTAGCCATGTGTGCATGCTCCATTGTACCATTGAATTCAAATCAATTAAAATTAAGAAAACCCGTCAGATACTGTTGGTAAATAAGATCAATCGAAATTTGCCAACATATCCAATCACATGCTCGATCGATTTTTGTCCGATTTGGATCCAATAATTCAGCTAAAAAGCAACTGTTTTTAAAAAGATTGTTTTTTTTAAGTCAATCAAACGGAAACATTGAACTGAGTATGCACGTCTTTACTTTCCAATTGATTGGGTACTCTTTACATGTACCGTATATGCCGGCGTATAAGGCGACTGGGCGTATAGGACGACCCCCCAACTTTTCCAGTAAAAATATAGAGTTTGGGGTATACTCGCCGTATAAGACTACCCCCTCTTCCGCACACGGTACTATACTGTGGTTGGCACACTAATGGATGTACGGTAATTCATGTACGGTAATGACTCACTCTCAGGGCTGTCACCGCGGGATTTAAAAAAAAAAAAAATCAAGTGCGCATGTGCGAGAGACGTAAGAGCTCATCTCGCACATTACGTCTCTCGCACATGCGCACTTGAGAGAACAGAGAGAGAGAAAAGGGGTGGGCCAGAGCGGCGCTGCTTCCCGCGCGCGATGAAGGAGCTGGCACCCTTGCAGCATTGATGTCCCGCCACGGCCCCGCTTAACGAAGCACTGAAGGAGGTACGGTAGGCATAAAAAGCAAAGTTATGTAAAGTGCACCCGGCGTATAAGACGACCCCCGACTTTGGGCAGAATTTTAAGGTGCTGAAAAGTCGTCTTATACGCCGGCATATACGGTACATTTTCATTTGGATATATCTCATAGACAGAAGATTTAAAGATTAATTTTGCAAAGTGAATATGCCCTACTCTTTTAATGAAACAATCCAAATGATTGTCATAGAAATTTAAATCTCATTCTTTATAGAAACCTCTTCTCTTTTATAGGATATGCTAATTTGCTTGATTACTTCACATTTAGCACCACCACAGTTTAGGATGCCCTGTTTATTTTCCCCACCGGTTTTGTTTGCCTTGGCAGAGGTCAAGGAATTGGCTGTCTGTCCTCTAAGTAGCAGCTTCCAATATCTCTGGTTCCTCCGAAGTTGTGCAGATTCTACCTGATGATGTGCCTTTCTCTGCATATCCTGCATACACTCAGGCTATGCACAGTTGAATTGGATTTTAGAGGGTGTTCTGCAGTCATTAAGCAGATTAGTTGCAGGTTACAACTTTGCCCTCCCTGCTGTTGGCTGATGAGCCAATAAAGCTTCTCTGTTCCCAGTCACTAGTTACCTGTTGTTGTGTTTAGCTTGGCTGACTTGCTAGTTGTTTGTACTTTATTACCTATGGCTGATCAGACCAAATTTGCCTGTAATCCTCTGCTTTGTATTTCATCCTCGATTGACTATTTTTGTTTGACCCCTTGCTGTTTTTTCTCTACTTGCCTCTGCTGGACACTCTGGTTAACACGACCCTGGATTGCAGGACCTTGCTTTAGTGTCCACTGTCATGTTATTGTTAGCTTTTGGTCCCCTACCAACCCTTTCCAAAAATGTGCAGGAATGGCAAAATTAGCCTTTTAAAATGAGCAGCATTACACATTTTAAGACCAGTTTTATCAGACTTTCTAATCTCCATGACATGCTACTTATGAATATTTCAAAGACTATTCCAACCCTATAAAACTGTTCCCTCCATGTTCTATATTCAATAATATTTCAAGTTGCATTCTTCTAAGTAGAGTGGCCAACATTCCAAATATGAAATCAACTACCCAAAAGGGTGAAAGTAGATACTAGCACCCAGAATTATCATTCGGGGGGAAAATTTCTGGGTGCTAGTGTCTACATTCACCCTTCTGGGTAGTTGATCATGTTCTATATTCTCCCCCTTTAGAATGTTGGACTTGTTGGATTAATGATGGTTGTTAAAAGAAAAAATCAAAACAATCCTCCCAGTGTCTGAATATTTGGATTTATATAACTTTACAACTTTAAAGTAAAGAACATTCAGTCTAAACAATGGTGGTTAATTATAGCAAAAAATGGACATTCATTCATGGACATGAATTATATAAGATGTTTTGTTTTTGTTATGTTACAGCCCGCACAGCTGCAATAACTGCAATGCCCTTGAATTCCTGTCTTATAAACACACCAGTAGTCTAAAATTCAGGTTTCAAAATATAACTTTAGAACAGTTTTTTTTTTCATTTTCAACCCATAAAAAAGTTCTCTATCAGCCTGACACTTTTACGCCACCAAATCCCTTTTAATCTACAGTCTTAATTAGTTCCCATTAAGAAAGGTGTTTTATTTTTGAGGTAGTCATCCATCTATGAAAGTAGACATTTATATTATCACCTTGGATAAGTTATGCTGTTTGAAACTGAGAATCTTTGATGCATTTAACAAGTGTAATTTCATAGCATACATGCTTTAGACAACATACATAAATAGCTTTCAGTGCAGCTTGCCTCCAATCCATAAAATTATACTGTCCTGCTCTCTCACATTCATTTGCATGAAGCCGCCTGTCGGATGAACTTTATGCTTAGTGCATTCAAATTTCATAGCTGTACCTCTGGCCTAATTCTCACTTGGGAATGTAGTGTGACTTTCACCATCAACTTGGCAGAGTTTCTTAATGAGTGAAAGGGAATACTTCAACATGAACAATGACGCTTTTGTGGGGAAAAACAAGAAAAAGATGCAAGTGAATGTGAATACGCTTTCCAACACTGCTCTGAATAACGTAATTCAGTTCAGGCTTCCTTCTATGAATCTAATGATTGGCAAGTTTTTCAGCAAAATGAAGATGATCTTCTGCCTGATTTTACTATCAATGGGGTTTCTACAATTTGATGAATCAGTAGTTATTGAAGCCGGTTCTCCTTAAATGCTCCCAAGGATAAAGCAATTTTTATCTACAAAGACTTTTTTATTGTATTTAAAGAATTTAAAAGAATAACCTATGAAGCCTTTAAGGAAAAGAACACGTTATTATGATCATCATTTTTCAGTTATACAGCACTACCACCTATGGTGATGTATAAAGTATTAAATGTAACAAGGATTCTTCAAAGAGATAACAGTACATAAAAGTGTGGTTTTTATATAATTGTATAGTGATAACACGTAGAAGAGAAACATCAATATAAAGGACAGTGCTGAAGCTTCATTCCCACAGGTGTTACAAACAGGCATTGGCTTTGCGTTTTTAATCTTCCTGTGCACTTTCAAAAGCTAGAAACTATTCTGTAACATAAATGTAAACAGTCTAGAACAAAATGTAGCATGTTTTCTGCTTGTTGTATTTTGTTTTTTTGTTAAGCCTTCTAGCAATGTTTGGGTGGGGTAGGAAACCAAAGCTTGCCAATGCTTCAGTTCTGTATAAAGTATGCAAGTATCCCTTTCAACATCATCATTTCAATATCCATGCAAACTTGAACTTAAAAGGCATCATAAGGAGCATCTATGATTTACAAATTACCTTACTAGTTCCTCAGAACTGTTGCTGAAATATAGAAGTGCCAATTTCTGGTACCTTAAGGTAGCCATACATGGGATTTTGTGGCCGATCGACTGCACGTTGCACGTTCATGCCAATCACCCAATGGTCGCTTGACCGCAAATCAGGTGCGCCCACCTGGTAAGATCGACCAGTATCCTACTGCATGTCGAAACGCACAGTGATCCGACATGTCAGTACATTACTGGCCGATCCCATTTCTTCGGCCACTTTGCCATCCCCATCCAAAATAATGGCTGGCATACAAAGGGTCCTCTGAGGAGCTGGCTGACCGTCATCATGCTGCATTTGGTCCCTCATTTATCGAGGGAGAATCTGCCCGTGTATAGCCACCTTTAGTCTGCAGAGGGCAATACGGAGGAATAATGACACCTAAGCTTTTTTAAACAAGGAAATGCACTGGCTTGCAAGATTAACATAATGACTCAACAATAAGACAGTTACTTAATTTACTATTATTGGAAACCTTGTGGGTTTTCCGATCCCGGTCCTCCATCTTTGAGATCCACCTTGGATCCAATATGTCCCTTTAATCAATGAAAAACGTCCGGTTAAAGCGCACCCTGAGGAAGCCACCATGCAAAACGCATTGGAAATAAAACGCCTGGACCACTTATTCATTGATTGATCTAATTATAAAGATTATTTACATTTACTACATTTGTAAATGTTATTAATGGATTGATGGAACATGTTTTTAAGGTGTATTTATTGTATAATCAGTGCAATATAACTGGAAACTTAATGTAAAATATTCATTATATCATAATTGAAAATTGAGTATGTATGGAAGATTTATCCTTTATATCCTCTCACTCTTGTAATATTAATTTGGGATGCCAGCTCTGGATACATTAGGTTCTCATGTTGATGTATCTTAAGGTCCCCATACACGGGTCCGATTCCAAACGGATTCCGGGACGATCGATTCCGGGCGCGTGCACGCCAATCGATCGTGCTGGAATCGCGTGAAGCCCACCTTGTCCGATCGATCACGTCCGATCGATCGGGGGCCCAGAATCGGATCTGCCAGAGAACCAACTTGTTGGTCTTTCTGATCCGATTCAGCACACATCAGGGGGAGTTGCCATTTGTGAAGTAAGCGATCGGACACGGATCCGTGGGCCAAGGTGGTATGGCGCGATCGGACGGACTTAATTGGCCGATCGATCGGACATCCAATTCCCGCTGACAGCACACAGCTCGATATTGGAGCCGTCTGATGTTCCCTGCAGCAGCATGATGACGTCATCACGCTGCTATCAGATACAGCTCTTTTCTCTCTTCAGCTCAGCCGATGCTTTGCATGGAGACCCGCAGTTTCCATGCAAAGCAACGGACATCGGCCGTATTTAACGGTCATGTCCGATATTCCTGTTTTCGAGTGGGGTTGTTTGGTCCTGCTCAAAAACTGGGGTGGCTGCATATGATATGGGCCTGATAGATGGCCGTGAGCGCGCACAGCACGCGAAGAGGCCATCGATCTGGCCCATATCTACATGTGTGTACTTTAGTTTGCCTACAACCTTACAGTTGTATGTCTGTTGCATGAAATTTGGAGTAAAAGGTATAAGTGTAATTGTTCTCTTTTTGCTGGATGCTCTGAAATGAGGAATCAAAGTCATGCCTATACCAAGATGGCCACCTTTACAGAGAGTCACAGTATGTCAGTTATCAGGAAAACAGCAGCTGCAACAAGAAAATAGGCAACACTGGAGGCTATTGCACTGTCCTCTGCTTACCCTTTATCAAATTCAGTCCTTGTTTAATCTCATTGTAGGGTTTCACAGTTTCATACAAAATAATTGAAAAAGAGATTAGAGAAATAAGTAGGTTACCCAAAATCTAACAAGTGTGTCTTTTTCAGACTGCAGATGAGAAAGAGATAACTTAGTTGAGATTTTGTGCTAAAGTGATGAGTTTTAATTAACAGTTAATTTGAAAAAAAAATTACTTTCTATTGCAGCCCCCTCCTGGTATTAATTGTCTAATTCATGTACATAAATTTGAATTTTCTCTTTTCTTTTTCCACACATCATGGCTGAATAACCTTGCCTTGTTCAAGCACAACCTATGCTGTTAAGTACAAGTAGACACAGTCGCATATTTGTGAAGTTATTAGAAAGATTAGTTACAGAGAAGTTGTTAGTTGCATGCTAGCTGTAGGTGCTTTGTATGAAAAAGCAGCTAAATGTGTTAATTGGTTATAGTTTAAAACATTATTCTCTTTTTTTTTATAGATCACAGGTCTTTCGTTAATTTTTCATTTTATCTGTAGTTCTGAAAGTGAATAAAAACTTTTAATAAGAACATTACTAAAATTTTATGTAGATGAGAAATTCCTCAAGAGAAACAATATTAAAAATATGTGAGCACATAATGTCTGGTACAGTGGGTTTGATGCCTCAATTCTATTTCTTTGGTGTATACATACTTGCTTGGGGAAATCTTTTGTATTGGTTCAACAGACCATGTACCCTGTTTTGTGAATTCTGAATTAATTCATCCCACACAGCTGCTATCAGCATGTGCATATTTCTCAGCTAGCATTGTGATATTTTTAGGTGGTTATTTGCAAATAGTAATAAAAAATAAGTACATAGTTAAAAGTAAGGTGTTTCAGTGAAAGAATAGACACATACATACAATACAATATGTAAAATGTCAAACAATTATGAAAAACTGTTCAACAAAAAACAGTTTAAAAGAAAAACATGTTTTATTCCATAGCGTCATGATTTGCTGCTTGCAAACATCCCACCGTAAAATGTGTACTCTGTTTACATGTTGTATATATGTGCTTCTAAAGATATACCGTATTTTCGGACCATAAGATGCACTTTTTCACCCCCAAAATTAACCATTTGGCCTTTGGTGATCGCAAGTCGGCTCCCCGCCAGCTCTCCCGGCAGATAGGAGATCAGCTGTGTGCAGAGGGAGAGCTGACAGGGAGCTGAAATGTATTGGCTATATTTCCAGAGCCCTTCAGATATAGCCAATGCAGAGTGTGTGTGGGGATAGATGCACTCGCTGGCAGCTTCCTCACACACGCAGCGTAGAGGAGACAGGGAGATCAGTGTGCCGATTCCCCCGTGGTTGGGGGGGGGAGGGCTCTCCCTTCCCTCTCCCTCTGTGTGAGGAAGAAGTGATGCAGAAGTGTGCTCTCTAGTGACATTTTTTTGTGGCTGAAAATAGGTACTGCATGATATTATTTCACATTCATTGAAACACATGAAATTATTTTTTGATATCTTGCACTAAAAACTGGGTGTGTCTTATGGTCAGGTGTGTCTTATAAATATGCTAATTTTATTGTCATTATAATGTCAATTATTCATTTGACCCTTTTTAGTGGCAGGTACCCAATATACTATTCTGCAGCTACAAAATGGAAAATTTCAGTCTATAAGTTGAAAATTAGTCTGGATTCCATCCAAAAGCAGAATTTAGGAAACATCTCTAATGATATAGCCTTCCAAAAGAACCTCATAAAGTTATTTTGTACTAGCTGGCTTTGTGAGCTGATTGCAAAACTTCTCTCATCACCACAATTTCTGGAGATGTAGAGAAGGATTGTGGGAACAATGGGGGAAAAAAGATTTGCTCTAGCACATGTCGTTTTTGCATAAATTAAGTTCAAAGTCAAAATTTCGACTTGACTTTGAACCTAATGTATGCAAAAAATTTAGCAATTAGAGCAATACTTTCTTTTTTGTAGTATAACCCCAACCCTTCTCTACATGTGCAGTAATTTTGGTTATTATACCATGCTCAGGGGCAATAACCTCGAAATGGTAAAATTTTTGCAAACAAATTCGACCATCTCTACAACCAGTCTCTTTATCTATAATAGCAAGGCGTTCTCACTCTGGAAATGTATATACAGACTCATAAAGCTTTCACCTTCTACTTTGTGATTCTGTAGTCTCTTAGTCGGATTTAAATGCTATCAAGTCCTCCAAATAAGCACATGATAAAACACAAAAATAGGCCATTAGGTGCACCGTGCAGTGATCAAACACAAACATGGCACTTATAACTATGGACTCATAACAGTCCATAATAACAGTCCTTCAAAACTTCCTTCAACATGGAAAACCTCAGAAGAGCTTTTATTATACAGGGAGTGCAGAATTATTAGGCAAGTGGTATTTTTGAGGAATACTTTTATTATTGAACAACAACCATGTTCTCAATGAACCCAAAACACTCATTAATATCAAAGCTGAATATTTTTGGAAGTAGTTTTTAGTTTGTTTTTAGTTTTAGCTATTTTAGGGGGATATCTGTGTGTGCAGGTGACTATTACTGTGCATAATTATTAGGCAACTTAAAAAAAACAAATTTATACCCATTTCAATTATTTATTTTTACCAGTGAAACCAATATAACATCTCAACATTCACAAATATACATTTCTGAAATTCAACACAAATTTTAAAACAAAACAAAAATAAATCAGTGACCAATATAGCCACCTTTCTTTGCAAGGACACTCA
>CM070033.1:55915265-55927264 GCA_036250615.1 Ptychadena robeensis | reverse complement strand
GTGCGCTTCTGGTACAGAAATCTGGACCTCAGCAGTGCGCTAGGGAGGTTAAGAAAGACCTCGCTGTGTGGACATTTGCAGCTGAACCCCCATGTATATATATATTTCTGAAAAACAGAATCAGAATTATCGAGGTAGACGTTTAAGACATATGCTTGCTATTCCTTTTAGAAGCCAGAAGGAAAGTGAAATGTAATTTAGTATTTCCCTGTTGGGAAGATTTATTAGATTTCTTTCACAGGAGATTAGAGGGTCTTTAACCATAAGGGAAGGTTCTGCATGATCTCCAACCAAGTGAGAATGTCGCTTTCATGCTTCAAATGGCCTTTTGGTACCCCTTATACTTATCCAGTATGGGGAAAGGAACAGGTTATATGAAACATAATTTTAAGATGGACAATTCTTATAAGTAAAGTCAAAATGAGTAAAGTCAGGTCCAGAACTCAGACATGCCCTCAGCTTTATAACTAGAGTGTAAATGGGAACATGCTGATGAGGTGCCTACTCTGATCTCTCCTCCGTAAGCATCGTAACCACTAAAACATCTTCACTGTTGCAAAGTCTAATTGGTTTCCAGTGTTGGTCTTCCCTCTCCTAGTCTAAAAATGATGCTATGTAGAGAGTTTCACTTACACTTGTGCATCATGAATACATTTGATTAAGCACAAAACTACATTCATTAGCATTTCATATCTGCCTATCTGAGTTCATTGCAAACAGAAATCCCTTATATGCAAGTACAAATATTGAAGACACTTCTAATAAAGATACAAGGGTGGAACATTTACCTAATCAGACATTTGTTTCATCATTTCTTTCCATAGAACCAGTTCTACAGCTTTGAAACCCAACGGAAAGGAGAAATGTGATTACTGCATGTTCAAGCAGTGTACATTAATCTATGTATGTGATCTTCTAGAATCCTTAGTTATTCCACTGAGAGTATTTAACAAATATGACAAATTATAGAAGAAGCTTTAGTATCTGCAGAAGATGCTTATTTTATATGTTGTGATAAATTGTGGCACATAAGGAGCATTTTGGACCTGATTAACTGTCTGTAAGGGCTTCATTCCATTTTATAACTCAAACAGAAGTTTGCTTACTTAAGCATCCCTGTATATCTATAAGCACAGTTGTAGGAGAAAACACAGCTGTACTCAGTGTATGATAAATCTGAATGATCAAATAAAGTTGAACTCCAGGCATTTATACAAAAAAACTTAACTTAACATCAATCGTTTAGGTATTAGAACATATCTTGATACCAGCCTTTGCATAGCAACACTGCATTAGTACCAGCTACCTGCTGATTGACTAATAAAAAAATCAAATGTAAGTGACCTCAATGCAATGGTCATCAGAAGTAAGCCAGCATTGGTAGACACAATTTATTCTGTGCAGATTTCCAATAAGTGAATTTGTGTGTGCTCATAAAGCAAGAATTCAAAATATGTGTTCTTTATGTACTACTTTTCCTTACAGAAAATACGTTTTCTAGATTTCTATATTAAAGGCACGTACACGTAGCAATCCGCCATGCCCACATGGAGCGAAAGATCCATGTTGCTCAAAATCTGGGTCGGCCAGAGAATGGACATGTTCATAGTTCTCTGATCAGTCCCATTACTGGGACCAGCACACAAGGGGCGACCAGCTGCAGCGTGATAACGCTGCAATCAGTCTACCCGGAATCCCGCAGCCATCGCTGCGTGTAAGTGGGCTTTTAGGGTCCCCGCAAACGGATTGATTTTTCATTCAATTCCCAATTGATCACCGTGCACATTCTCAGCGATCAATCTTTTGGGAATTGAATGCGGCCACCCTGTCAAATGATCCCATTTGAAGAAAGCTCCATCTAACAGGGAACATGCTGGTAAATCCCTGTTCAATCGCCATATCTTTGGGTGGGGACCAGGGTAAAACATAAAATAAGCACAATGCACGGAAATCTCCCCAACAGTGCCTCCAAATTTTTCCTTTATTTTCTCACCACCTTTACCAGCCACTAGCCCTTACCTAAACTAGCTTTAGTAGGTAACTTTTTCCCCCAAAAATTTTAATTTTACCAGAAACCATCAATAACACGGGGCATTAATCCTTCATACATAAATTGTGACTCATATATTAGCCAACATGTCCTGACTACTCCAAATTCCATCAAACATCTGCTTTGGGCATTGTCGATGACTCAACATATGTTGTGACAATCAAAAGCATACAAATTATAACCACAAATACAAGAAATACAAAACCTGCAAAGAACATCAAAAAATTATGCAATCAAAATAAAAAAAACAGGGAGGGAGTGTGGGAGTTGCTCAGTTTTTAAAAATGTCACTTCTTTACCCTGACACGTGTCCTTAAATTAACTTCGCCCTTCCTACTCCTACTCATTTCCATATTTGCATTTAAAGCAATATACAAGAGTGTGGGACTCTCACTCCCTACCACCAGATGACCGGCATCCCAAATTAATAATGCAAAAATACAAACTAGGGAAGAGGTGTGGACCACCTCAAACCAGGTTTAACTTTCGCCTGTGGGTACAGGGGCTGGGGGACTTTAAAGGTCAAATGGGTGGAGGCAATCAATACAGTGTATAGGTATATAGCATTGTTATATATAGAATTGTTATATATAGCATACCCCTATCCATGATCCTCTTTGGCATCGCAGGGTGCTTGGCACTGTCCTGGACACTGTCGGTGGCACGTCTTGTGTGGTCTGCCTACTGTTGATCGCGTAGCAGTCATCATTATTATTTTGGTCTAGTACCATGCCACATGACTGTATCCAATGTATTATGTAATGTATTATGTATTGATGCTGTTTATTTTCTGTACACAGCTCATTGCTTTCTTTTTTCCTTATTTTATATCTGAATAAATCTTGTGCAAACAATGCTATATACCTATACACTGTATTGATTGCCTCCACCCATTTGACCATTAAAGTCCCCCAGCCCCTGTACCCACAGGGGAAAGTTAAACCTGGTTTGAGGTGGTCCACACCTCTTCTCTAGTTTGTATTTTTGCATGCATTTAAAGCAATATTATTCCCTATACTCTTTTAAGCCCTCCCCTAAAAGCAAGTCACTCTGCCTCCAATGGCTGTGCGGGGTTTTGGGTGTGAATATACCATGCAACTTAAAAATCTATGCTGATACATTGAGGGTAGACCTGCACAACAATGGTTAAATGCTTGCTTTGCCTGAGCAGTAGATATTCCCTTGCACCCTAAGCACTTTGCTTTAATAGACTGCAACTGACTTTAAAAAGCATACATTTATCTGATCATTGATATCATCCCCCAAAATACAGGTCTGGGGTGAGATGATAAAAGTCTTTATCAACCCCTTTGTCAGAATTTAGCATTTAACTTTTTGGTGATGTGAGATTAGCCCCAATGCTGCAGAACATTTTTTGGCGTTGGCTAGAGTTAGGCTTTAGATCTTCTAAATCATAGTTTAGCTCAATATAAAGGGAAACCATTGCTAAAAGTACATTTCTGTTTCCAGAGACAATTCTCGTTCACCGTGCCAGCCTCACCATGCTTTTTGTTTGCAATCATTATCATGAAAAGCAGCAATGATTGTGCAGCCTACCCAATCATACAACTACTCACTGTTTTGTCCTCCCCCATAATAATTAGATCAGGTGAATGGAGGCAAGATGTAAATTTTTAAAGCAGTTTATCAAGAAGAAATAAAGTCATTTTGTATTAATTGTATTTAATCCTATAATTATATTTAATCCCAACTTGTAATCATTTTTTTTGTTTGGCGTTGGAAATGGAATCTTTTCAGGCAATTGTCATTTTACTTTTGGCTTTGTGGAATCCCTCATTTTTCTTAGTGTTCTTATCTGATTTAATGTGAAATCTGTTTGGTTTCTGTTGCCATGGGTTATTGCACTTAGCCCATCATCATTGCTCCTCACCGCACCTTGACAAATGATGCTTAGCACAGAAGCCACTTGAATGCTTGCCAACACCTGCTGCAGTATAATGTATTGTGGCCAACATTTACTTAGTATTAATGTTGCTTATTATCGTGAGTAGTATGGAACATTTTTCAATTTCTTTCCTACTGTTTAATTCTTTCTGTTCTGTTCTACATGTTGTGTGGATTCTTTGTTCCGCTTCAATGCCAATGGCCTTTCCCCATCATCACATCTAATGTGTCATGTTGTCTCGGCTTCTTGATTGTTTGTAATAGATTTGTTTGCATTTCATCAGGGACAACGAATACAAAATTAATCTAAAAATGTTTTAGACATAATTTGGAATGAAGATTCATTTTAGAAGTGTCTTACATGATAGGATTGTCATTATTTATTAAAATACAGATATAGTCATTGCTGGAAGCCTGATCACATTTTTATATATACATTTATAAAAGGTAATCATGAAATGTAATACGCATTTTCAGCCTGCAGGTCAAGACTGCTCTTTATTTCGGTAGTGAACTTTTATTCATTTTAGTCTCAAAAGTACCAGTGACATTTGAAGGTTATGAAATGAACAATCTAAAAAGCATGGTTACTATGCCGCAAAAATTTTACTTATAAAAATAAAGTACTTAAAACACCACATATAAACAGATTAGCAAGCAGTATCTCCTAACATTGTAACAAAGGAAAAGGCAGATTTTAGAAAGAATAATATATGTTATTGTAAGAGTGAAGCTTAACCTCCCTGGCGGTATGCCCGGCGCCATCAAAGCAAAGTACATAGTACATAGTGATGAGCACATAGGCAATATTCATATTTGTGATATTTTGCGAATATTTCTACTAATATTCGATTCGATATTCACAAATATTTGCAATCTGAGTGTATGGTCATGCATTGCAAAAATATATTATATATAAATCATATGTTACCTTTAAAATGAATTGTCACATGGCATTTATTTTCGCATTGCAAATATGTAATCGCGATGCATAGCCATAAGCTTCCCAATGCATAACATTGGAAATTGCAAATATCTGCTGCCATATTCACAAAACTCCCTATAGCTAGCCATACATGTGCCGACTTGTGAGCGATCGATCGCCCATCCGATCGATTCCGGTGAAGCCGCAGGGGTTGATCGATCGCCCAATCAAGTCTGTGCCTACCACCTTAGGCCACCGATTCCTGGACGATTCTGTGCCCGATCGATTGCTTCACAAATGGCAACTCCCCTTGATGTGTGCTGAATCGATCAGAAAAGACCAACAGGTTGGTTGTCTTAGCCGATCCGATTTGGGGGCCATGTCGATCGGGCGGGGTCGATCGGGCAAGGTGGGCTGCACACAATTCCTCGCCGATCGATCGATCGGCGTGCACGTGCCCGGTGATCTATCGGCCAGGAATCGTGTGGGAAATCGGTGTATGGCTACCTTATGTTAATAGTCAGTGAGAGAAAAAACAAATTCCTACTATCAGTGATTAGTGAGAGGCAAACATGACTGGAGTGAGTTGTTGTGAGTTGTTGTGCTAAACTCAATAAATTAAAAAATGCAGTACTGCATGTTGATAGAAGACTGCTTAGACAAGGGTGCTTTAAACAGTGAGGTACACAAATAGGGCCTAGTAATGGGAATATTAGTGTAGATATCCTTAGTGCCACGTGGGTGGGGTATGGTAGATGGTCTAGGGAAGAGGCACATAGTACCCAGAAGAGATAAGGGGGTAGAAAAGTGGCTAGTATGAATATTGTGAGAAAATCAGTTGCGCCTGATGGGAAGAGGCTGGGGGGCAACTGGTTTCCAGTATTAGGTAAGATAAAACAATGACCGTATGGAGGAGACAGCATGGCCCAACAGACGATATGGCAGCAGATAATGCCTGGCAGGGTCGGGGGGGGACACAAGTGTTCAAGGGAGGATGGTAGAGTACCATGATGCCTTACATGGGATGGCTTATGCCTGCCATACACATGCCGATTAGCGGCCGATTTTTCCGCTGACCACCAGTGGCAAAATCGGCCGCCAATCGGCGTGTGCCCACATGGGGCGACAGATCCCTGTCACCCCAGAGCTCGGCCGGCCAGAGAACGGACATGTCGGATGTTCTCTGGCCGATGCCAGCCGATGCCATTACCTTCAATGAAGACCGACGTCTTCATTGAAGATAATGGCCGGCACACAAAGGGTGCCAGGCCGATTGAAGCAGCCCCAGAATGCACCGTGATGACATCATCAGAGCTATTCTGTCTGCACCCGTCTGTGGGTGTATGGCAGGCTTAAGCCTACATTATATCTATACTGTAGTTAATTTGTAGTTCTCATACCCTCTAAATAATGATTAATTAATACTTGGGTATAAGGACTGTTGCGCCTCAATAAAATATCAGCTATATAAGAAATTAACATTGCTTATTATGAACGAAACATACCCAGTTTTGGTGGTAAGGGAAATAATAAAAATGCCTTATGTAGTGTTCGCAAAAACAAATGAGAATTAACAAGTGGGAAAAAAATCCCTATGTCAATAGTCAATGAGAGAACTAAATTCCTACTATGAGTTCTCCTAGCATGGAAGGGAAACCTTCTAAAAATTCCTCATGTAGTGATACTTGTACAGTCATGTGGTCTCCTTAAGAAGCGACTATATGTTGCAAAACGTGTTGAGATAAAGAGAAGGGAAACGGAAAACCTTTTTTTCTAATGTATAACCAGCTAACATACAATTTCAATGTACCACAGGTTAAATGTAATTGTAATATTGAATATAAATACCTTAATACACATTTGGTTGAGTGACCACTCTTGCCGTTAAAAACTTTGCACCACAAGTCATTGTTCAGATTAATAGGTGCCACCTTTGTTCGCATATATATATATAGAAATTAATCAATTTCGTCTAAGGAGCTTGCTTAGACCCTGTTACTGATAACAGCTTTACCATTTAAAAAAAACACACAATCTTTGCTCATAGTAAAATTCCGTGAATCATATGAACATCTGAACAGCAAGAGAATAGTACATATAAGACTGTGATAAATGTTAAAAGCCAAGAAAAGTCATATATGTTGAATGCCACTGTGATAAATAAACAGTTCGTCTCAACTCTCCCCCCTTCCTCTTAAATATTCTAATCTACAATAATCATTACTCTTGATGACTAATGCGATGGGAAACATTGTATGGTCTATTATTATTTTATTTTATTATTTTGCATTAACAATTCACACACAACATGTGCGTTCTACTTTTTGAAGTCAACTTAATTTCATCTTTTTCTGCTGACACAGCAAATTTCTCATTGGAAAAACTGACCCACTTCTGTTTGACCTGATATCCCTTTTATAGCACAGTTGTTTAATAATTTTTTTTTTTCAAACTATAAGAATAAACTATAACTAAAAAAAAACCACAATTTAAAATTTTTAAATAAAAAATGATGGTTGTTTGGGGCATATAGTGGGTTACTGATACTACTATAATTTAAAATAAGTATCAGTAATATTTCTAATAAATTAACTATTAAAGGCAGCATGAGTTCATCATGAATATATGATTGGTGTTATTTCATGTGTTGTGAGTTCATTAATCAGATTCCCCATACAGCCTTCTGCAACCTGTATGTCACTTGTTGACCAGAGATCATAACTGAGATGCATTTTCTTGGTTATCATCACCATAGACTATGCATGCAGCTTTTCATGTCTGTACTTCACTATAATTTATTTTTTGTTTATGTTTTTGGACATTAATTCTAATTCAGGAGTAAACTAAATGTTGTGTCATTTCCAAATATCACGCATTACAGCCTATAATGAATTGATAGATGGTTACAGATGTTGTTCTATAAGAATGTGAAGAACAACAAGAAGCACTGTAATTAGTACCACTGATGATTTATGTTAACAGCACATCAGATGAACAGAAAGCATCATAATTCAAAGGTAGACGAGAAAACATTTTTAGATTTATAATGTATTAAATTCTAATTCCTAATATGTGTTGATGGTTAGTTATGTTGTATTGTATTATAATGCATTGCTGTATGTTAATAGAGTAAATTATACTCAAAAAGTCAAACATATGCTTAAAAAGTCAATAGCATTAAACCATGTGTCATGTAAGGTTTCGAGGGCTGGGTTGGTCAGATGCTGCAAATCACAGTACTCAGTACTCAAGGCCTGAAGGTGAATTGTTGTATACTTAAAAACCTACTGTTTCTCTTTATAGGAATGGATATGAACAATAACAGTTGAATTTTGGTAAGTGATTAGGTATCCATTCTCTGCTGCCATGGTGTTTTAGCATCATTGAATGGCAATAAAGATGTACTGAGTTCAGCCCAGTACATAAGTGGTGCTGTCCTTCAGAAGGGGTATGAATATGCTTGAAAGAAGGGTCCCCATTGCTTTTCGATGCTAATTCTGCTGGGACCTACCTGTAGGAGTGACTTCCTCCCTTCCCCCATTGGGCTAGGGCAGTGGTTCCCAAGCTAGGGGGTGCAGGCCCTCATTCTGAACCTGTGTTTAAATGGGGAGGGGGGCTTGATAATGTTCCTAAACAGAAAAGGGGGGCCCTGCAAGGAAAGTTTGGAAACCACTGGGATAGGGGTAGAACTAGAGGCCCTCCCCCTGTGATATGGTCCTGTGGTAGACCTGATTCTTTCTGGATAGCCAGCACCACTCCATCCTGGGATAGTATGCATTTTCAATCATTTACCCAAGCAATGTACCCTGCCAACTAGGCTCAGTGACAGTAATATTTTATGTACGTATTGCTTGGCTGAGTAATGATTCACATTTTTTAGCTTACATGTGTTGGCCCTTTACCAATCAACAGAGGCTTGAGTATAGGCTTCAAGTTGCAAAGGATCTTAAATGTAAGGACAAGCTGCAACGCATTGGGATAATCATTGAAGAATTATATAGTTCCAGTTTGCTCTGCATTGTAAGGTGCTTGATAGATTGCAGAAAATCCCCAGGTTTAGACAAGTCACGTACAATAGTCGGCTTGCTACAGGTACCAGCCAAGTCAGCTGAGATTCTTAATGCAATAACTTGATGGAATGGAGACCCTAATCCCATTTCTATATATACTTCTAGCTCACATCAGCCATATTGTCAATTGTTACTCTGGCTGTAATAAAGAGATTTAAGTGTAATAAAAAAAACATTATTTTTGGTATTTGTACATGTTTGCCATGATAGTGCTTATTTTATTGAAATTTGGTAATGTCAGTTGCCTGCTGGAGAGAAGCCATAAGTTTCACTTTCTACTTTATCAATATTGTGGATCTGTGCTTTTTCCATTGCTTTTCTTTTTTTTTTCCTTTCTTAATTGTCACACCAGTTTTTAGTCACGCACAGAAATCGGTGCACCGCATGTACAGCGGTGAATCAGGGGACAACAATGATCTCACCCCTCCATTGCCACGAACTCCCTCCAGGCCTTCATGGGCATACACCTCCCTTCCATCCAAGTGGCAGCCAGGCCTCATGGTCCTCTCTTGCAACAACAGCTGAGTGGGCTTTCTTGTAGTTAGCAGGTCCTTGCGCACATCCCGCAATAAGGGTCCATGACACATCAGATTGGTGTGAATACGGTGCCCCTTTATTGCATAAACATCACAGTGCCAGGTACACACCATTTTGGGAGCCATCTTTGAGCAGCCTCTGCCTGAAACAGTCTATACCCTAGCCTTTTTCACCCAAGTGACTACTCCTAGGCTAGGGATGCCCTTGCCCCAGCAGGGGACAAGGGTGAGGCCTTAGTTAAGGTTCAGTCCAGACCTGGTCTGCGGATACACAGGCCTGAGGCCTGCTCCCGACTGGATCCATTACACCTCTGTCCTGTCCTCTCTTACTGCTACGAAGACCCAATTACCCAGAAACACTAAGTTTATATAACCTTCTTATCTCCTCCCAAATGGCTCACAAGGTCACAACATTACATGTTCCAGAACTTTACCTTGTCACCTCCCACCTTATGTTTTGCCCAACAACAGCACAAACACATTCAACTGACATTTTCATAGGACCATTGTTAACCCCTTAATGACAATGGTACAATACACTTATTTCTTAGTCCACTTCCCTACTCCGCAGGTAAAACATGTCTTCCTGGGCTTGCCTTTGTTTGCCCACAGTAGAAATGGTCTTTGAGATATGGGTTGCCTCTGCAAATTACTGTTATTGTAGGAATGCTGGCATTTAAGGTCTTCACTAAAATCAGTATGACGAGATCAATGTATACAGCTTTGTTACTGACATCACTGTATTGTGGCCTGTTTGCAAAGTCATTATAGATATATTATAGCACATGCATTATTATCATACAATTGCTATATATTGACCACAGCAGGGTTTTGGAATTAACTGAAGTAGGAATTCTCTTTCTTTAAGCTTCCTAATGCCAATTAAATTTTTCAGTTAGACATACTCAGTAATACATATAAAATAGAAGTCACATTGTCATTACCATGGGCGTAAAAACAAACTTTTTGAAGCTTAGCACTGTCATTATTAACAAAAAACTTTTTTTATATAGTAGCTTTGAGTGAGTATACACAATCTGAACACGATGACGGTAAAGCTGACAAAGGTCATAGGGGTGAGCTGCCAGTGGGATTTAGTCCACGCAGAACCCCTGTTAATGACTGTAATTGGAAGTCTTCTCTCACTGTGTCATCATTTCTCTTTCTGCAGCTTTCCCTTGACATAAATGTGCATCAAAAGCAATCTGTTTCATAGCACATGGCAAAAAGAGTGTCTATACTTGTAATGATGTACTTTTAATATCACTGTTCTGTCCCAGTTTTATAAAAAAAAAATGTATTCAAATAAATACCGTTTCTCTCAAATGAGCCAAGGCCTAGATGAGGGGTGTCACACTCAAATAGAGTAGGACAGAATTTTAAAACTTCAACATAGTCACATTATTTATTGAAACAATGTCTACAATTGGGAAACTTTTTTTCTCATCATCTATAATGATCAACATATTCATATGGAAATAAACATAAGTTTTGATTAAACACGGAATCTAGAACATGCAAAGACAAATGTTAAACAACACCAACCAGTATTGTCTCTCTGACCCAATGCATAGAGTAAAGATCTCTCTCCCTTAAAGCACACTTTGCCTAGTTTATTTAACATAGAACAAGGTCTAAAGCTGGCCATAGACGGGCCAATTCCTGGCCATAGTTGCGGGCAATCGACCGGTGTGCGCGCTCCCGCCGAGAGCATAATGGTCAGTCGCCCGCAACTACAGGGGAGCCCACCTTGAGGATCCGACCAAAAAAGCTGGCAGGTCAGATTGCATGCAGATCTGGCCTGCTGGTTCTTTTTTTGTCCGATCCTGTTGCAGGCAGTTAAATTGGCTACAATCTGACAGGAATCATGTGTGTTTGTGGAGCACACAAGATTCCCGCCAGTTCTGTAGCCGACTCCTTACAGCGTGGTGACGTTACAACACACTGTAATGAGTCTGCTACAAGCCGACCATGGATCGAGGTGTCTATGACCGGCTTAACATCGCAGGTTGCATTGGTATTTATGCACTGTCCTACTGTCTTGGTGTAGGGGCCACCAGGTAGTTTGTTACTATTTTGGTAGGCGCATACATTTACAATCATCCTCATGTTTATAGACGTTGTGTTGTTAGTTCTCTCTACACTTATAATAGATAATTGTGTATTCTTTCTTATACGGTGTAATTGTGTGTTTTTCAGGTACTGTTTATATACAGTATTAATTCATAACATTATACATATAAAACTATTTTTGACTGAGGTTTCTTAGCAAAGTTATGGTCTTCTACCTATCGTCTTATTAAGATGCCATCTTCCATTCCCTCTGATGACAGTAAATGGTCATAACCCATATGAAGAGTCTAAATAAAATTCATGACAATGATTATGTATATGATCTAAAGCAATCACCCTTTCAGTTCAGTTCACACAGAGCACTGAGGAGGTTCAACCAACCCACCAACCATCTCTTTGACCTTGTTAACAAGGACATACCTGTTAGGACCCTGGCTGTA
>CM070033.1:55888655-55913146 GCA_036250615.1 Ptychadena robeensis | reverse complement strand
TAACAGACATATTAACAAGAAAAAGGCCTCACAAACCCATTGCACAAAAGTCAGAGATTGATGATCATTGTAATGAGGGAAATAAGTATTTGATCCATTTGTAAAGATGACTTTTGGCAAAACACTTGTTGGTAATCATAGAAGTTAAACATTGTTGACCACCAGGTTTGCAACATCTCAGGAGGAATTTTGTACCACTTCTCTTTGCAGGTCCTGTCAGTAGTCAGTAGGGTTTGCAACTCAGCCTTCAGCTCCCTACAGATATTTGGGATTAAGGTCTGGAGGATGGCTAGATGACTCCGGGATCTTAAAGTGCTTCTTGAGCCACTCTTTTGTTGCCTTGCCCATGTGATTTTGCTCATTGTCATGTGGAGTACACACCCCCAACCCATTTTCAATGCCCCATCTGGAGGAAAGAGATACACACCCAAAACCTGACAGTTCATGGGCCAGTCCATCATAACATCTATGCAGTGAAGGCATCCTGTGCCTTTAGCAGAAAAAAAGCCCCATAGAATTATGTGCCCACCCCCATGTTTCACGGTGCGTATGGTGTTCCAACGACGCAATACATATCTTCACTAAAGCTAGAATGCTGAACGGTTAAATGGTTTTAATGCAATGGTGCTTAGGAAAAATAATAAATATAGCTTGTAAAAATAATTGCATTTTTGTTCTTGACATATATTGTACAGTATACTATAATATAAATGTAATTCTTTTAATATATATATCTCCAATAACAGTCACTTGGATTGAAATAACTGGCTTCTTGACACAACTGAACTAATACGATATAGAAAGAAATATCTACTCCTTCTCTCTATAATCTATTTGTTAAATTCTTTTCAGCACTGATATTTTGTCCTTTGGCCTTTGAAATATTGTAAATAGATAGGAGGACAGCAATTTTATATCTTAAGGCTTTTATTGATTTTGACAAACTCTGTGAATTTTGCATCTCAGAGTCTGTCAATGAATCATGCATTGGCAGACTCACTGTAATGCAAAGAAATCTGTGCGCAGACATGAAACAAAGTGACCTAAGCCTTGGAAAGGTTGACAATAAGCAGGAACGATTCCAGGGAGAAGAACATCAAGAAAATGTATAAGTATTTTGAGGGCGAGAGGTCGAAAAGGCACATATTAGAGCTTGTTATGATTGATGCCCCTAAACACGAGATGCTTTCTCTAGGGACAGAACCAATAAGGAACAATGAAGTAGAGACATAAAACCAGCTTTATTATAAATAGCATTACAAGCTGAATGTGTTTATCATTATGCATATATTATATTTCCAAGTAATGTATTTTCTTAGCATAGTTTCTAGGACATGTAAAGTAGTTTTGTAAAATATAAGGAATGTTTTTTTTATTATATTCTTAAAACAAAGTTTATATCATTCTTGAGAAGTTGGTTTAGCAATCGATCTATCCATTAATCCATCCATCATGAATCTCTATCTGTCTATCTAAAGCCCCCCATACACATTTAGATTGAGAACTGATGTTTTGGCCGATCGACTGTGCGTGATGATGTCATTATGCATGGTCAATCGAGGTCACAATCAGCCAGACACCCTTCGTGTGCTACCACTGTCTGTCAGGACCCCCTAGCTACTCGGGCTGTCAGGTCGTCAATAGCTAGGCAGACCCGGCAGACAGCATCTAGTGACCCGGTCGTGAGAACTGCAGTCTGAGAGATCACAGACTGTCAGTCAGCTGGCAGCCTAGCACAAAGGGAAAGGGAGGAGCTGCAAGCTCCCCCCCCCCTCCCCCCTCTGAAGGAGAAAGCAGGCAGACAGGCTGTCTCCTTAGCTCTGACATAATTGTGTCCCCGTCTAAAGTATTAGACTGTTCTAAGAATTACGGACATGTCCATAATGGCTTAGATCAATTTGGCAGCCATTTTCGGCTCTTTTGATCTGCACCAGATTTTTCGGCCGACGCATATCCGACCGGTGGTTGGTCGGCTGAAAAATCTAAGCGTGTATGGGGGGTTTAAGGTTGGGTATCAAGTGTTGGGTATCTAAATATCTATGGGAAGCTTTGAATGGTAATGAGTGGATTGGTTTACTTCATTGTCCTGAATAGTGTTGATTGCGAATATTGGAATTACTATCTGAAATGGTGAATCGTGTACTCGAATATAGTGCTATATCTTTGTAATTGCGAATATTCAAAATTTTTTATACCAGTACATGGAACTACCTTGCCTTGCATCTCCGATATGTGTATATACAAGTGCCAATTTGCACAAGGAAGGTAATAAATTATTAGTTTTCCTGTCATAGTGCTGATCGCCAAAATATGCATTTAATTGGTAGTAAATAAAGTAAAAAGTAAATAATAACTAGACTAATCACAAATTTTACAATTTAAAATTTTTCGAGAATTTGAGGCGAAACAATCACGGTATTTTGTGAATATGAATATTGACCTTGCTGCTCATCACTAGTCTTGATTTCCTAATAGCACCCCTAACATTCTTTACCAACATAGAAACTTACTACTAAGTTTTCACTGTACTGTATACGTGGCATAATTATTTTTTGAACAAACAGCCTTAAAGTTGATGGGATCACCAATTCAAAGCAATTTTAGTTTACTTTTCTTCAAAATGATCTGTGACCAAAGTGACCCAGATGGAGAGTCACTTAAAAATGCATTTCATGATGCCGGATAAAGATTCCACTAAAGGATGACTGACGCCAATATTTTGTATCACCTGTCTTCTAGTGAATTCTTAGGGAAGTAATTTCAGTTGGTGACACCAAAACATCAATCAAAAAGTCAATTTTGGCTTGTCATAATCATGCCGGTGTAAAGGAATATCTTTTAGCTGACCCATAAAACCTTCAACCCCCCCCTGAGACTTGTCAACTTCAAAGAAGAACAGATTTGTTGTAAGCAGACATTTTTCTTGTCTGTACTGCTTCAAATTCAGACCGGACTTTGCTCATGATGGCTCACCCTTACATTGGGTTGCTTAGAGTAGAAATGCGTTAGTGGGACGAGCTAAGCACTAGGAGAGGATGATTTATAAGTGCAAGTACAAGATCTTTTACATAACATTGGACTGATGGAGGGAGGGGGAGACATGTCAATTGTTTCTTTACCAGCCACGGTTGTAGTGGTGGGTAGAGATGGGCCGAACTGTTCGCCGGAGAACAGTTCGGCCGCGAACACGGCATGTTCGCCGTTCGCCTCGCCGGCGGACAGTACGGGTGTTCGACCCGTACTGTTCGCCGGCCAGAAGAAGATGTAAATTCTTCCTCCGGCAGGATCACAACCTGTGTGATCCTGCCGGAGGAAGAATCTTTTCACTACAAGACCGGCATGAAGCCGGTCTTGTAGTGAAAAGACCGGCTCAGAACAGGAAGTGACGTCAGTGACGTCACATCCTGCGGCCGTAACCAGGAACTATGCGTTCCAGGTTGCGGTCCACGGACCGGATGTGACGTCACTGACGTCATATCCGGTTTTTCCGATTCAAATTCCCCGCCTAGAGGCGGGGAATTTGAATGTGTCCGCGAACAGGGCGGACGGCGGACTTCTTTGAAGTTCGACCCGCCCTGTTCGCGGACACCCCAGGGGAGGGTTCGCGACATCCCTAGTGGTGGGGCTGCATGTCTGCAGAGATCCATGGTGAGTGTGGATGGACAATAGTTTTTTTGTGAGTCTAAGGTTGGAGGCCTGCATTATGAAGATAACATTTAACATTTTATCACCACTGGTGCAGTTTAACATTGATTCGATATTTTTATAGGGTACCTGCCTATCTATGCTGAAGACCCCCATCACCACCCCCTTTCCTAGACCTTTACTCCTTTCCCCCTGCTGACTTGCAGTATTACCTATACGACTGCCTGCCAGATGGTCAAAATGTATCCTAGTGGGTGAATAAAAGTGAGGAAAGGAGAATGAGGAGCACAGTTACATTCTGAACTTTTAAAAACTGGACAGATTTGCAAACCACCCGGCTCTTACCTTGCTTGCTTTCCTCTGCTGCAAACACCTTACACATTCAGTCCAAGCTTGTTGACCATGCATTTCACTTGGGCTTCATGATTGATGCTTCAATTTGGGAAGCAAGATTACATGCTTTTTTGCCAAATAAACTGTACTGCCAGGTATTACTGTACAGTAGGGGCAATATTATGGAATATTGGCACAGTGCTCTGCAGCAATCAGTGAGTGTGTATATGTAAGTGTGTATATATGTAGGTATATATACATACATACATACATACATGCACAATGTAAAATCTTTACATGATTGTTAACATATTTTATTTTTTTTACCTTCTGTCCTTGTCAATTTGACAAACGGTCTTTATTGTATCACAACTCCAACCTGATTTTAATTAGTTTAGCTATGATTCATATGAAATCATTATTTTTAACATCTTAATTTCCTGAGTTGGGTACTTCACATTGTTTGGTTAACAATTATATTATACTCTCTTCCGTAATTGTTAATTTCGGTTTGTCCTCCCCAGACAAAGTGTAACAAATATCACTTTGTGCTCGTGGTGGAAAAATCATTGAATCATTCAAAGAGAATATTTCTTCCTTCAACATATCTGTATGATCAGGTTATTGATGATGAAAATACGTTCATATTTCATTATCTTCTTTTTATATAATTTTGTATTTTAAACTGTGTTTATACTTTGAGTTGGGGAACACACAAATGATGTGAAATACGTAAATACGTAAGGATTTATAAACCTCTGTCAGCCTGCATGTCAAGCCTATCCAGAATATTTGGGTGCTCCAAAAAGAGATTATTTTCTGGATTGAAGGATTGTTCTGATGCTCATAACTTACAGTAATGAATAGCTTCACTTACCATTAGTGCAAAACCTGAAAGTAAATACATTCAGCCTAATTTATTAGTACTTAAACATTTTCAGGTCCTCTGTCAGCAAATGTTGAGGTTTTTACTCATACAAGTCTACTAATCATCCAACAGCCTATCAGGCTACATATGTTAGATTAATGTATCATATTTCCTTAAGTAATAATGATAACCCCTTACCAACACAACCAAAATATATTTCCGGTTTTATAGTCAATAGTTCGGAAAGACTAGAATGTAGTAGTTTTCAGAACATGCAACAAAATCTCTGGTAGTGTCACCTCACTGCGGATCAGTACTAGTATGTCTGGTCTTCCCCAGAGCTGCTGAATGGAAAATTCAACTTGTGTAGACAAAACCAAAAATGCATTACATACTTGAGATGAGCTAAAGGTTAAAGAAGGGGAACTGGACATAATAATAGACAAATTAAAGGTTGCCCAATTTGTAACCAGCTAATCAGGTAGGGAATGACAGTTCCAAACTGTTTAATCCTTGTTTCTTAAAGCTAAGTATGCAATAACATCAACTCGAAACTGCAGGGCTTTCAGCCAATGGTGGGAGGTATTGAAGCACATAATCTAAGCATTCTGTGTGAATACATGGGGAGTCACAACCTAGCCACCCTTGTTCTGCAAACCACATGCAGTCAAGACTATGTGGTGTATTTGTAGGATACATTTGACTGCTGTGTTGCTTGTTTCAAAGCATTAAACTCTACTGTAGACCTACTCCAAATTAAACTTACTTATACTGAGAGAATTAGGGACCTATTATTGCTGATACCTTTTTAAATAAATTAGGTCTTAATACTTTCCAAGACTCAGCTTTGAACAAGAATTCCTATCTGAATAGTGAGTATGATATCTGAGCTTTATCTAAACAAATTTCAGTTATTGAAGCAAATAGATCACAACAAGAAAGAGAACAAAAGGTCAACAGGTCCAATCCTTGTGCTTCATCAACACAGTTTTTCACCATATATTTTAGTTTCAAGTCATGCAATTTAATCCACAATCGTTCTAGACCTAGTATTGAATGCGCTCCCAAAAACCTAAATACTTACTTCTAGTTGGTTACGTTGGTTGTTGCAGAGTTCCTTTAAATGTAACTTGTTCTATAACTCTAATAAAAATCTTTGACAAACATTAATGTCCTGGAGTGATACTACTTGTTCTTCAAAGCAGAGAAGGACATGGACAGCACATATGCATTGTTGATACACTTCAACTGCTTTTCAGAAGTGCACAGATGTATGCACAGCCTTGTGTCAGGTTTCCATTTACTTTATTGGAATCCTGCTGAATGCATTAAGAGCGTACAAAAAGAATCAAATGTGCAGTGCGATCAGGATGGGCTTCATGCATTGAGAAGGATTCTATTCATTGGTCTGTAAAGGAGTTCTGTATGTACTCACCACCTCTGTCTGCTTTTGAACTCTCTTACATAAAAAGATGTATGGATTGTATGCCTTTCCGTTACATAAATTTTTTTTGTATTCATGTTATTATTAAGAAGCTGCTTAATATAATACACTTACTGAAGTGAAAGTAACAATTGATGCTCATGAGTGATTTAAACTGTGGGCGGGTAAATAATATTGACAAATACATTTACGCACGGTATTTGGAGTGTTGGTGACTCATTGTCACTTTCATCCTCCTCCTTCTTTGTCTTTTCCTGGTTTGTTAGGAGCCTCACTGATTACATTTCTGCAGTATTCATGACACATGTAATTGTAATACAAAAAAGGAGAACTGTCTATATATAAATATATTTCTAAGACTAACGCTAGCTGTTTCCGAATACTTAATTAATTGTTTTAGTTAAGTTTTAAGCCTTCCCCAAGGAAGTTTTCTTGCTTGCTTCATTCCACATAATTATTGTTCCCATTCATACCATCACATTGTAGAAAAGCTAAAATAAAATCTGTCCTGAAAAGTGTAATTTTTTTTGTAAATGCTGCAGCAGATGAAAGCTTTCCTGGAAGACCTCCCAAATGATGTACCTGAGACAAACTTAGAAGAATATAGGGGACCATATTTGACCTGGCCTATGCACACTTTGCTGTTCTAAGTGACATTTCTTTTCCAGATGTTGATTACTTTTTTGAAAGGGTAGAGGCTACTGAAATGCATATCAACTTAAAGAAGTTGCGATGGAAAAAAACAAAAACAAATGGTCAATCAAGTCTGCCTTGACTGCTCCCCCCCCCCATATGCACACACACATTTATTTAATATATTTAAATGTTTAGGCATGGATTTGTAGGCCAACCATTCATGTTGACCCTCATGCCTTAAAATTGTGCATTACCATAAAATGTGGGGCCTGTACTGCAGCCACATTGCAACTAGTATGAGATGACAGTAGGAGATCCTGGCATCACAGAAACACATAATCGGGAGAGAGAAGCAATGCAGGACAATCGAGATGTATGGATTACAGACAAGACCTTTTTTTAAATTTATAAATATCTTATTTGGTTTGCAATAGGCGAGTATAAGTAGTGTTGATCATGAATATTCAAATCAAAAATTTTTATTGCGAATATCGGCACTTTTTGCGAAGATCTCAAATATACTGCTATATCATCGTAATCACGAATGTAAAGATTTTTAGATCAGAAGTTTTGATAGCAAAAATATGCAAATATCTGCACTTTTTATAGCTCAGCTCAGAGATGGTCGAATTTTTGGACTTACTAACTTTGTGAGTGGATTGCAAAGCCTGTGAACATGGTATCATCACCAGAATTGCTGGAGATGTAGAGAAGAAACATTTGAAAAGAAAAAGCTTTGGTCTAGCACATTTCGTTTTTGCATAAATTAAGTTCAAAGTTAAAGTCGAAATTCCGATTTTCGAAATATCTACTTGATTCTGAACTTAATTTGTGAAAAAACGATTTGTGTTAGAGACATACTTTCTTTTTTGTATTATACCCCCAACCCTTCTCTACATCTCCAGAAAGTTTGGTGATGATACTATGCTCAGGGGCTTTGCAATTAAGTCGAAACCGTCGAAATGGTCAAATTTTTTTTAAAAAATTCGACCATCTCTACTCATCACTAAGTATAAGCAGGGCCCTGTAAAGAGCCCCATACTAAGTATGTTTTCTGCCCCCCACCAAACATTTTAGAGCTCATATATACTTTTGCTAGGTCGTTTGGACCATTGACTTCAGTTAAGAAGCTCTTTAAGTGTTTCCATCACTTTGCATAGCTTCTTATAATAGTTTTTTACTTTCAGTACAGACACCTTTACTTTAAAGCATCTTTAGCAAGGGTGTCATGGAAGCATAAACGTATCTTTTGGTAACGCATGAGTAAATGCACTCTATGTGTGTTTTTTAGGCAGCACCTCCTGACAGCAGTATCGAGACTGCACACTGTGTAGAGGCAGTACCCAGGACAGGGAACCTGGTCGCCATGCTGATGCTGCAACAACAGCAGCAGGCATGGCATCAACCGGGCAGCATACTGGCACGCCTCCCCTAGACATGAGGGCCCCTGTACCGGCCTGACGGCAGCCCTGCGTATGAGTACACTTTAACAAAAAAATATATATAATGAATTGCAAAAAATTGGTCAATAGCAATTACCAGCCAATTGGAACAATCCCAGTTGTGCACTAAAACCAAAAGGCTCTAATGGTTTTTAAAGTAAAATCTGGAAAATTCTCTGATTGGCTGTTTGTTGCTTTTTATGCTGATTGCTGCATGGGGATAATACAGGTGAGTGATTGATATCAAAGATGCTTTACCTATATGTGCACCCAAGAACCAGTACATTTGCTATAGGTCCAGCTGATATATAACTATAGAAATAAGGCTATTCCCCTTTATTATTTTGTACAGACTGTTGGGTAAAGGGTTAAACCTTAAGCATGCACATAGCTGTCAAACAACCATCCAGAATACATATCCACAAATAAGGATTCAGGTTGACCCTTATTTTACAGTTGTTCAGATCTGCCATGGGAATTGTATCTCTCAGCTCAAGACAATTTGGATTGTGAATGTGGATCAGCTCAAACAAACGTGTGGACATTTTTCCCAACATGTCAACCTTTTTTCTGAACATCACAACATTTTATCTTGTACTTTTAGGATGCCTGAGTTACTTTGAACTTTTTTCCTAATCAAAGTGATGGCTGGCTTCCACTTTACAAGAAGGTTTTTTTCACAATGCATGTTACAACAAAGTACATGTTTGTACTTTCACATTTGTGGTGATAGCTTTAATTTATCAAGAGAATTGCAGTATGATTTATTTAAAAGCTACATCATGTTCCGATTATTTCAGCTTTAAATTTGCCCACGAAAGCCAAGAAAAGCGCAATATGCCACAAAGCAAACATATTTTGAAGGATGTTAAAGTGGGCTCTTGTGCCTGCCATTTCAACATTGTGCTTTTTCTTGTTCACCGGACCATGCTCTCCATTGTAACATACAGATCTGTATTTTCCATTTAAAGTCAGCAATGCTGCAGCCTTTTTCTCCTGTTCTGTCAGTTGGCCTTTTCTTTTAGTTGGATGAGCAGCATATGAAAAATAAACCAGTGAGCTGCATTACACAAAGAGTTTGTAGAGTAGCCTCTTAGGACATATCTATCTTGTTAATGCTTCTCATTGTACATAGCAAGAAAAAAATATATACATATATATGCATAGTGTTTCATCTCTCGTTGATATTTAGTGCAAAAGCAAAACCATTTTACCTTAATAAGGCCAGTGACATACAACTGTATTTGTCTCTCTAATTATTTATTTATAGGTGACATGGAAATGTTTCCCTGTAGACATCCTTGACTACACCTAACACAACTGAGCCTTGCTTTCTAAGACTTTTGTTATTGTAACATGATTAAAATATCCCATTAATTATGCATCTCTCAATAAAATTGGATACAGCCAAGGAAATAAATGCACATTAATAATACATTAGTTATTAATCCGTGTACTTGTCATGAATAGGATGTAAATGACTGCCTTGTGTTCTGGAAAACTTACTACCATGTTATGTTAATTTCCAAATGCTTTCAGCTCAAGGGATGAGTTTTTTTTTCAGTTTTGCCTTGGGTTGTAAAGATTTACATTTTAGCAGGTTGTGTTATTGTTAATTTTTTTACTCCTACACATGTTCAGACTTAAACTTATTAAGGTCATCCTGTCACGGCAGAGGAGGGAAGTTTGTTTTATGTTGCAGATGAATTGGCTTCTATTTGGATTCAAAGATAACGCTGAGCCTCATAGCCAAAAGCGAAATATTAATGTCTACTCTTATCTTAAATATATTTGTATGAAAAAGCATGACAACCGTCATGATCAAATTATACTTGAGATCAAATAGAAGAATGTTTACATAAGACTATTGCACAGACTTTATGGCTGATCATTTGGGTTTGGAACAAATCGTAAGAATGAGAGTAGGGCAGCCTAATAATGATGTATATGTTAAACCAAAATATCTTTTCATTTTGTGTTGGGAGGCAGTAGTACCTTTTCGGGATTATACTTCTATCCAAGGCTCCATTTTGGAATTTTCCAATCAAATCAGCTTGTAAAAGTAATCCCAGTAATACTAAAGAGAGAAAGCAGAAATGGCCATTATACATTTTATTTTTTGTTATTATTATTATTAGGAGCTCAATATATACAGTTGAGACAGGGCTTCAGCCATGTTACCAATACTTGTTTCTACCATAACATTACAAAACATTCAGTTATTTCTTAAACACCTTCTTTTTGACAATTAAGTTTGGGGGATTGCTGTATATACCTTTTGTCTAAACCTTAAAAAGTTCCAGTGGGAGTCTAGAGGTAACTTTATTAATTGCCTTCATGCTTGATAATGGCATTACTAGCCCTAATAACCAACAAGCAATAGAAACCATCCAGAAGATGGTGATAGCAGCGTTCCTTTTATCTGATGGTTTTAAAGAAGCAATACCTGCCCTGCAACACATCCACTGTTACCTTGTCTCATGTACTATGTCTCTACCTCTTGAAAGTTTGCCACTACTGAAAACAGGGTGATCATTTGCATATTGCAATACATCCATACAAAATATAATGGTGACATTTAGTCCCTTACAATATGTAGAGAAAGTTAGCAAAATGAGAAGCCAGTAAACCCCAGGTAGGGCAGTATTTTCCTATTTTACTCCAAACTTAAGTTTAATTGGGGTGCAAAACATATTAATGTGTCAGTAAACCCTCAACAAAAATAGTTGTCTAACCTCCACATGCTGTGTTGTTTTGAAGGAAATATATAGAATTCTACAGATCTTGTGACTGCTCACACCACTGACAGTGGGGGGTCTGAGTGCCTAGTATTCATTGCCTGTAAATTAGTAAAGGACACCAGAATCAGTGAAGAAGAGGAGGCCAATCAAGTGGTTTGAATCGTACTGTTGGTAACGTGAACTGGAAGCATTATTGGACACTTCAAAGCACTTGATTGACAGCAGCTCCCTTATTCACAGGCACTAAATAATATGTTACCCTCCAACCTCTCCGAGCTTGTAATACAGTGCATAAAACACATGGAAACATTTATTTTAAAGGTTTTTAGTATGTCATATGCTGCACAGCCTACAGGTGGTTTTAGGAGGATGTTATTTAATGGCAGCATCTACATTTAGATTGTGTGTGTGTATTATTTTTAGAAGTAAATTAGATTTTTAAATTAATTTTATATCTCTCTTTAATCTGATTTTGAATGAAAAAATACTTTCAGATAAACACGTAAGACCTTTATCCCACACAACCTTTATATAACATCCTCTCTGTGTATACAATACAACATTGTACACATCACTTAAAGTGTTACAATAGAAACATGAAAAAAATAAAGGATAGCCGTGACATCCTGTAGGTTGTGTACAGCATCTTATCTGATAAAAAAAAGTGTAAATCTTTCCATTTATCAGCGTGTAAATCATGAGTCTCCAACAAATAAAGAAAACTGGCAAACAACACACTGTTCTTTGTACCTTGACAGCTCCCGTTTTTTGTCTTTTGTGCTGACCTTCGGTCCCAGGAGAGCCTGACACTTTTCTCTTCCACTCTTATTGCAACATATTGTATGCCATTTTTGAGAACCTAAGAACACGCTACCTTATGATGTCTGTTTATTATAGAGCGAAAAGAGCCAGGTTTGGTATCTAGCCAACTCAACCAGATCTTTTTCATTTATTTCCTCAACATCATGTTGGAAATTATCATTAAACATTTTTATTTCTTTTTAAGATGGAAGGAAGAAGAAGGCATTGTGGAGATAGAATACTCCTGTGCCCCAGCCCACCCAACTCGTCTAAGTCCCTCTTTAATATTTAATACCACAGATGCCAACCTAACTTTAACAGATTTCTTTTTTCTTCAGTAGCAGACCATCGTATTTCTGTGTCTTTCTTGAAAAGGCTGTGGGCATTTCGTAGACAATATTGTGCTGAACTTGAGTTTGGAAGCAACAAGTGATGTTGTGGCTTCCAGATCTCTACAATATCTTCTACTTTGAAGTAGCAGGGATGGTAAGCCTTGAACATATAGCCTACTGTATACCCACAGCTATTCTATGCAGTGAGAAAACAGAATCTTATAGCAGTACAAGTCTATTATTTAGAGGTAAAGGGAACAAGGGCACTACAGACATTGTGTACATAAAAAAAAACTGTCCTAATGCGTGTTTGTGCGTATATATGTGTATATATATTTCAGCATTTACCAGCAAACATTTTTGTTTACAAAAACAAAACAAAAATAGATTAACATTATGTTACTATCATAAACTATTATCATCATCATTATCTTTCCTCAAGTGTGGAAACTTCTAGTGTTACCATTTGCTTGAGAAACATGTTGAAGAACATGCAGTGCTTCTTTCATTGCTGGAAACAATTCGAATTCTTTGTGTGGTTCTTGTTCTTGCTTTGTGATCATGGCAGGAGAGGAATCCTTGTGGTAGACAGGCTGATTCGACAGCCTGAGGGCCAGGAAGCACCAGCCAGCAGTATGTCAGTGTTAGAGATCCCCTACCTGTGCTTGTGATTGCATGTAGGACTGGCCCCAAAAAAGGTATCTATGGGAACAGAACTACAGTTCACTTCTTGGCAGTAAGGCCGCTTCTCTATTGGGCAAAGGACTGGGATGTTCTGTAATGAAAGGTAGTGATGGAACTGTATATGTTCCCTGCCAAGTAAAGTACTACAGTTGAATATACATTCGGTGGGGACATTGGATTCACTCATAGAGGATTGTGTATAAGCTTTGCTAAAATAATCAGTGTGGGAAAGTTGGGTAGTGAAGAAGAACACCTTCCAGACAACAGTATGTTTACATATAGCAGGGGATTTGGTGGTCCAGGGCTGCCTTTCATTGAGTGTTGATCCTTACGTGCACCTCCTAGACTGCCCTACCAGGTAGTACCACAATAAATTACCTAGCACACAGAGGTGCACATCAAAGGTCCTGTGCAGTGCTCTCTTGTCAGGTTACTTATACAAAATAAGATGGAGGTTCTATATGTCATAATACTGAGTTATTTTCTTGTAAGCAGTGGTAATGAAGTGTGTTGCATTGGCAATAAAGGTTGCATCAATTAAAAGCCTACCCTTCTGTCTCTCCTCCTGAGCTCCCGTTTAAAGAAGGGCCTCCTATGGTTCTCTATGGTCGCAGCTTGAGCAGTGCGACCGAGGCATTTTAAATCACCCAATCCTCCTACCATCCAGGAATGGATCACTGAATTAAATCACCTTATGCACATGGAAGACCTAATATCACAATTGCAACATGCTCAAAGCTCCTTCTGTGAGAAATGGGCACCCTGGCTCCTGTTCCTTGATTCTCTAAAATTCCAAACTACTTGCTTGCTACACGCTCTACTCTGTCTGGCCTACCAACCTAACCGCCTAACTGCCTCAACATAACTACCTTCACAAGTCTGTGATCTCCTAGGTTCACTGTATGGGTTCCTAAGCCCCCATTGTTTCCATTCCTCTATTATCCCATCCCTCCCTTCCTACAGGGAGTGCAGAATTATTAGGCAAATTAGTATTTTGACCACATCATCCTTATGCATGTTGGTCTACTACAAGCTGTATAGGCTCGAAAGCCTACTACCAATTAAGCATATTAGGTGAATGTGTGATACTCTGTAATGAAAGGGGTGTGGTCTAATGACAATCAACACCCTATATTAGGTAGTGCATAATTAATTAGGCAACTTACCTAAAAATGGGTCAAAAGAAGGACTTGAACAGCGTAGAAAGTCAAAATTGGAGATATCTTGCCAGAGGGATGCCAGCACAACTTAAAATTGCAAAGCTTCTGAAGCGTGATCATCGAACAATCCAAACGTTTCATTCAAAATAGTTCAACAAGGTCGCAAGAAGGTGTGGAACAACAAGGCGCAAAATAACTGCCCATGAACTGAGAAAAAGTCAAGCGTGCAGCTGCCAAGAATGCCACTTGCCACCAGTTTGGCCATTATTTCACAGCTGCAACACACTGGAGTGCCAAAGCACAAGTGTGTGCATAACTCAGAGACAGAAAGGCTGAAAGAGACTACCACTGAACAAGGACACACCAGCTGAACACTTCAAGACTGGCCAAGAAATATCTCAAGAGTCTTTCTAAGGTTTTTCTGGCCTGATGAAATGAGAGTGATTCTTGATGGGCCAGCATGGATGGGCAAAAACGTGGCTTGGATTTTGCCTTTAAAGGCCGGCTAAAGCTCCAGTCCCCAATTCATGACGCCAGCAAAAGGTTGGAGGTGGGCAGTACTGGTTTTTGGGCTTTGGTATCATCATACAAAAGAAAATGAGCTTTGGTGGGGCCCTTTTTCCGGGTTTGAAGGATGGAGTCCAAGCTCAACTCCCAGTCCTACCTGCCAGTTTTCCTTGGGAAGAACACCTGTTCTTTCAGGAAGCAGTGGTTACACAGGAAGAAGTCCCCTGTATCCGTTTTCAATAGAAAAACATGGATTGTTTTCATAGGGGCAGGACACATGCTCCATCACACGTGGTCCAAGGTTTCACTTCCACAAGCATGTGCTTTGGCCAAGACAAGGGGTTTCAATAAAGAAGAAAAACTAATGACAATGGCATCGCTTGTTCACAAACCTGATCTGAACCCCATTGAGAACCTGTGGGTCCCATCCATCAAATGGTGGTTGATTTTACAAGGACGGTGAAAACAAGATAAAACACCTTCTTCTGAACAGTTGTCCCCCTGGGCAACCTGTGGTTTGCTGCTCTGTGTCATGCAATGTTGAGTATGGTGAAAAGATAACAACACTGACAGATAATCCATGGATGGCAAGGCTTTTTTTTGAAGTGTTTCCTTTGCACAAGAAGAGATGGCTATATTTTGGTCACTTGATTTTTTGTTTTTTTTGTTTTTGTTTCTTTTGTTTTTTTTGGGGGGGGGGGGAAATGTTCACCGAAATTGTATATGTTGTTGTGAATGTTTTGGAGAATGTTTTTTTATAATTGGTTTTTCACTGGTAATAACATAATACATTGAAAATGGGTAAGTAATTTGTTTTTTTTTTTGTTTACGGTTTGACCTAAATAATTATGCCACATGGTAATAGTCCCTGCCCCACAAAGATATCTCCCTAAAATAGCTAAAACTAAAAACAAACTAAAAACTACTTCCAAAACTATTCAGTTTTTTGTTAAGTTGCCTAATAATTATGCACAGTAATAGTCACCTGCACACACAGATATCCCCCTAAAATAGCTAAAACTAAAAACAAACTAAAAACTACTTCCAAAACTATTCAGCTTTGATATTAATGAGTTTTTGGGGTTCATTGAGAACATGGTTGTTGTTCAATAATAAAATTATTCCTCAAAAATACCACTTGCCTAATAATTCTGCACTCCCTGTAGTGTGTCATGTCTTTATGTGTGCCTTGCTGGCACGGTATAAGCTCTGTTTGACATTGTTCTATATGTTATACTTTCATATAAACATTTGTGTATCGGATCATAATCTCTTTTTGTTACTTGGTAAACTCCAGTTAGTTCTAGATATGCCTCAATGAAAGCACATGATATGTTAATGTTAGTGTCCATTGAAAAAATCTTTCTGATTTTACAACCTAGTTTTTATAATTGTACTTCAGTTACGATTTTTGTATTCATGTATACACATGAACACTCAAGTACAATTCTTGATACTCAATAAAAGTTTATTGCGTTAAAAACAAAAACCTAAATTGTCCCTAACACAAGAGATAAAAGCAATTCTTCAATTAAAGCCATCATTTCTAGAGACAAAAGTTAAGAGGGGGGTATTTTCTCATTTACTTTTAAGAATACTAAACAATAAAGATAAATCTTCCCAACAGGATACAGACAGTAAAATAAATAGCCGCTTACACTGAGACAGTTTACAAAAAAAATATGCATACATCTATTACAACAGTAAGCCAATTGTTTATGGAGAGGTGAGCTTAAAAAATTCATAGGCAGTTTGTTAGAATGTCCTTATATTTTGGCTTTATCTGAAAACTAGTAGTTCTGCATGTATGATTAGCTGCAGGGGTGCAAAGAAATGATCAGCATGTAGCAATCCAGGAAATGTTTTTGGTTTTGTGATAGACATAATTATGGCGATCAACATGAGCATATTCAACTTTAAAATATGCATGCAGATTTGTCCAGTCTGCATAAAATCACACAATAATGAATAACGATTTCCCAGGAAATTGTAAATTGTATGACGCTCTGCAGGACAGTCAATCTACATGCAGATAGATATTCCCGGTAAATTATCTTGATGCCGTCACCCATAATGATCTTAGCTTTGTGCACTCTCTCCATTGTAGAGAATCCAATAAACCATGTTTCCTTCATTTTACATTTTATGTTTTTATTTGTCTTTGTCATTCTAAAAATGTTTGAAACTTTTTTAAAGGTTCTTTTAGCAAAGAAATAAAATAGTAATAGAAAAGAATAGCAATATATCCAAGAGAAGCTTTTGAATTGCCTTGTTTCGTTCTCTCACTGCCCCAGGCAGGAGATGTGAATGTGTTTCATGCTAAAATGAATGGCATATTTCACTGCTCTATCTTCCATTTCTTCTTTAGCTCACTCAATTATTGAAAAAACAAAATTATGATACACCTCATCTCACAATAAAATACATGTCCTGTTATGTTTTGTGCACATGCTACAATACTGACTTGTTTCAAAGTTAATGCGCTGAAACTATTCAGGGCTTTTTACATCCTTTACTAGTACCTAAGGTTAGTGTGCCTTTGGGCAATGTTAGAGTAGTAGTGTTGTAAAGCCCTAATGTAACATTAAAGTGGCTTGGCTTTTCCCACAAATGGATGAAATGAAGTAGTCGGTTTGTTCTTAAATTATCTATGTCTTAAAATCAATTCGTTTTAAGTAGTGGCACTAGATTAAAAGACACAACATCCTTGATATCACTCTATAGCCTGAAGTTTTTAGTACTGGCCTATATACAATTTCCGAGCATCTGAAGAAAAAAAAAAGGAAAGTGGAAGGCTTAAAGGTACATTGAAGTGCACTAAAAAGATGACATCCTGAAAACACTTCATATTTCTAAGCCTTTTGTTATATGTAAAATATATGTGCTTCCATCATCAATATAGTTTTTGCCCTAAGACATTGCTCTTTTTCAGGCTTCCATGAAGCCATTGTGATATTGATGGTTTACCTCTAGTACTGCAGTCATTATTCATATTGTCCGATAAAAAATATCACAATATAATTTGTATCTTTCTGATAACTTTCTATTATTCAATGTTTATATTGTGGGGGTTTTATTATGGTAAAATGTCAATAACTAGTGGTGAAAAAAATCTGAAAAAAAAGGTTTGGCCACAGGCCTGTCTCTAGCATTTCGGGGCTCTATGTAAAGTTATAACACAGGCCCCCCCTGATGGGCGAGTTGTTGACTGGGGGGTGGTGCTATTGTTTGGAAGACCAAGTTGTTGAGCGTGGGGCTGGCGTATGTGTTGCTATCATTCGCCACTTCGAGTTGTTGAGCAGGGGGGTGCTTACCCAACCCCCCGCCTGCTGGCCGGATCGCGCTGTCAGTAGCGCTCGCTGTGCATGCGGGGTAGATCTCCAAGGACTATTGGGGCCCCCAGGGTCCTCAAGGCCCTATCCGCACACATACTCCGCAAAGCGGGAGAAACATCCCTGTTTGTCCGACAGTCTCAAAGATGTCAACGATTGCACATTTTTTAAGAAGTTTATTTATTTTCTTAAAATATATAGATGCTGCAACTTGTTTGTGTAAAAGGAAAAGCTTGAAAAGTTAGGCACTAGCATCAGGGGCAGTACCAATGATAAAACTGGAAAAACATTACTAAAAATTAAATACTATATATATGTAAATATATACATACACACTGTATATGCTTTCTTACATTTTTAGGCCAAAAGTATACTGTAATTTATCTTGGTCAAACTGCATTTCAAATATGGAGGAGACTTTTTTCACTCGCTTACAGACCACGCACCCGCTTATTGTTCTCATTACATATCTCACTACTGCTCTTGGGGCACATGTGGCTCTGAGAAGGAGCCCTTGTATAGGCAGAAGCTAAATTACAGTGCTGTGTAATATGTTTGCGCTATATAAATAAAAGTTAATAATAATAATATATGCTGAAGGGATTACTTCTCATACTTGAAGTTTGGAGAAGCACCGGCACAAGGAGACCAAGGAAGGAACATAGAATAAAAGTAATAAACCCCTTTTATTTAGGAAAAGAAATAGCAATTATATATGAGGTATTTCGTGTAGTCTGAAATAGTTATTAACATAAGGTTATACTACTGCTTTAATTTGCTGTGTTCCCTTCAGACACTTGGCCATGTTTGTTAAGACTGAGATTCAGATATTTCAAAGCCCCATATGAAACCTTGTCAAGAACATTTAGTATATTTTATCAGGATTCACGATTTATTGGATTAGGGATTTAATGTTGCTATAAATATATATAAAGGATTGATTTTGCTTCTGGCGTGTTCAGTGTTTAATATTATTTTCCTGGTATGTTTATTTTTTAGATAATAAGTGTATTATTTGTGATTTAACAGCAATCAATTTAGTAATGCTATAGTAATTTATTGCTGCAGAGATTACCAGACGTGACATTTTTGAGTAATTCTGCCTTAATTCAAAATGGCCACTTCAATGATCAACATATTAGATTAATTCAAAGGACTTTCCATGAAACCATATTATGGTATCACAGTGTACTACAGAGTAATCTCATAAAGCCTTCTGTGCCTGAGCCCTGATCTAAAGGGCTCCTGGGCGGAGTATACTACCCTTGGCTGTCATTTCATCCAAAAGTACCAGCAAATTACCTCCATGTCATTGAGGCTCAAAACAGTGAATCTCTGCCTATTGGGTTTAAAATGAATTGGTTGTGCTAACAGTTACATGTATGCTAACAAATGCCATAATGAATGTTAGGTGTTTGCATTTAATGCACTGAATCTTAATAGGCTGGAATAATTGAGCCCCAATGAAATAGAGAATCTTTTTTTTTAACTAAATGCCATATATGTAGTTAGTCAATTGTAAGGGATGGGAGAGGGGGATACACAAAAAAAATTATGAACAATCCAATGTAATAGGTCCACAATCATACACTATAGTGTTTTACTAGTACTTTTACTTACCTGAACCATTGTTCTCCTGGCAACCAGTGTGGCCATGAACTCTCTGGCATTTCAGACTGTGGAATGGGCTCTAGGGTGCTCACTTATTATGCAAGGATACTGCATTGTGGGAGATTATGTCAGAACCTAGAATCTGGTGATGAGCGCCTTTGGTAAGGCCGAACCAAGACTGCAATGATAAGCTGTTTTGGTAAGAAGACCCAAAAGGGGCTAGTCTAAGGCTGTGTTTATTTAAAAATGCAATCCCATCTAAGATGCTTTTTACCCTATGGTGATTTATAATTGCCCACTGCTCTTCCCTCCATCACAGTCATTCAGACAGATCAGGAAATTCTTCTTGAATGTCAACTTGATCATTGCCTTGAAAAAAGAATACTATCTGGGTGATGGAATAGTAAAATATATGTTTTTGCCATAAATTAGCAAAAACATATATTTCACATATTAACTTTAAACTCCATTGTGAGGTATGGCCCCTCTGCAAATGGAGGGGCTTCACTTTTTTAAAAAGAAACTAGATGAACATTCAAAGTTGCTTTAGACTACTGACTTTAGCATTTACAGTTGGATGTTTTACATTGATCTAAAAAAGTATAGTCATATTGTGCAGCCGAACACAGTTTCTCTCTTGAGATACCTGCTTGCCATTCCATCTTCCCTTCTTTACTTTTATTTGGTATTTTCTGAGTGAAACAGTCATAGCTGACTTACTCTCCCAATATTCAGTGTATTTTTACATTTGGAATATAAAGTGGTTTTCACACTCCTGCATACATTAACCATTTCCATCAAGAATTGACTGACAATTTCTACTTCTCCTCCACATAAGCATAAAACAATGCCAGAAAAGCATAGTTGACAATAAGTTCTGTTTTTATAGAAATCGTATGTAGCAGCTTTGCCTTGATGCACATTTTATGATACAATATCTCCTTAATTTCACAAAAATGAAATTGTTTCCCTTTTCTTTATTAAGAGAACTTTTTATCATAAGAGTATAAAATATTTCTTGATCTAATGTTACATTTTTATGTTCAGCAGATGGAATACATTATACAACACATTCACAAATCATAATTCTAATATACTCTATATTATAGGGAACAGCATGTTTTCCGGGTAGCAGGAATAAAAATGTCAGGCATTTTGGCATCTTTTTTAGATGAACTCTGGTTTTCTGCCAGTGGCTTTAACAAAGAGCTGCACACTCCACTTTCTGAATTATATACATGTAAAAAGTTAGCAGCCCGTCATTAACATTTCAAAGACACTTTTTTTTAAGTTGGCTATGTTTTGTAAACTGTCATGTGGTTTCATACTTTCATGTTATTATTGTTGGCTTGCTATTCCAAGACATTGATAAAGAATATGAAAAGTGATCTTGCTGTACTTTTACTCACAGTCCCTGCACATATAGACTGTTAATAGAGATCAAGATGAAGTTTCTGTCATCTTTGGATCATCAACATGTTATGTGTGTCAAAGAAAGGTCAACGTTTGAAGAAAAATAATAGGAGTTGTTCATTTTAAGATTAAGGGCCAAATCAAACCAACATGGCAATGCATTATTTGTTCCCTTATACATTGCGGATGCACTGCGTGTAAACACATGTGTTATGTGAGCTGTAAGGCATAACACAGTGTGCACAAGTGTCAATATTTTATGTTATGAGGCTCCAGACTATTTTGACTAGTGAAAGAGGAGGCAAAATGGCTCTGTTCATAGTAAAGGTTGCTGATCCCTGACCCAGACACACTGATGCAGGGATCAGCTGAATAACACACACTAACAGAGATGAGGTACCAAGGAGCGAGGCAAAGACAAACCATAAAGAAGCCAAAGACTAGTAGCCAGGACATTTGGAAAAGGTGCATGTATGATGCATTAGATGTGACCTGGGAACAAAGCTAGAAAATACATACTGAATATTCTTGAGGAGCATACCAGACCCCTTTTGGCAAGCCTGTAAGGACAGTAACGGTGGGGAAACCCCGGTCATACCAGGCCCAATATCTCAATGAGGGGCGTCTCTAAACTACAACCTTGCCCCGATGTTGTGGAAGCTTATTCCCTTTAACAAGACAACACCTAGTCCCCGCTCCTCACCCTACTGAATGAGTAGAGAAGTCCCAACAACCTCTTACCTCTTTAAAGAAAGTTCCTAGAAATAAAAGACTACACAGAGTTCTACCATTCCACATACCTACCTGAAAAGTGTGCACTTCACTGTTGTATATCTATCTCTTCCCAGGAAGCGTCAATTGTCCCACCATGGGGGAATTCTTTTCCCTGAAGCTCCAGCGACCATCTTTGTCCCTTGCAGTTCTGATGTAAGCTTCAATAATGCTGGGCGGATTGAAATCTGCTTGGTGGTTCCCATGATAGCTCTGCATGTGTTATTTCCTCATATGGGGACAGTTTGGCCATCACTACTGGGTAGTGCTTCAGCAGAACACTTGTCCTTTAAGGCAAAGGTAAGGTATATGAGATTGAACAGAAAAGTCATCTTGATCTTGAAGCAGCAGGAGGTTCTGTGTTTAGTGAACTGACACAGATTTCCTGGTACTGTGGTGATCTGTGACACATTTTTTTATAAAAAAACAAAATTGGGGAAGTAAAAAAAAAATCAAGATCAATTTTTAAGATAAGCAACATAGGATCACATCTATGCCTTTATAGTGGAGATAGAAAAAATGGCTTTGGGAATTAATTAGTTAACATAATAATTCAGAATTAAAAGATGAAATATTTACTTATCATCAGTGCTCACAAACAAATGGTTTTAAAATTGTTCTGACTCTAATAGATGTGGGGGGCGTTTATTTTCAAAGTGCATATAAATCATCTATAATTATACTAATGATTGCTTCAGAGCACCTGGAAAAACAATTGACATATACTCATATTTTTATGAGGAGATAATTTGCAGATTGTCCTGTAATGAGAAGGAACCGAGTATACCCAAGACAGCTGTTGACTTTTTTGAATGTTCAGTTGTCACATCACTTTAAAAAACATATTAACTATATATAGAAATATTATGTTATATTGCTTCTTAACATTTTCTGTAATTTTTTGTATACTTTACTTTTTTGTTTTATAAAAGGAAATCAGTCAAGGTCAGAACAGAGGAAATGGTTTCGTGGTAGCTTCCCCAAACCTCCAAGACTGGAAAGTTTAGGGAAGCTAAACTGTCTTCTGTGTTCCAAATGCAGGACGGGACATCACTTCCGATATTGGATTTAGATGTCGGCTGATATAGGGGGAGAGATCTCTACCTACTAATGTCCCACCCTGCACATTATCAGCAAAAGCGGGGTGGGAACTTATAAGGTAGTGTAATGCCCCCTCCCTGCTAAGTAACCCCAATTGAAAGAATCCAGAAAAATCTGTGATTTATTAAAATCAGATACACAAAAAACGAGACTTTCCCAGCCAAAACTAAAAAAAAAAGTTGACAGGTATGCTGTATACTGGTATTTACCAGGGAGAAGGGGCACTGCCCAGAAACATTGATTCCAAGCTGAAAGCACAGCATTTTTAGGGGTGCAAGGGGCTCTGCTAACAGCTTGTAGTTAAAGTCTTTGAGTCTCTCTATGTGAGTAGTGTTATGAACAACTGACCAGATCCATGGGATTACACATTTGGCAATTGTTGTATATGAAGGTTGTATCTGATGACTCCTCCTCATTGTCTTTTATTACATATTTTAATAAGGCAGGGAGCATTAAAAATGAACAGCAATTAACATCTTTTCAGTATATTATTTTTCCCCTCCAAAAAACCTAGGAACATCTTACGGCTAGGTGCAAAAATAATAGTACATCTCTTGTTTATTAGTCTTTTTTTCTGGATTCTCATTGGTAAATGCAGCTGTCAAATGTATAGGCCGATGTGTTTAATGTACATTTATGGACATCCTCCAGCCTGGAAATAAGACAACCCTGTCAAACTTGTTCCAGGATACAGTTGTGTTTGACTTAAGTTAGGTCTGAAGTTCAGTTGTAATTCTTGGTTTAAATTCACATTAAGCTGGAAAACTATCCAGACTGTCAGCAGATTAAATTATTTATACAAATTATAGAAATGTGTCATCATTGAAAGCAATTCTTGAGATTATAGACACTTTTTAAATAAATATGGTGAAATGTACTATAATTAACCTTTTTTCAGGTAAGATTTTTTAGGTTTATGTACTGTAAGTTTTATAATTATGCAGCAATATCTGTTGGAGAGAAAATGGCTGTAAGGTGTACTCTTGGTGCCAACATAATATAGAATGTTCAGTAAGTGGGCTGGAGGAGCAGGAAACAGCTAGACATCAGCTCCTTCAGGGATGTCTAGAGGAAAACTGAATACTGCCTTTTAAGTTTCCGAAACAATCTTGTTTGCATTTCTTGAAAAGGACACTGAGGTTGCATATTACTTTGAAAACTCCAAAACTTGCTGGTCAAAACTTGCAGAAGAGAAACTTAGATCAGAAATGTTCCCTTTTCTCAGAAAGGAGATTTTTACTCCCTTATCTCCCTTTCTTAAATAAACAAGCCAAAAGCAAAATGAATAGCACTCAGGATAAGCATCAATATGCATTATTTTCTTTTTAATTATATGAAATATATGTATTGTCTTCTGACAACTGATTATTACATGATTTGATTACCTCCTCTTGTTCAACCCTAGTTGATGAGAAACTTTTGCTTATGTTACGATACCTGACTCGCCATGGGATTCAGAAGAAGCTCAATGGAAGTTAGCAGCAAGGAAATAGACCTTCTTTGTCACTTTAGATTAACTTCTATCTCTACAGATAACTGATTAATCATTCTGGTCGAAACACATCTGAGGCACGTGAGTGTCTATAATGTCTGTGATTTGAGTCTGGAGAAGTGGTGGGCAACTGAGTTGATATGTAGGGCCACAAGTGCAGCCCTCGGCATCACTAAAG
>CM070033.1:55868222-55888555 GCA_036250615.1 Ptychadena robeensis | reverse complement strand
CCTGGGGTCTGGAGGCTCTTTAAATAATCTGTAACATAAACTTAAACCAAGTGCACAGGGAGAGTGGAGACCGCTGAGACCAAACTTAGGTCAGAAATACATCTAAAAACAAAAAAGAATTTTAAGCAAGTAGACTCTTTTCTGCAAACATTGTATGTTCCTTTAGGAAAAAAAAAGAAAAATATAGTAAACAAAAACTTGGCTTACTGTTCTTTCTTAATTTACAATTTACTTTAGAATGCACACTTGACATCACATGTATAGGTTTGTGTTATTTCTCGGCACATTTTGGTACAGGAAAAAATAAACTCCTTTAGGAGTTGCAACATTTCCTCCTGTTGGCATTGCAGGGAGAACAAGGGATAGTGAGTTTAGTTGCGCTCCCAAGCAAGCTTAGTGATTCTATCCTATTCCAGAATGAATTGTTCCATAGTAGATGTAATAAAGACACCAGCCAGTACTCTAGTTATAGCTTGTTAAAGAAAAATATATTTCCCCAACCCTTCTCTACAACTCCAACAATTTTTGTGAGGATACCATTTTCAGAGGCTTTGCAATAAGCTGACAAAGTTAGCTTGCACCATGCGAATTTTTGCCAATGCGAATTTACGCCAATGCGAATTTTCCAATCACTACCGCATAATAAAATGGCGATACTTGCACGTGAAATAGCGACACGGCAAATTAAAAGCAAAGTTCTGATTTCAGTCGAAATATCAGGCTGATTTTCGACTTTTTCGGCGGAAAGTCGAAATGACCCCATCAAAATTTGACTATGCGAATTTTCTACTTAAAAATTCGCACTGCGAATTTTTTGACCATCCCTAATGACGACTTGGTGTATAAGACGACCCCCAACTTTTCCCGTTAAAATATAGAGTTTGGGATATTCTCGCCGTATAAGACTACCCCTCTTCCAGCGCACACCAAATAAAATTTTTATGTCTACTCTGACTTTCAACCCCCAGTTCTCCAACACCCTTAGAAGCCAGATCTTTTTTTTTGATTAGTAATTTACATTCCTAATTTGACACCCCTATCTGCAACCTTTTTCTAGTTATTTATGTTTCCCTGTGGTTAAACTGACATAAATTGTATATAATTGACAATAAAATAGCTTTAATCTCAATCTCTCTGCAACACCAATGTCAGACACAATAATGCTAGTGAGCACACTTGCTGTCAGTAGCAGCCAGCTTCTTTCACAGACATCTTCACAGACATCAGGGAAGGAGAAGGTGGGGGCAAGGGGGATGAAGAAGATTTCTCCCTCTGCTTCTGTCAGCCAGCGTGCAATGCGGGGAGTACAGATCCAGGAAGCAGACCTATGAAGTGCCCTAGAGCAGGAGTGCCCCCTGCAACCCCCTGATGGCGGCACCTGGCGTATAAGACGACCCCTGACATTTGCACACATGTTCCTGTGTTCAAAATTTGTCTAATACCCCGGAAAATACGGTATACAAAAACCTCTAAAACAAACATTGAATTTATCTTTACATATCTGTAAGCCAACATGATGGAGAAGAAGCCCTCACTTATCAAAAAAAGAATTAAAATTAATTTACACGTGAACCTGTATCATACATCCAAATTAATTGGGGTGCATTTTACAATAAAGAGTACATAGAGCAAAACTGTAAATGGGTCCTAAATCTGTTTTAAAATTAGAATGCAACACTGGTTTTTAGCTAAGTGCTACACAATTTTGTTTTTTGGGGGGGGGGGGGGGGGGGGGGGGGAGTAAGTATATGAAACTACTGAAGATGATCTTTAAATCCAAGCAATTATGATGCATCCAGCTATAGCAGCTTTCACGAAGTCTGTTTAGGTCCACTTTTAAGAAAACCTCCTTTTTTCTCTTTTTAATGTTAGTTATTTTGAAATAGCCTAAAACAGAGTTTAAATATGCTTCCACTGTGTGTGTTATAGCGAGATAAGATAAGGCATAAATGTGCATTAAACATTTATATTAGTTTGATAAATCTAGGCTATAGTTCAATAATCTGTTTGATGTTTTTTGTGCGCTGAACTGTTTGAATGATTGTTCTACAAAATTAGAAGGTAGGAACAATCAATAAAGCAGCACTGCAATAATAAGTGTTAACTAGATGACAGAGGCTGGGAGTGAAATACTATGATATAATCAAAAAAATAAAAATCATAACACAGCTGGAAATGAACTCTATCATGAAACTGGTAGAAAGAAAACAGATATCAAAGTTTCCACGCAATAAAGTTTTAAAGGACAGAATGAACTTCTGGGCTACTGCACCTAATTTTTTCTGTTATGACCATTACTCATTATTTCTTCTTATTATTATTTGAAGTCGCAGGTCCACTGTTTAAAAGGTAAGACGTTCCAACTGTGTAAGTATATTTTCCCCCAAAACTCCATGAATTAGGGTTGTAATTCAAGGGTCCAGTCAGATCGGTGCCCTGGGCTTATCTCTCCCCCACCAATAGAGATCTCTCCCGGGTGGAGGTGGGGGGGGGGGGTTGGATGCTGGTGAGTAACAGACCTACGGATTCTGACTCACCTGAACTCTTCCAGAGATGAATTTCTCTCTCGTCGGAGAGCCGTTCGCTTTATAGGCACTGGGGTTGATGCATCTGGGCATTGTAAAAAAATGTCATGCCCAGATGCCGCCACCTGCATTGCCCCTATCAAAAACCACCACTGGGTCCACTGTATTTGGGTCTCATATATTTAGAGCATGTAAATGATGCATGGTCACTGAGGGTCTATAACAGGATGCCATATTAGACCAGGTGCATTTTGTAAGCTAAAGATTTGCTTCAGTACTCCATAAAATTTTACAGCTGAACCTATAGTTCTTATGGGTAAATAAGAATGTAAAATTATCTCAAACCTTGTTCTTCAGGGCTTAGCATAGAAATCTTGTCCTCGCGTACCAAGCATTATGTAGGGGATTATGTAAATGGTCAGAATGCTATACAAATGGGGGCACTCAGGTGGTAGTGGGGGATAAATCAAGGAAAAAGGTTAAGTAAATGTGTTTAAGCATTTTACCCTTTTAATTTTGGGAAGGCAAAGGACCAAACCAAAGACACAGGTTGCTTACAGTATATACTTGTGTATTAGCCAAGTTTTTCAGCCCAGAAATGGACTGACAAAGCTCCTTTCTGCTTATATTTCAGTCAGGGGGTCCAGTTAGGGTCCACTCACCTGTCCCTGGTCCCAGGTGGCTGAATTTCAGGCTGTAAGAGCTTTCTTTTCAGCTGGCAGCCTCTGTGAGTTCCATGATGTCCCGACAAGAGCTGATCTAATGTGAACAAACTCCACACTGCCATCTGGTGGCTGGTTACTGTTACTGGTGGCCCATTGTAACAAGATTCAACTGTTTGATTCATTCCTAGGGGCAATGGTGCTTTCTCTATATTTTTTTTATTTAGAAAATTCCATTAGCTGACTTTGCATTTCCCACCCTCGCCTTATACTCAAGTCAATATGTTTTTGCAGTATTTGTAGATAAAATAAGGCACTTTGGCTTATACTCGGGTCGGCTTATATTCAAGTATTGATACGGTAACTTTGTAATTTGGCAACACAGACTTGTTTCTTGGACAAAAGGGATTGTTATTGCTTAAAATAAATGCGTTTGATCAATGGAACACCACATCAGTGACAGAGATGGGAGAGTTAAGACATTACAGCAAGTTGACGTTACAATTTAGACGCCTTTTTTAGTTTTATACACTGTCCACATTCTATCCCTTACAATGTATTTGATTTGATTATTTAGAAATCAAATTAATGATGCTTTCTTTGCTCTGGTCGCTAGATATAATTCTTAGTATCTGTTTTAGGGTTTTACTGCCATAGCTATTTATATTTGAGAATACAAGAATTTCCTGGAAATTGTTTCTGAATATATCTGTATAATCCACGCTTATTGATTAAAAAATAAAATCTGGTAAGATCATTGTTAAAACCATTATACTATATGATGTCCAATGAGGGATTCAAAGTTTAAATAAAGGGTAAGCATTTTTTTCCCATTACCAATTCTGTAAGAGGATTTTTTTTAGATTCCTTGCATTTTCCAAAACGCTGCAAGGCAATGGATGTGGAACACCACAACATCTGGCAAGCAAAATATTGGGCTCTGGTATTCCTGGCTACTATACTATTTTAGTGAGCTTAATTTAACATGATTGGAAGGATTAGGGCAAGCCTGGGCAAAGAAGCAATTGGCTGGATTTTATTTGTGTTCTACCTCAATGTATATGAGAGACGCTTCATGAAGCATTTCAAGAAGAATACCAGACAATTCACGCTTAGAACATTTTATTATGTTATTCATATGTGCATGTGATTAGGTTGTTGATTTAAGCATGTCCAAGTTTATTGGATTTCTTGAGTGTTATTCAGCTTTTCAGTATTTCAGTACACAGTGGGAACATTAATAAGGCTTTCTATGGCTTCATACCACCTATAATTTACTTTGGCTTATTAGATTAGAAAAACTTATTGGAAAAACGAATGCATACAGTAATAAATTACCAAACCATTGCATTGTACTTGAGTGAACATAAACTTACAATTATATACAATAAAACACTTACAATTATATACCCTATTAATTACGTGCTCCACATTCCTTTATTAAACATACTTACTTGGTGTTTCCTACACCTCCATCCTAGCTGCCAGTGCCACCAGTCTTGGGACCTCCATCGCAAGTCAGAAGAAAAATATACTGTAATAATAATATACATGGCTACTGCTTGAGCTTTACCTGTGTTCATTTCTTCAGAATAAGGGGTTAATATATCCTTCTAGAAGTTTGGTTCTCTTACGGCTTACACAGGAAACATAAGCATTTCAGTACTGCATCTAGAAAAAAACATATCAACCAATTCAAAATTATAGGTTTGGATTAAGTAAATAATTTAGTATCCTAATACCCATTTATGGTTATAGATTTAATAAAGGTTTCAGGGTAAAGTACATGTTTTATATTTTTTTGAAATTGGGGATGAATGTAAAGTTTTTTGTTGTTGTATGTTCCCTGGTGTAGTTCAATGTAGTTCAGTCAGATCAAGAGTTATGGCAGAATCATCTAATGGAGACAACAGTTCCACTGCATAATATGCTAAATGTGGAGACCACTGCATAATATGCCAAAGGTGGAGACCACTGCATAATATGGTAATTCTTTGTATTTTGTTGAGATTTTAATTCCAATGAAGGCAAATTGTATGAAATTGGGGAAATCCACATTAAGTATTAGCATACCATTGCAATGCAATGTAGATATATGACTTGTAAGCCTACACTGTACCTTTATTATTGTGAGTGACTGATTTCATTTATGCCATTAACACTACTTAATTTTGTTGCCCTAGGTTGTGTGTCTCATGTCCTTTTTCTGAAAGCATAGTAAAAGCATAGTAAAAGCAGTTAGATATAGCATGCCGCTTAATGCTTTCTTAATTTTTCCTAAAGCTATTATGTCTTTTAGAATTCATTCATTCTTTTAAACAGTTGTAAGATAATTGTAAGTCAAATGCCTAGCGGCTGTCATTGTATACCTGTAAGACAAAATGCATTCTACATGCAGTCCATAAGATTTGGTGTACTTATATATATATATATACCGTATATACAATTAGGAATATAATATACAATTAGGTATGTAATACTTTATAATCCAGAATATTCCTAGTAGAACAAACCCCCCTCTAATTATAGCTGGCTCTTCAATGCTGGTTTACTGCCACATCATATGCTTTAAATACACTAAAGCCCTGACCAATGGACACTTTCAGAGAGGTAGGAGTCAGAGTAGGTCTGATAAACAACCCATCATTTTTCTGATGCCCTGGGGTTGCATTCTTACTGAGCTCCTGTATATTATAATTGTAATAGACATCTAGGGCACATTTTGTTTATTAATCCAATAAAACCCACCAAAGATGTTAATGAACCAGACTTATGCAGGATCAATGTCATCTATATTCACTCAATGTACGTTGTTTAGTAGCTCTGATGCTTGAATTCCATCCCTCAGCATTCTTCTCGGCATGTTGTTCCATATTGGCTTTCCGATATATTTTGTGAAATATACTGAGGCCCCTAGGCCATACTCAATATGCACCGTAGTGATGATATTTCTCTGAATTTCTGTGTGACATCAGACTTTGTGTCTATATACATTGTCATATGATGATGTGTTTTCTGGCTGGATTATATGCAAGTTATCTGTTATTGATTCTACAAGAAAGCTGCATTACCTACATGTGTCCTTAGCACTTACTGGTATTTTAATGTTATTTAAATGATGAATGTTAATGGTTTTTGACTGAGGATACATTTTAGATTTAAAGATTGCTATACGATTTTATTAGTTCACTCTCCTCAATGAATAAAGAAGACATATGCACATTTTATACAGAGGACATGATAATGAAATAATTTACCTTATCCATCACTTAACAGAACAGCTATTATATAAATTAATCACTACCTATTCACATACACTTACTCTGGTTCCAGTGCCATTTCTAGCCTTTTGGGGGCTCTATGCAAGTTCTTGCTTACAGCCCCCCTGCCCTGTTGACTGGGGTTGGGGTGGGGTTAGGGGTGAAGGAAAAAAACACACTGTACCCGCGGCTCCTCATTTCCTCCCACTCTTCAGATCTGCACGGGGAGGGAGGTCGTCTGCATATTAGGCATAGCAAAAGAAACGTTCCACAACATTGTTTTGGACTGGCTTTCCTATTAGTGACCCAGCTGGACACTCCTAATATAATGGTTGTCAGCATTGGTACTTTTGGCCTTAACCAAGGGCATCACAAAACATTAGTTCAGTTTTTGCAATGACATGAACATGATGGGCCTTATGTCATAATCTAGTGACTAATCTAGTGCCATTTTCAACCTACTTTAATATAGGCAAACTGAATGAAATGTTACTTTTTGTGCTGATAACCCTGTCTCTTTTGGTTTGGTTAGAATATACAATAAAGAAAAACGACAAAATGTTTCTTGTTAGTCCAGTGCATCTATTTCATTAATATGATACAAGAATCAAATCCTCTTGAGTTTCAGATGAGTTATTGTACTAATCCCCAAATGCTATGCCAGAATAATCTGTCAAGCAATATTAAATAGTATATGATTATACATTTCTAGCATGAAATATTGTTTTGTTGTTGATATTATTAGTCATTCCTATTTTTTCCCAATGTGTGTCATAATGCCTACCTTATTTGATCTCTCTTTTCATTCACATTAAAGCCATTTCTTATAAGTGGAGGTCAAAGTGGACGTATTTTGTTGCAGGCTTGAAAATGAAACAATCTGCTTACTAAGGACAAAATCCCCACTTAGGGGGGCACGTATTACCATTTCTATTTCTTTCAGGAAAAATACCTGATATTTAAGGAGCTAAAAGCCATTTTCTATGGGCTTATAATTAAAGGATCAGTCTACTGAAAACTGATATTTTAGTTGATTGTTTGCACACCTGCTGCAGCAATTTCCAATTTGTCGCTTTATCTTATATTTTATTTTATAGAGAATAGAAAGGATGGCCAAGGAACACCTGTGCTTTAAATGGATAAATGCACCAGAGGTAACAGAAACTATGGCTAGGAGATATGATTTTTCCCATGGTATAAAAAAGCTTAAATGTCAATCAGTCCAAATGAATGCCAACTACAATATGAATTAACAATTGTTAATTCTTATGTACAATTCTGTAAAAAATAAATACATTTTGAAATGAATAAAAAATAACCCCCAGGTATTTTGGTGGCTACACCAGTAGCTTTGCAAATCAGACAAAGCATCAACGGCACTAATGAATAATCTAAAAGCTTAGTGAACTCTTTTAAAGTTTGCCCATGCGAAAGGTGAATAGCCAAAGTTCACTGCTAAATAGTGATGGCCGAACCGGCGAACAGGCAGGTGGATCAGACTGCCTGTTCGCAGGGAATTTGAATTGAAAAAAACGGAAGTGACGTCACTTCTGGTACCTGGAATGCACAGTTCCCGGTTTCGAAATACAGATGTGATGTCACTTCCGGTTTAAGCCAATTTTCTTTCACTAGAGACCGGCTTCTCTACCTGCTGTTTGGTGAAAGAATTCTTCCACTGGCCGGATCTTTCTGCTCCTCATCCGGCCAGTGGAAGAATGATAAACTTCTTCCTGCCCTGTTCACTGGGGGAAGAAAAGCGAATATGTCATGCCTTGGGGACAGTTCGGCCATCATTACTACCAAACCTATGTCAGCTGTTTCAAAAACATCTATACTTTTTATAGGTAAAACATAGAGAAGTACCTGTGAAGGTTATGGTGAGAAGGGATGAAAGGAATCAAAAAGCCCTCAACTCGAGCAGTGCATAGCACAATCTATAAATGTATGTTCTGCTGCAGTACATTTTATTTATGACATGGTTGGGTCATATTAAAATGATTGATAAATAATTTACAAAATTATGCTGAACACATAGAATCTCACAGATGTGTGTTGTAGTTCTGTATAGTTTTCAGAGTGTATTCTACTGTGCAATGGGATCCAGTTACCCGAATCAACCACACTTCTGAATTTTCCATATATACTGTCTCTTTGTGACATAAGTCTATGCCACTAAAACTAGCCATACATGGTCTGATTCTACTGCGATTGTTGTACAATGCGATGGTAACATGTGATTGCAATCAATAATACAACGTTGCAATGCACACCACCTTGGGGAGCATATTCCTGCTTGATTTTTGCACCAACCGATCGAGGGTCCCCATTCAGCGATCAACAGCTATTTCAGCTGTTCTGTATTTGCAGAAAATGTGCATACATTTGTATCATAACGTTGAGATTTTGCCACCACTTTGTCCATCTTTGGCCACTATCACTAAATCTCTGTTTAGCCCTAGTAAAATCAGTAAAAAAAAACCTACCTGTTATATGCTTCAATTTTATAAAACAGCCCTATCATCTTACACATCACACTGGACTGAACAGTGAGCAGTGATGAATAGCCTAAACATAATGAAATGACTTTTTATTTTATTAAGAACCAAGTCAATAACTTTGTTTTATATGCCATTCATGTCCTCTTTTTCATGAATTACTGTTTAGCCCCAACATGCGTAAGTGTCCCCTAGAGCCCATTTGAAAAATCGGTCACCTTAGCTAAATGAGCTTTCAGTCTATTTGCCCCCAACCCCTTAATGAATCTCTATAGATTTTGTTTACGAAAAAAAAATCAAGGTCATATTTGAATATTATCTGCAAAGTATGCACACATTGCATCAGACGGGAAGGACGTAAAGGAAAACTCAGCATTTATAGTTATTACTAGAATGGGGCCTCAGTGGGCTCAGATTATTGTACTTTAAGTGAAATTGATTTTGTACATGATTTGATTTTAATCTAGTTTAGATGAATCAAATTCTACAAGGAGCAGATATTTAATTTAGTACATTAGGATAAAAAGGACATTGGTTCAGAGGAGTTTAATGCATTTGATGTGATAAAAGCAGTATCTGATTAGGATTTTTTTTTCAGCAATTCCTTGTTATTTTATTACTGCTTCGATAATTTCATCTACTTGTAATATTTTTATTAAATCAACAAAAGGAGCATGGTATTTTTGTGTGTTTTTTTAACAGCATCCTGCTGGCTATATTGATATATTAGGTAGGTGGCCATAGGCAGATATTTGAGTGGAAGGTTAAAAAGGATTTCTGCTAGCTTGTTATTGGTGATAGTTGCTTTAGCTCTGTTCTAGTAGCTGGCAGATCTAAGCTGTGCGCTAAGGAAAAACAATCTAGTAATTTTCCACTCTACTGTTTTCCAATATGATCGGATAAGAGCTCTTATCAGCTGTGAGGTGGTACTTACCACACTTCCCGGCCTGGAAACAAACAACGTATTTTCTCCTAAATTTCTTTTAACTTGGCTATCACAAGCAGCTATATTGGAGTATAATATATCATAGATGCAGACGTACTGTAAGACAATCAGAACCTCTGGAAATGCAGCATTGTTAGTATGCTGACATACAAGGATGATTCCCAAGTAGTTTTTCCTATAGCCAATTCATAGAGTAAAGAATACATATATTCGATGTATACCCACAAGGGTACATTGCTTGTTGCTGCATAGCCCAGGCTCTGATTTACGTATGCATGTTATATCTGTAGAATAAGGTCTGCCTATATCATGGATGGAATTGCACAGCATAACTAACAGCAATTGGGATTTTCCAGTTTTAAGAGTGCAATATACAAGATATAAATTTCAAATGTTCACCTACCCTTACAAAAAAAAGATGATCAAGAAAGGTTGACTAGTTTATTTCAGCGTAAGTAACATCATATATTCAACAAGATTAATAACTCAAAAATATTTAGTAAACATTCAATATTGTGCAACTAGTTTATAATATAGAGTTTTGTTTCCTTCCCCTCCAAACTTGAATTATCAAAACCTCAGGCAAATCTTTTCCAAAGTTCAGCTATCCCTACCTTTTGTCACTTGTCATCTAAACCTTTCTGAACCAAACTTCACAAAGCTTGTCCTTCCAACCTCGGTCATAGGAAGGTTGTGTCACTTGTCAAAGTTATTTTTTTCGTTACTCTGGTATGCCGAGTTTCAAATACTTGTAAACAAATATTAATATACAGGCCAAATGTTTATATCCTGCTTCTAAGAAATAAATAGAATTCCAGAGCGGCAACATCGGCAGCCCAAACTTTACTTCTTCTTGCTCCCCATTTAAGGATAAAGGGGGCAGAAGTCATAATTGTAACCCTTTAAAGCTAAATTTAGAGCTGTCGGTAGACAGATGATTTAACACATACAGCCCCAATAACATTTACAACAGCTGTAGACTGCAGTACAGTTGCAGTAACTAGGCAGCTCCTGAATGAATGCTGACCTGTAACCAACCATATGAATTCTGGCTAAAGTGAATTCAGATGACCCCAAAGGTAAAAGTCTTGGGGGCCATTCAACTGGCCCACGACGACCAATCAACTTTCCAGGAAACTGTTCATCTAGGAATGCTCGGACCTGACACCCATAATGTGGTGGTGCACCATCTTGCTGGAAAAACTCAGGGAACGTGCCAGCTTCAGTGCATAAAGAGGGAAACACATCATCATGTAGCAATTTCAAGGTCTCCTGATCTGACCCCCTTAGACTTTCATCTTTGGGGTCATCTGAAGGCTGAAAGGAAATTGTCTATGCTGTGAAGATACAAGATGTGCAGCACCGGAAACTATGGCTACTGGAAGCCTGTGCTAGCATTTCTCCTGTGGTGTTGCTATCAGTGTGTGAAGAGTGGGAGAAGAGGGTTGCATTGACAATCCAACACAATGGGCAGCACATTGAACACATTTAATAAGTGGAAACTTGTAAATAACTAATGGAAGAATAAAATTACGTTAAAACCAAGCACGCCATTGTGTGTTTAACCCCCTAAAGCCTGGCAGCTAAATATGGAATCTCTCACATGATTCCAGGAAACAGCAGATTTTTTTTTCAGTATTGTGAAGCACTATGGCACCATAGTGCTGGCTCATACGTAAGTCAAAGTTTTTAATTTTATATGTATATATTTTTTTTAGTATTCAAACAAGGACTTCCTCTCGGTTAGTTGTAAGTAATTGATTAAATTAAAGATCACCTGAAGTTGGTGCTGGATCCCGCTCTCTGCACTCCTCCACACATCATCTTGAACAAATAGTTGTCTTTAGGTTTAAGGAGTCCGCGCTCAGACTTGTTTTTTGATCTTTTAAAATCGTTAAACTTTATTCTCAAATAGTTTCAAGGAAGAAAACATACATCATCAGCTCCACACAGGGAACATATCCTCACCCCTGATATTTTTTTTAGCATACTTCCGCCATACATTTTTAAAAGGAAGAGCAAGCGCATTCTCTGTAGAACTATACTAGGTAGTATTCTTGCACATCACCCAAGACTTTCCTGTTGGCCATCACTTGCTTTCATTTCTCCTGTATACAGTGGCTTGCAAAAGTATTGAACTTTTCCACATGTTGTCACATAACAGCCACAAACATGAATCAATTTTATTGGAATTCCACGTGAAAGACCAATACAAAGTGGTGTACACGTGAAAAGTGGAACGAAAATCATACATGATTCCAAAGATTAAAAAAAAAAAAAAATAACTGCAAAGTGGAGTGTGCGGAATTATTCAGCCCCCTTTGGTCTGAATACAGTCAGTTGCCCATAGACATACCTGATGAGTAATGAGCTAATGACTAAATAGAGTGCACCTGTGTGTATTCTAATATCAGTACAAATACAGCTGCTCTGTGACAGCCTCAGAGGTTGTCTAAGAGAATATTGGAAGTAACAACATCGTGAAGTCCAAAGAACACACCAGACAGGTCAGGGATAAAGTTATTGAGAAATGTAAAGCAGGCTTAGGCTACAAAAAGATTTCCAAAGCCTTGAACATCCCACGGAGCACTGTTCCAGCGATCATTCAGAAATGGAAGGAGTATGGCACAACTGTAAACCTACCAAAACAAGGCTGTCCACCTAAACTCACAGGCCGAACAAGGAGAGCGCTGATCAGAAATGCAGTCAAGAGGCCCATGGTGAGTCTGGTGACATGGTGACTCAACTTATGTAAATTAAGCCCTTAGTGTGGTCTTTTATAGGCAGGGGTGCACATAACTTTTTAGTGAACTCTTTAGATGAGTACCAGGAGATGGTGTTTGGCACTCGCCCCATATGTAGGGTGGTCTTTCTCACTGTCTCTCTCACTGTCCTCTCCATCAGCTTCCTGCATGGTAAATTCTGCTGCAGATGGACCTACCTGTTCTTGATTGAGCCTCTGATTAGCTGTCTCCATCCACAAGTCACCAGCTGGCTTTGGGTCATATGTAACGCTCACAGTACAACACATTGAACCCCCGGATCTCATATCTCAGTACTGAAACCCTTTCTGATATACATTCTCTGGGTTAGTAACTAACCCCTGAGACTGCCAGCAGTCCAAATGTCATCCTTTCATAGTCATATTCCAGCTGTCACACAGTGCTTTTCTCTTTTAGTGTCTTTTACGCTTACATATGCCTACTCTGACTTTATACACCCAGATCTCCAACACCCATAGAAGTCCAATCTTTTTTTTGGACTATCCATTTACATTCCCAATTTCACACTCCTAATTGCCATCTTTCGTAGTTAATGGCCGAGGGGGAGCACCTACAACAAAGCCATCTCTAACCATCTTTCATTCGGTATTCATGTTTCCCTGCAGTTATCCAAGTGACCTAAATTGTATACATTTAAGAGTGCCTTCAAGCTGTTAGCATGCATATGAGCTTTGTAACATTAATGCAGGTACGCATAGCAAGTCCCCCTTTGAGTACCAGAGTAGCATTTATGTGCACCCCTGTTTATAAGTGTATTTAATAATGCAAGAAGCAAAGTGCAAGAGATGCAATCATAACAACAATCAATTATTATCAAAAATTCAATTATTACGTCACATTACTTTTTCCTTTGCTGGATACCTATTTCTAAGTGTGTTATTAATGAAAACATAAGAGAGCAACTGCTTCATGTGCCAGTTTTGTCAATGTGTGAAATTTTTGAGCATGTGTAAGACAAATTATATCATTTGTATGGTTCATTAACTTTTTCAGTGCTAGGTCTTCTGATATCAAATCTCTCATTATCATAAGCTTTCCAGCACACAAAGGAAATTCTTGGCTCACTCTTATATGCTTTATAAACATATGACGGTCTTTGTGCAGGGTTGTGGGAAAGAGGTTAGGGATTAGGAAAACAAACTAACTATTAAAATAACTAAAATATTACTCTGAATTTACACTTTACAAAGAACAAATGAAAAGCTCTACTGAACCTATTGTGCTTACCAGCTTTGTCTAAATGCAGAGTAAGACCTGACCATACTTTCAATGCAGAGACTAACAAGAACATGTCTCTGTCTATAAGTTTTTTCTTTGCATAAGTATTCATCTATAAGTTGTAAGCAGATTTGGATCTAAGATGCAAATATTCATGCATGTTAGGAATTTGGGCAAGTCTGTCTATTCAAACCTTTTTCCTGTTATTCCTTTTCATTGCCAAGCAGGATTCTGTCTCCTTAAAGGCCTGACTGTCACTGAATGGCAAAGTCAGATAGTAAACCTGAAACTGATAGGTATGCTTTACCTAAAGCTGACTGAAATATTTGGAATTTTCTAAAATATATATTTTTTTTCTTGTGTTGTAAGAAATGCTCAATTGATTAGATACACCATTCTAGAACTGGGTTGGATCCCCTTTTTCCTTTGACATCATGTATCCTCTTGTATTCTGGTCCATATTGATTAAGGTACTGCATATTTGCTTCACATTTACGATGCAAATCTCTGACTACCTGCCAAAGCTGCTCTTGACACATATTAAAGTATAATGGACTTATGGCCATGTTCAAGAAGCCAGTATGAGGTTTTTAAAAGACAAATAGCAACAAGTACACCAGGTGCACAACCTAGTGCAACAAAGTAAAGTACTGCAAATGATAAAATGAAATACAACAAAAGATAAAATACTCACATTAAAGGAGGTAGTTTTCAGGCTTAACAAATCTTAATTGATCTCTCAGGGCCATGTGCTTACCAGGATAATGTCACTTCCTGGTTACAGATGGGATCATTTCCTGGGGACAGATGCTGAAGGACTCAGAAGGATCAATGGGATGCATTTCTCTGGGCAGCACTTTGTCAACCATAGGGGGTTATTAAAATTAGGTTATTAAAAGTCTGTGACATGGTGTGTTATCATGCTTGATTAAGCCATCAAAGATGGGTTGTCTGCTCATCAAGGGACATGGTCAGCAATTATTGTTAGTCTTTGGCATTTTTAAACACTGTTAAGTACCAAAAGACCTAACGCAGAAGTGCTGAGCCTCTAGACCTAGCACAGTTGTTCCCTTCTTCTATTGACCAACAGGGGAGATACCTTGGAAATTTTACCTGCAGTTAAACAATACTAACACCCAATGTTGTCTCCAATGTGTTGTGCACTCAACGAGGCTCCTCAGTTGTTGAGAGAGGTTATAAGAATTCCTCCTTCTTTTCTTTTGGATCATTCTCACTCAGGCATTTTGTGGCTTTTGCACCTAGAGAAGTTTTGGACACTGGATATTTTTCCTTTTTAAGACCATTCTCTGTAACATCTGGAGATGGCTGTCAAGGTGACCTGCTGATTCCCATGCACAAAGTCTATATGCTTAAAGGCATTGATCTGTCTTCTGACTGGCTTATATATGAGACAAATAAACCAGTTTTCCTAATGAATTGGGTGGTATTTTTCTTTACAAAAAATGTATCCAAAAGCTGTGTTCTATTCCACGTGTCTATCTTTCATTATCACAGCTGCTGTCAGTTACATTTCAACAAATAATCAATAATACAAATGTTCACAAGACCAAGACAAACAATGACCCTGTAACCTGTTTTTTTTTTTTCGTTTCACTGGAAAAAAAGAACCCTTTCAACATTTAAGATTCAATTAGAAACATTTGGACTGTTGCGCTACTACTCCTCCTCTTTATGTATACATATCCATGTATCTTTGCATGTATATATATACATATATATATTGATCGTTCACTAGCCAAATATTGTTGGTATAGTTTTTCTCTGAAATACATAAAGTACTGGTTTTCCAATCAGACAGCTATACTGATTATATGAATATACTGAATTATTTAGTGACACTGCCAGAAAAGCCTAGAACACAGTGATCATAGGCCCATAACAGAAAGATATGCAGCATTGTGTATAATACAGATATATGAGGCATGGCATGTAATAGAGAGGTATGAGGTTCCCTTCATAATGCAGAAGTATAAGATACTGAGTTGAAAATAATAGAGTTATATTAAACTATGATCTAGATATATGTGTGAATATATGGAGCAATTCCTACTAGTCATTAAAGAGGACCTAAACTTAAATCAACAACTTTTGGTCATGTGTCTCTTAGAGTAGAGTTCCAACAAGCTGTTTCTTCCAGGATGGAATACTTTCCTATTACTTTATTTGTTAAAAAAACAATCAAGACCCCAGAGTTATATACAGCCGGGGCAGTGTTTGGAAGACTGCTAGTGCTTATTGGAGATATATCAATGGCAGAAGTGCATAGATTTTTTGTGTCACATCTATGATCTTCTGAACTGGACCTTACAACACACTACTAGAGATGAACAAGGAGGTCAGTAAATGATCTAGATTTACAGGGTCACATACAAGATGGCACCTTCTACACATTAGTGGCAAACACCAATAGGGCACTTTTGCATATATAAATGTGCATATAAACCCCATTCTCTACTTAATAATATTGTCTAGGCTTGCTTTAGGTGAACATGCATATTTCGTTTAGCCTAGTGCCCAAACATAAAGCTAAAATTAGCCAACCTGTTGACTATAGGCACTTTTCAGGAGGTTTGCTTTCCAGTTATGCAGTGCTGCAGTGCTTCACATTTTGTTATAGATATGCCATGTAATAATCTATAGTATTTTATAATTAAACCAAGGGTCACATACACAAATTTTGGACATATGGTGATACCAAATCAATTGCAAGGAAACATTTTTATTACAAAACTGTTTATTACAGTTGATGTGTCATATAAAAGAGCCTTTGGCCTCCCTATACACAGGTCCCTGGTGTATGTTAATGGCTTACAAATAAAGAAACATTAATTAATTTCAAGTCGTAATAAATTAGCTGATACATCCACTAGATAATTTAAGTAGTACACAGGTGAATGCACTCACTGCTGGTTGATTACAAAAATCTGTGATGAAAATTTTTAATAGTTTTGCACTTTCCTTTAAAATGAGCAAACCTTTCAGGAATACCAATGAGAGAAAAACAGTAAACACTACAAATAATGCTGCAAATGTTTTAACTTTCTTTTACAGTGGGTTAATTGTGAAACCGAACCTTGCCGGAATATGATGTAGATCAATCATTAGATTAGATTTAAGTTTACCTTTCTTTCAAATTATTACATAAGGCTGTTATCCAGGTATGAGCCCATGGTGAGCCAGGGTAGGAAGGATAAATTAAATGTGTAAAAAAAAAGGTAATCCAGTAAGGAACATTTATTTATGAGTAAGTGCATAACCAATCAAGTCAAGCCCCACAAAACCTTCTTCTGTACTTGCTGGTCTTAAGCAGGGTACAGATAGCTCGATGTTGGAGCCGTTCGAGGTTCCCTGCCGCAGCGCGATGATGTCATCACGCTGTTGTCAGATATCAGAGGAGCTCAGCCAATGCATTGCATGGAGACCCCGCTGTGGTTTACGTGGTGGTTTACGCGGTTTCCGATTACCCTTTTTTTGAGCGGGATTGATTGGTCCCACTCGAAAACAGGGATGGCCACATATGATATGAGACAGATAGATGGCTGTGAGTGCACACGGCACTCAAAGTGGCCATCAATCTGGCCCATATCTACATGTGTGTTTGTGTGTTAGACTTTCCAACTTTTCTGTACTTTAAATTTTCTGTGATGAGATGTTTGATATATAATCCATATTGGAGTTTTCACAATATAAAGAGAAAGCGACAAGTGATGATATACCTCTAGTGAAGATTTTCAGTTTCATGACACAAGAAGGTTTAACAAACAGCTTTAAAAAGTAATTTGTCCCTCACTACCTCTATACAAAGCAAAGCACAGGAGATATTATTTATCTCTACATTGCTGATTATTGCCATACAAAAATGTGGTTATGTGACATGGCAAACTATATGCAAAAAAGTAGTGGAAAAGCATTAATATATATATACTGTATAAATCTATATCAACAAAGAGATTATTACATAGTAAGGGGAAGCTGAGGAAATAGTTAATTAGGGTTAATAGGTTTAAATAGGCATACATTTTTGTTAAAAAATATTAAGGTTGATTTTGTTTATTTCATGCAAATGTAATTTAATGTAAGTAAAATAGTAAATACAAGGAAAACTAAATTTTATTTACTCAGTTATAGGAAGTGTCAATGAAACAAGAGGCCAATTAGCTTTGTTTAACCTTCCTAGCGATTGCACCAGAGTACATTGTACACTGCCCAAAATTCCCACCTGCCCCATGACACATCATTGATGACACCGGCAACGTGGGTGGGAGACCGATAAAATGGAGGTCTATGGCTTGCTGCCCCCACCCCTTCAGCGTCATCAATTAAGAGAATTGCCACAGCTTTCCGGGGGTTTATTGGGTTATCCAGATTCCCGCTCCTCTAGCATTGGGGACGAACCCAAACAGCGGCCAAACTGGGTTTGTCTCAAATGCTAGGGAGGTTAAGGAACGTGCCTTACATGAGCCAACTAGAAGACTGTGGGGGATCAACTTGAAGTGAGTAAAAATCTATAGAGTTAAACAAGAGATGGTCAATTTATTTGACTAGCTGACCCTGAACAAAATATCATCACCAAAATTACTGGACACATAGAGAATGGTCGTGGGATTTTTTTTTAATTGCTCTAGCATGTGTAGCTTTTGCATTAATTTTAAGGTTGAAATTTCGACTTAAGAAAATTAGACTTGACTTTGAACTAAATTAGAGCAATAATTTCTTTGTTGTCGTTTCCCCTTACCCTTCTCTATATTTCTAGCACGTTTGGTGATGGAACCATGTTAAGGGGCTTTGCAATTAACTCACAAATTCAAACTTGTCAATTAAAAAAAAACATAAAATTTGATGGTTCCTAGAGGTAAAAAACTAAAATATAAATATTTTTTGTCAGGAGTAAGGAAAGGAAAATCTCCCATTTGGTTAACATAGGCTAAAATAACACATTTTGACCTAAAAATAGGCTTTGAATGCCCCAAGTGTCTGACCACAAGCTCATAGGGGAATTGTCAATGATGAAGAGGAATTGTCAATGACTGCAATAGTTAGAGAAGATGATGCTGTTTGACTTGCCCACAATACTGTTGCTATGTTAATATGTCTTTAAACATTGGACGCACTACATTGATCATAGTTAATGGCTGAATGGGAAAAGTCTGATGTTTTGTGTTACAAATTTCCTGCCAGCAGGTTTACTATCAGAAATGAAAGTTTCCATTATAATGTAGTATATAATGTAGTATACTTTTTATGACTCTTTTCTACTCTTTTTTTTTATTTCTTAAGTAAGGATGCCGTCTTATCAACACTATGCTGCTTCTACAGTATGTAACTTAAACTGTCAAAATCCACATCCCTTAATAAATGTACATACACCCAACGACAGCAAGAAAATAAATGTCATAAATGTATTAGTAGCATACAATCCTATTGAATTTTTTCTTCTTTTCATTGTATGCTTCCAGGCAATTATAGATGAGTCAGAGGACACATGCTATCTTCGGTGTAGTCGGTGACCTTTACAAGCTCACTTAAAATATATTTCATACTGAATATTCTTTATATTTTTGCTAATATTAAAATCATTGCTGCAGCTTCCTAATGGACACACACAATACAAATGTATTCTGGGCAACTAGAAGGTTAAATACCTTTGTATGTGTGTTCTTGCCTGAAAACTGTGCTCATCCATACAGGACCTCAAACAATTGTGCATAGCATCATGAAATGTCGTATTCACAGTTATGGATTTAATGAAAAGATAATGTGCCTTCTAAAGGATGAGCAAACACAGCTCGTATTACCATCACAGTATAGACTCAACAGATGACATGGTTCTGTTTACTTAAAAAGTAAGAGATGTTTGGAAATGTTTTCTTCTGTTATAAACAATTTAATGTTATAGATAATAACATTATTTTAAAATACTAAAAATGGATGTGGATCTTGTTTTTATCTTATTCAGATAGGCAGTTCCAGAAGCAATAACGATGAGGTTTAGTCTTCTATTAGCTTTTAATTTTCTCCTGGCAAATTAGTAGAAACTGATGTTTTATGGGTTACTAAGGTCTACTGCACTACTGCCAATTACTGCACATATCTGATTACCGTTTCATTATCGGCCACTGTTAGGGCATGATATTGACAGCCATTGTTTTTCTCTGTTTGACATGCATGTCAAATGTCTGGTAATTGCCATTTACATTTATAGAGCAGAAACCATGGCAGTATTTTTTTGCTTTGCCATATGCATCATGTTGAGGTGGACTGACAAACAACCATGGTAAAGCAAGACTAGAGCATGCATCCATGGCAAAGCCAGACGACAGCATCATTCCAAGTCAAAGCCAGACTAGAGCATTAGTGATGTCACGAACCCGAATTTTCGGGTTCGCGAACGGCGAACGCGAACTTCCGTAAAAGTTCGCGAAC
>CM070033.1:55849187-55859803 GCA_036250615.1 Ptychadena robeensis | reverse complement strand
AGTTCGCGTTCGCCGTTCGCGAACCCGAAAATTTGGGTTCGCGACATCACTAGTTACTAGATGATTTGTCTCGTTTGAACAAATAAGGTGAAAGGAATTATTTCTGTCCTAGTAGACAAAACAAGATTACTGAAACCTCACCTTATGAGACATGAGTACAAAATGCTTATGTGAGTTTAGGTTGACTTTAAGCCCTGAGGATCGAAGCATGTGACATTTGCTTTCCTTACACATGATTGAGTAATGTGCAAAGTGATATTAACATTTCAAATTCATAAACCTAAATGGAAACTCCCATGCAAAGTGAAAACAAAATTTGGAAGCTAAACATGCTCTACTCCTTTAGTAAATCAACCTCAAAGATACAAGAGTCTGGAGAAAATTTGTGTTGCAACTTTTCTTTAAACAAAGATTAGCTCTGAATAATAGTCATAGTTATCCTAATACAAAACTAATTTGTTCTGCCTCAACCAAATATAGGGTCAGACAGGTAGAAGGGGATTAAAGGCATTTATCACTATGTAAGACAAAATTAATCCAAAGTAGCCTAATTAAAAACCTACCTTAGAGTGCAGTTTCAGAATAATATTTTGCATTGTCAAACTGTGTTTGAAGGTGCAGCATTTCAGGTCACATGGTGATGCAGGACTGCTCTCGACGTGCTTCACAGATACATTGCTCCTTCAGGAGAAATGTATACATCTTGGTTGTATATCTTAACAGTGCAGTTCAAAGAGTGTGTCGGAGTGCATCTGGTTCTGATTGGTTTAGGTTTTCCCAAATGAAATTCACTACACTACCTGCCCTGGTATCCCTGTAGAGCATGGGGGGTGTTTCCACCGGGTAGTGAAATGATCTGTGATAAGTTGATGCTGTGAAGCATATACACTACTGGAGTTCAAGGGTCGAACACATAGGTGTGACTCTGATTGATGTATAAATGGATCTTTCCTGTCCACTTTAAATGTTAGTTGTCCCCCGTTGTTCACAAGAATGGCGCATGAGTGTCTGGATGTGCATTAGAGTAGTATGAATTTTTTTTTCCATAATGGCAACAATTATCCCATATCACAATTATATGTACATGGATTGTAAGCAGGCAATATTCAAGAAAAAATGCTGTTCTTATACATAACCTGTGTGGTAATTTTAACACCCTTCAAATTAGCATAAAAAAGAAATTTCTCAGGGCTAGGCTTAAATTCACAAAACTATCACAGCAGGATAAAGGACACATAAGTGGAAATTGGGTGGTGTTGTCAAAACACCATATCACTAGACCTTTATGTTACAATCTGTACTTTGAAATAACATTCAAAATGCTTGAAGGCAGCTTTTAGTCCTATGGTCCTTGCTGGATCTCTTGGTGTATATTGCAAAGTACAGAAATCAAACTCACTATGGATTGGCGGTTTTTGATTTCTGTATGTTCTTTAATATATGTTTGTGTAGTGAGTGAAATGTAAGTTGAAAAATACAGTTAAGTAACTATAAATGGAGCAGCTTGGACTTGAGCAAGCAAAGCTTTGTGGATTACACCTAATGTCTGTTTACAGAACATTTTCTTTTTTGTAGTACTATGGTATAAAAATGTTCTGGTTGATATTTTTATCACCATTTTCTAGTTCTAGATGCTCCATTTGAACAAGGTATATATATCTTTTATCAATCTTTGTGTTGCAAAGCCACATATTAGGAATTATAGAGGCATTTTTGCTACTTTTCCCCCTATATTAATCAATGTTTAGCACACTGTAGACATTTCTCTTTTTATGTTTGGATAGTGAAAGATTGCCATGTTGATTGGAAAAATACCATTAGAAAAGAAATCATTTTATAAAAGAAAAATGTCTACCCTATTATTTTTAGAAGTTTTCAAAGTTGTGCCTATCATCTGACCTTGTTTGCTTTGTAAAGCTGATTATGATGCAGTTGCCATCGTTGAAACACGAAAACTCAATGCCATGTATAAACAATGGCTGAATGCAACACATTTTATTCATGTTTGTTGTAGTAATTTTCTTTTGTTATCATTACTTGTACAGAAAGCCAGTCAAAGTGTTATCTAAGGTTAGAGGAACAAAAGCCGGCTGACCTGCGTTCCACTAACGAACAATATTTCCTTGCTTGTTATTGTTCAGTGTATATGCTCAGACTAAACACATCCATAGGTGTATTATTTTTGAACAAGGGGTGATGACTAAATTCCACAGCTCTCGTTAATACATTTAGTGTGTTAGGATTAGTATTTGCTCATTTTGCAGCAGAATTATCATGTGGTCGTGTATGCGAATAGAGTATAACCCTCTTTTTGCTTTTTGTAAAGGAAAAATTACTAAATGCTCCACAAGATGCCCATTGTTAATTTTTTGCAATGTCTGATTGATGGTTAAGCACCACTAACATGGATTGTGAGTCTTTACTTGGCATGAGTCTCATTGCAGTCTCATTTTCTCATTATACATAGGAATGTCAGTTGTTAGGCCTTAGCTATTAAGTCAGAAAAGGTCAAGGCCTAGTAACAAAGTGAAGCTAATGAGAGAAGCTTTTCTAGGTATAAAAGATACCATCAGACATCTTGTACTGTCTGTTGCTAGGAAGCACTTTTACTTCACAACTTCAAACCTTGCATTTATCTGTTAAGTAGACACGTGGTTCAAAGATTTATCTTAGTAGTGAGGGGAAGCTGGTAGTAAAAAGGGCATTATGAAGCTGTTAAGCAAGTGAGTGTATTACTGTTTATAAAATACACATAGTAAATACCCAACAGACACCACTTGTTTTTGTCACTTTTCAACCCCAAAGTGTCTTTGAAAATCACACAAGAAATATTGACTCATACAACACAAATAATAAAAAGAGAATATAGAAGCTTTGTGGGTCTGGGTTACGCTCCAGTCAACTCATGGCAGATAAAATAACATTTGATCATGCAATACAGTTGAGCAATATTAACCTCCCTAGTGCACTGCTGAGGTCCAGATTTCTGTACCAAAAGTGTACCATAGACGTACAAGGGTCTAATAGACATCCTGAATATAATATTGTTTAAAACAAACAATTATGTAAAATAAAAGTTTTTTTTAAAATAAAATTAATGAGAAAACACAAAAATCAGGGCACAAAGCGTTGCTGCTATGTACTAAATCTCGCCCAAATAAAGTCTCTGGTGCCCCAGATGTGCCCATTTGCAGTTAACCCTCTCTAACCTGGTGTGATGGATGTGGTAAAATCACACCAGGGAAGAGAGGGTTACTGCAAATGGGCACATCTGGGGCACCATTTATTTTGGTGAGATGTTTGAGATTGATAGAATATCAAAACATAGAAAACTGCTTTCGTGCAATTTATTTTCAAAGTTCCCGCCGGCTATAGGCCAGGTTTTAATATAATTGTTTATTTCAACTATATATGTTAAAATTTTGTTTTTTGTTTTGCTTTATTGAGTACATTCAAAACAGAGTACATACGTAGAATGCGAGCATGGAATGATATCGTAAATGGATAAAAATTTATGTTGAAATTTAATATGGTCTTTGATTCATTATCAGATAAGTATAAGTTGCATTTTTAAACCCCCAGCAATGGCTTAAATTTCAGACGGTAGCCACATACTGGGCGATTACAACAACCTGAAACAAATTACTTAAAAGCAACCTTCTACTAGCTGATATATTTATGAATTGATATTAATCATAAAAAGGATATTTCAAGATTTCTTTGATGCTGATTGTGATCAAATCACGGCTAAGGGTCTAATTCCTAATATTTATTGCTGACCTACAGAGATTTTGAACAATTGTATGAAACATGTCTTATAATTTTAAAGTCCTCCATGAGTCAGAGGCATGCTAGGCATCTGTAAAAAGGCCATTTAAGAAATGTTAAGACTGTCAAAAATATACTTGCTGTTTTGTACTATATAATAATAGGAGCTTAACATATATTTTAGTAAACGGTTGACTACATGAAAATCCAATTCATGTCTAAGGGCATTTCAACAGCTGTCTTCACTTTCCTTTTTCATCTCTAATTTACTGAAGTCTTCAGGGTAAAGTAAGATTTCTGCTTACCAGAATAAAACTAGGGCTAGTGGTAATTTGTAAGTTGATAAACAATTGTGTTTTTATTCATTGGAAAGTCTGCAATACTAAGTGCATGAAAGAACGAGGTCTTCAGAGAAAAATATAGTACGGAATGTCTCAAAGAAAAACAATGGCAAAATGTGAAATCTTTTATAACAGCCACCAGTAATTTTAAATGTTTAACTACACATTGAGCTGCTAGAAGAAATTTACATTCTGATTTTGTTATTTCGCTGATACTGCATATCAGCAAAAGTCCAAGGCAAAACACAATCTGACATTCAAGAGAAAGGCTTAAATGCAGGAAGACAACAAGAAACTAGCAATTATCCAACTTGGAAAAATACACAAACAATGGGCCAAATAATTATGCAATTCTAGCATTTGGCTACAGGGTACACATATTTAAAACTTAAAGTCTAGTAGTTTTTATATCTATATATGGCCACTTAACAGAAATATCATAACTTGATATGCCTCTAATCTTTCTCGTTTCCATAACTGTTAACTGTAAATAAAGGTTTCTACTCTTCATTGATATATAGCAATTGTTGGATAGCAGATATAAAAACTCAATGCAAACATTCCTTACTTCCCTTTTAGCAGACCTCCGTCCATAGAAAAAAACAACAACAAAGTTCCAGACAATAATTGACAAGCAATTGTACCCAAGTAGATAGTGTACTTTACCTTGACCTACACTCCATTTATAGTCAATGCTTATGAGATGCATAGCAGAACAAGCTGCAAATAGGTTGCAGGTTTTATGAAATTGTAAGATGGACACCAAGAGGAATGACTTTCTTCCACAATTTTTCTAACAAAAAACATGCTTATGACAGCAACTAAAACTAAATCTTTTGTGTAGAGCTTAACTATGAAAAGGTCAGCTTCATGACATAATTGACCTTTCATACTGAAAAATATGCACATTTGTCATCCATGTGCCCACCAAGCAAACTGAATAATTCAATCTTATTCTTATAAATTTCACTTTATTAATATAATGCACTACAAAACCCATCACTATAAATCAACTATTGTTTTCAAAGTTTCTGTCCTAAAAACAAATCATAAAATATTTTTGTTTTGGGAAAGGACAAATTACAGCACTTTTCCTGGCCTTCTGAATGTCTCTCTTCTTCGTAACATACTGTATGTATGTTTTCATACCCTAGTAAGTACTTAGCCTTGTTGCTATAATAATTATAAATTTTTATTGCAACATTTATATTTATATAATACACAGTATGATATGACGTAAATTAAACATTTACCGCAATGTGTTGATTAAATGAGAAGACCGGTTAAAGGTTCACATGGTGCTTGATGGTACCTGCCCTCAAATGAACCCTTTTCAGAACCATACCAATTATCTTCATAGCAATTTGTCCCTGTCCTTGTACGTTTCCTTTTAGTAAATCAGGTCCACTGTGCTTTCTTTGCTTTTACATCAGCTGTACTGTGAATCAGACTGATAAATGGGATGATGAAGTGGGCACAAAGCCAACTGCCTCGTTTTAATCAGATTTACACATTTTATTTACCTTTTAAATGTAAAGTGTGTAAAAGTTATCTGGTGGAAATTATTATTTTCCAAAATTCTTCAGCTGAAAAAAAGCTAATATTTTTAAAGTTTCTATTTGAAATGTTAAATGAATGTGTAGGAAATACAGTGCTGTTGAAGCTAAACTATGGGGATGGTATGCTTTTGTCTAACTAAAACTCTTTATTTTTAAGAAACTTTTCTTTGGCAGCCATACATGTTGACCATTAACTACAAGTAATACACAACCAGCACCATAGTCATCAAATATGTCCTTATTACTGACCATTCAACAAATGCTAAAGGCCTCCTTTTTGGAATGGCCAGAAGGATCAGAAAGAACCATTTATGGTGACCATTTATGATGAGCAACTGTTTAGTCTTCTATTTTAATACGAAGATTTAATCTAGGAGACATAAGAATAAGCAGATAGAATTGAATCTATTGAATCCAATTGAATGGTGAATCGATGTGCACCACTTTGAACAATCGGTTGCCAATTAAACAGGGACTAATCAATATGTTGCTTCCCTGTTCAATTGAACTTTCATCGAGCGAGATGGTCCTCCTCAAAGAAAGGGTGACTGTTTCGATTCGCAAACAATTGGTCACCACGACCATGCACAGCGATTGATCGGGAATCGATAGGAAAAATTGGCCCGGCCACTAGAGATGGTCGAACGGTATCATCCCCAAAGTTGCTGTAGATGAAAACAAAGTTTTTTTTTGCACTAGCACGTGTAGTTTTTGCATAAATTAAATTCAAATCAAACTCGAAATTCTGACTTGATTTATGCAAAAACTTTTTGTGTTAGAGCAATACTTTTTTGAGGTATACACCCAACTCTTCTCTACATCTCCAGCAAGTGTGGTGATGATACCATATTCAGGGGCTTTGCAATGAACACAAAATTGTTGAAATGGTCGAATGTTTGAAAAAAAATGGCCACCTTAACTTCCAAATATCTAGACCTTCTGTGGGTGCCATGACGTTGAGCTCATCAAAAGACAATTAGTTATTGATGATATAACTCTAAAAATGATGAAGATAATGATTGCAATCAGTTTATTTATACATTATTATTATTATTATATACGGAATATATACATGATATATGATATGATTGTGCTCCTTATATCCATCAAGTCGGATAATATCTATTTTTAAAAATAAAATATTGAGTATAATAGAATGACAGGTCATTAGAATATATGCCAACATTCACCCAGACTCTCCTGGACTATAATTGAGAGCCATGTACTTGTGAAGAGGATTACTTCTTACTTTATTTCTGATCATTAATAGATATCATTGGACATGCAATAAATCCATACCCACAGACCTTAGCATTTCATGTTTCTAAGTATCTTATATGTATATATAATATAACTACCTGACAATATCAGCTACATTGCTCCAAGTTGTCTTTGAGTACAAATGGATATACCATATCTTTAAATCGTATATTCTATAATTGTTTGCTCACTTGGAAACAATAAAAATAGTATTCAAGCAGACCTATGGGCCCAGAGGTGGAAAGCTGCTCTATATTATATGTATATTCATGGATTTAGATACTCTTTAATAAATGGAGGCATTATTTTAACATACGTATTATTATAACTTGCAGTAGCATTGTCAGATAAATTCAAGGAAGCGTCTCATCTCCTAAAATAACATTTCAGGTATTTTAGTTTCTATTTATCCACCTGTGCAGATGCTTTTTACAGGGATGCTTTTATTTTTGTAGCAAGCGGATAACCCATTGATCTTCCTAGATAAAATTAGCACTGACATTTTTTCAGCCACACTTGCCACTAATGTCAGGAAGGTTTAATTAGAGAGATACAAACTGTAGGCAGAAACAAAGAGTGGAATCGCAGGAAAAGTGGGAAGAATGATTCCTGGGGTCTGTAAAGACCTTTCAGCTAAATTGAATTTTAGGAGAGAAGTCTTCCAGTAAGAGGAGCCTGTAACTCCTTGGTTCATTTTATTGTTGGCTTTGAAAGATTTACTCAGTCTGTTCAAATCATTAGAACTCCCCATCCTAAGCTTTCATTAAATTTGAAGCAAATGTCAGCATCAACTAGACGTGTTTCAAGATTGCAATAAGTAGCTGCCTTCTGCTTACAAGCTTGTAAGCTTTTGATAACTTTTAACCGGATTTGTATTTTCTTTTTCCTTGCAAAGGGCTTAATTTTCTCAGGCTTGCCAGGAACATAATGAGACTCTCTAGCTGGACTAGACTTATAATAAGGATCAAATAGTGCTAGGAGATGTTAGCCATTCTTAAATTCACTTATGTAGTCAGGGATGTGCAGAATGCACACGTCCGAATGTCTATTTCTGGTGTCCAGATAAATAACACATTATTGTTCTCGGTGGCAGCAATTTTTCACAGGATGAGAATTTCATTACAGAATTTAAATTGTGATACAGAAAAGTTTTCAACGTTGGAAGCCTAATGGAAGCCAAGAAATATATTGTTCATAGATCTTCTAAATAGTTTTCGGACTTGCAGTGCGACAACCATTGTCTTTAATTTGTACTTCCACCTAATTTGCTCTTACATTTAATATGACACAAACCCTTTTCACCTAAACCATGCAGTATCTTGAATTTTTTTTTTTTTATGATTGTATGAAGAGCTTTTAGTAAACAGAACAATTTGTATCAGAGACTTTAATCTGCTAAATGTGTCAGCATTTGGTGTTGAACTATAGGACTTAAAAAATATTTTCAGAGATCACAAAACATTTATTTATTAATGTAATTATTGATCCATATTTCAGCCTTTTTTCTAGACTCATGTCTCTCACTGCCCACCACAATTCAGCTTTTAAGAGGAAGGAAACATTTTACAATTCAGTCCATGCTGACTATTGCACAGCACATAAGCAAGTTTGGTGGACCTTGACCAACCTTATGTGAGATCATATATTGGTAGTTGTGTTCAACGAGGAATCCTGGATTAGAACAAAAGATTATTACTTATGTTTTGATAGTCAAGGATCTTGACATGCTTTAGTATTGACTTGACCGGTTGCTTTCTCTTTCATTTATTGTTACCTTGCACACAAATTCTTTGCATAACTAATTATCAAGAATTCAAGGCTCATCTGTTTAATAAGCGTTTTCCCTACGAGATTTAAGAAGGAAAAATTTTTTTTTATTCTTTGCTCAACATATGGTTTCATTAGTGTTTGAAACCATTTCTACCCCAGTTGCTGTACCAGGTTGGGGAGTTGAGCCTTCTGGTGCAGCCTAGTATATCATAAACATTTAGATACAATGTCATTTAAAAAAATGAAAAATATTCCAGTATGACTATGAGAACAAACCCTTTAGCTGGTTGTGAATAAGACCCTATACACAATCTAAAACCACATTCTTTATTAAAATAGATAAACAGATAAATGTTTTCACACTAAACCACTGATCTCTCAAGGAGAAGTCACAGTCATTGTTAAGAAGGTAATTATAGTTGATTAAAATGTGTTTAAAAATATATGAAAAATATGAAATATATGTCAATGCTTTAATGGATAAACTGTGTGATAGAATGCAAAGTGATTGGGAAGTTTAGAAAGGTCTTCATATTACATTGTTTAGGTAGAAGGAAAGTTGGTTGTACAGAAATTGTATGGTCAGATTGTTGGGGTGTATGGGGGGGGGGGGGGTTAGACATAAGTGGGGTGCTTAAAACTTCCCAACATTCAACATGTACATGTAAATTTAATGCCAAAACTTTGAATTAGCCAATGCCTTGGATGCCCATTCTTTTACATTTAAGCTGAGGCTCTGAAACTAGGCCAATTGCCCAAAGGCTTCTTCTAATCCATGGGTCTCACGATTGCTTTTGAATACAGCACACCACAGGCAAAACATCTAGAGGGTTAAGAAACATTTTGTTGCAATTCCCAAATGATCAAATTGAATTCTTTTCAAACAAATATGAAAATTAAAAAAAATATGTGTGGCAACACATTATAAGTAATATCTGAATCTTAGATTTTTTCATAAACAAATGCTGTGTTGGATATGGTTTATGCTTGCATTTCATCTTTGAGCTTGACATTCCATACCTTCTTTTATACTATGATTTTTACAAAGAGAAGTACTGTCAGCGTGAGCAAAACATATACATTAAGCCATGCTAGGTACTTTGCAGCCATTCATTTAATGGCTTAATGGCAATAAAGCTAGTCATTGGTTATTGGTTGATGATTTAATGCCTAAAATTAAACTACTTATGGATGTTATGTTTTTACATTTTGGGAAAATACTGCAAATGTGCTTATGGTATCTTAAAGTGGACTCATAAGCTGAACAATCATTAAATGTAATGCTACTTGAGAGCTGGCTTGAAGTTAATACAGATTTTATGGTAGCTCCAGGCTACTCTCTATGTGAAATGGCTTACCTCAGAGCAATTCTCCTTCTAGAATGAATCTTCTTATACTGTAATGCCTGGCTTACACATGTCGATAAGCGGGCGATTTTTCATTTGACCGACGGGCGTGAGCGCTCGCACCCTAGTGCAGCACCAGAATGCATCAGGATGCAAACGTGATGACGTCATCACGTTTGCATTCCGGAGCTCATCTGAGCTGGTCTGTTGGCACCCATCGGGGTGTGTATGGCAGGCATTACTCTACAAATACCTACTACTCTATACAAACTGCTATTGTATTGTGGTCTATAATGAATACATTATGCATGCATCTTGTAAGTAAAATAAGTACTCACTCACTCACTCACTCTCTCTCTTGAAATGAAATAAGATATTAATAATATATATATATATATATATATATATATATATATATATATATCTTCCTGTAAATATAGATTATACATATAAATAACATAAGAATTGAATCCAAGAGTTTTGCAACATTTGACAAAAAGCATGCAAGCCACCACTATATATTAACCTCCCTGGCGGTTCACTGAGGTGCAGATTTCTGTACCAAAAGTGAT